>CANIUD010000861.1:85000-260000 GCA_947470075.1 Closterium sp. Yama58-4 | reverse complement strand
AACCGTAGGTTGCACCAACAAACTCCCCCTCGGGTTGTTGGCCTTAGGATCTGTTGCTCTCAGTTCAGAGCCATCCCAGCCAGCTTGCAACAATTACAATGCTGCTGCTCCACCAGCCTCTTGGTCATCATGTCAGCTGGCTGCCCCGTTGTCTTTACATACCGCAACTCAACTTCACCCGCGGCCACCATGCTCCTCGTCCAGTGCCACTTCACCCTCATGTGCTTGGTCAGGCCGTGCAACACAGGGTTCTTGGCTAGAGCAATGGCTCCCTGGCTGTCACAGTAGAGAGGGGTTGGTCCTTGCTGCTCCTCCCCCAATTCAGCCAGCAAACGCCGCTGCCACACAATCTCCCGTACGGCACGGAAGAGTGCCATGTACTCGGATTCCACCGAGCTCAAAGCTTGGTCAACCTGCTTCTTGCTCTCCCAAGCAGTTGGACCTCCACCAACACAGCAAATGAACCCTCCAACACTTGTCATGTCCTCTGGTTCAGAAGCATAGGAGGCATCCGAGAATGCGGTGAGGAACAAACGCCCGGGTTCCACACCATCCGCGCCCTTTTGGCGCCTTTGTGCCGCTGCCGAGTATTGCAGCCCAACGGTCGGTGTTTGGCCAAGATACTTGGCCACCCTCATTCCAGCTGCTACCTGCTCCTCATTAGGGCATTGCACAACCCTTGCCAGCTGCCCGGTAGCAAACGCGACATCCGGTCGTGTGTTGACCGCCGCATACATGAGGCTGCCCACCAACGAGTGAAAACGGCGCCTCTCTTCTTCACCCACGCTCTCCTCCTCTGGTCCCTTCACACACTTGAACCCAGAAGGAAAGGGTGTAGCCACATGGCCTTCATTCTGCCCAAAGTTGGCAGCCAATGCCTCCATGTATTTCCGTTGGTGCACCCGCATGCACCGCTTCTCCACGTCTCGTTCGATGTGGAGTCCAAGGTAGAAGTTCACGTCCCCGAGGGACTTGCACTTGAACTTGTCTTGCAGCTTCAGCATCACCTCCTTCACAAGGTCAGAGGAGGGTGAGAAGATCAGGATGTCGTCCACGTACACCACCATGAAGCTCCTCTGCTCCCCCTCGCCAAGCATGAACAAGGAGTGATCGGCCGTTGAGGGAGTGAAGCCGATCCCCTCCAACACTTCGCGCAGCTTCAGGTACCACTGCCTAGGGGCCTGCTTCAGCCCATAGAGGGCCTTCTTCAGCTTCCACACTCTGCCGCTGCCATCGTCAAACCCCTCTCGTTGCGCCATGAAAATCTCCTCCTCGAGGATTCCGTTGAGGAACGCCGTTACGATGTCTAGCTGCTTCACCACCCAACCTTTGATCGCGGCTCCCGCGAGTAGGGTTCGCAGCGTCGTCGGCTTCACCATAGGAGCAAACAGCTCCTTGTAGTCCACATTCTCCTTCTGCTGGTACCCCTTGGCCACCAGCCTAGACTTGTAACGCTCGATCTTGCCGTCGGCGTCGGACTTGATCTTGAAGAGCCACTTGGACGTAATCGCCGTACGCCCCTCCGGTAGCTCCACCAACTCGTACGTGTCGTTCTCCTCAATGCTCTTCAGCTCACTCTCCATTGCCTTCTTCCACTCCTCAGCATCACCACTCTCCAAGGCCTCCTTGAGAGTTGCTGGTTCTCCCGGCATCTCCACCGGAGAGAAGAACGCGAAGGCACACTCCTCGTACTCGCTCTCCTCGTCGTCTCCGACCATCATTGCCGCTCCAGCTAGGGCCGTCTTGCCCTGCTTCCCCGGCGCATCATAGGTCAGCCTATTGGGGGCTTGAACTTTCCTCTTGACCCTTCCTGTGAGAGTACGACGGCTTTGCTATGATTTACTAGCTTGATTATGCTTTATTATGCATTATCTAGCTTAGCTTTGCTTTATTTTGCTTGCTTTTGCTAGATTTCCTAGGTTCGTTGCTTTACTATATTTATTATAGTTATAGGCACCGAACTAGGTTGAGTGCACCGAATTCTAGGCTTTTCGGTTGCCACCGAATTGCCTTCTACCGAATTCGGGAAGGACCTGTTCGGGACGCTTCGCGACCCGCGGAACCTTCTAGTAACACCAGGGTTACTGCCTTTGTGTCGAGCCTATATATAGCCTCGCCTTGTACCCAGGTGCATCATTCAATAGTTCAATCTTTCCTGAACCGGATCCTCACACTTCCTTCCTCCTCAGCTGCAGGGACTTGAAGGCCTTGGCGTTGCTGCGGTGTGGTGCGGTTCCGTGGAGCGCTCGTAGTGCGGGAAGGGAGCGTCGGTGCACGCTCGCTCACTTGCTGCACCTCCTCCTCCTCCTCTTCCTCTGCATCCTTGGCCTCCTCTCCCCCATTCACAAGGGAAGATTGCCTTGTGGTGGTGCTGCCGCTGCTCAGCTCCAAAGGCAGCTCCACGTGCTCCAAGCCGGAACTCTTCACCTCTCCAAACCGCACGCCTATCTTCGCCTCATTCTCCGCCTTCCAATCCTTGTACATGAAGTTCTCCATGAACTTGCAGTCCCTGCTCACCATGAACTTCTTGGTGAATGGGTCCCAAAGAAGCCACCCCTTGCTGTTTTGAGCCATGCCCAAGTGCACGGCCCACACCGCCTTGGCACCAAGCTTGTTGTGCCGAAGATGCTTAGGTACGAGCGCCATGCACATGCACCCGAACACCCGAAGCATATCCACCTTTGGCTTCCTTCCAAGCCACTCCACATAGAGCATCCATTCATTTGTCTGCTCCCACATGAGTCAAAACTCTGTTCTTGGCCACACACGCGCTCCGCACCGCATCAGGCCAGAAATAGTCGGGTAGCCCGGCTTCAATGAGCAACCCGCGTGCCGCCTCCGTGATTGTGCGGTTCGCTCGCTCGGCGATGCCGTTCATTGCAGGGGAGTATGGCATGGTGAGGGAGTGCCGAATACCATTCTTCTTCAGCCACAACCCAAACTCCTTGCTCAGGAACTCTCCCCCACGATCGGTGCGGATCGACTTCACAAGTCGGTCTTGTTGCCGCTCCACCATCGGGAACCAATCGGTCTTCAAAGTTTCAGCCACGTCACTCTTCTTGGCCAGCACGTACACCCACGTCATGCGAGTGTAGACGTCGACAATGGTGAGGAAGTACTCTGCTCCAGCAGCTCCAAGCTTCAGGGGGCCCACCACGTCCATCACCACCTCATCAAGTGGTGCCTTTGCCGTTGCTTCCGAATAAGGGAACGGAAAACGGGTGAACTTGGCTTGCAAGCACGTTGGGCAGCCAAGTACCTCATCGGGCTCCCCCTTCACACGTATGCCAGCAACCATCTCATTCTTCACTAGCTGCTGCAAGATGGGCAGGGCCACATGCCCCATGCGCCGATGCAAAGTCAACCAATCACACTCCCCCGTAGCCGAAGTTGGATTGGAGAATGCCGCGCTTGCAATAGCGCCCCACATACTCTCTCCGTAGTCCTCCTTCGCTGCTGCCTCGGGGTTCTCCTCACCCTTGTGCTGCTTCTTGGCTGCTGCACCACTCTCCTTGTGGTCACACAGCTTGCTGGTCACTCCAGGTTTGCTCTTCTTGAGCTCGTTCTCCTTAGCGCGGCCGTTCGCGCCATCGCCGCTACCAACCGCTTCACCCTTGGTGCTGACGCTTGCTGCCACTTGCCTCTCCTTAGGCATGGGGACCACAAGGATCTGCCACATCTCGTTGTAGACATCCCTATCCTCGTGAAGGTCCCAAAGAATCCGGTCGCCAATCCTCGCGGTGTAAGTCTTGGCTCCCTTCGAGTTCGTGTCCATGCCGGCCTTTGCCAACCGCCGCACGGAAATCAGGTTCGCAGCAAGGCTGGGCACCCAAAGCACGTTCTTGAGGCCCACCATCTTCCCATCAGCACCCTTGAACATGGCCTTGCCCATGCCTTTCACCTCTGCTCGCTGCCCCAAAGCCGATGTGACATGCTTCACCGGTGACGGCTCAAGTTCGGTGAGCAAGTCGGGGCGAGGTGTCATGCTGTAGGTAGCGCCACTATCGATCACCCAAAAGTCCAGGGGGTGTAGGGTCACCTTCCCCACAGCTGCTGGCTCCTCAAGGTCTTCATCCTTCTCTGGACCAGCTGGTACTTGCGTCGACACGAAGTAGAAAAGACCCGGGTACCGATCGTCGCTCGGGTCCTTGTCGTTATCTCCGCTCTTCATGTTCGCGGCTCCACCACCGCGACCGCCACGGCCTCCACGGCCTCTTCCTCTCCCTCCTCCTGCTCCTCTACCCTCTTGGCCTTGAGCAGGGGTCCATCCTTCAGGGAGCTTGTAGCAATCGCGCCACATGTGCCCGGTCTTGTGGCAATAGTGACATTCGCCATCGAATCGTCTGCGACCCCGACCGAAGCTCTTGTCATTGCTGCTGTATCCGCCACTTCCGCGGCCTCCGCCGAAGTTGCTGCCACCAAACCTTCCTCCCCCTCGTCCTCTGCCTCTTCCTCGGCCATATCCACGGCCGACGCTCGCTGCCCCAGCGCCATCTGCACTCGCCAACTCACGGCGGCGGAAGTCCTCTTGAAGGATAGCTCGATTCACATCTTCAAACGAGAAGCGGGGCAAGTCGCGATTCAAGTTCACAGGTTCATCTTCTTCAATTCGTAGCGTCGCCATTTGCCGTTCCAACACCACAGCTACCGCCGCTGTTGCAGGAGCGTGTACACCCTTGAGAGCAGCCCATGCCTTTGGTCCCTTCTCTGGTTCACGCTGGAAAGGCTTGATGTGACGGATCTGGTTGCTCCCCAACGCTTGCCCAAGTAGGAGATAGCCTTGTGCGCTCTTCCGCACCCACGGGCTCTTCTCCGGGTCGTTCTCGGGACGCTTCTCCGTTCCTTCCATCACCTCCAGCAGGTCATAATGGTCAAACACATTCTCCATTCTGAAGGACCACTCAGCAAAGTTGTCGCCGTTGAACTTATCAAGCCCGAACACTCTTGGCTCATCCCTTGAAGGCCCAAGAGTAGGTTGCACGGGCGCCACGGCTGAATCACGGGCTTGGCCTTGTGCTTGGGCTTCTCCATTGCCTCCAGCACCTCTGCCACCCCTCTCTTCAGGTCCAGCCATCGTCGTAGCTGCTCCAAGGGGCTCTGATACCATATGTTATTGTCACAATAGGTTACAATGTGCCTAAAACGAAAGATAGAGTGCGCAGTCAGATTTCTGCACAGCGGCTTTAAACATTCATAGCAATCTGGTCACAGCTCCAAATGACCTCATTCAACTTGGATCTGGAGCGTCTTAGAGTCGCCTACAATACGCAATTTAGACCGCACGATTTCATCAAGCATTGACGACACAGCATTGGTTTGAACAAACGGCACTATGGCATCATTATAGTCTTAGGACACACAATTACGAACAAGTAGGAACAGTAACGAGTTGGGAAGGACTCCCAGCTCCTACAAACCCCAAGAGCCGAGGTACAGTGATGTGGAACAGTGCCACACTGTCCCCAACCAAGAAGGGTCTCGAAACTACCCTCCACAAGGGCCTACACCCATAGAAATATTACACTACACATTGTAATGTAACAATCTTCAATATCTTGACATGTAGCCTTTTGGCGAGCTTCGAAAAACACTTGAAGCTTGAAACCAAGGCTCGGGTTCTTCACCACAAACTCATCCTTGAGTTCTTGATGGGTCTGCTACACACACCTGCGACACGCCGAACGTTCGACAAGCGACAAAATAGAAACCGCGCACGACAAAATAGAAACCGCGCGGGACACACAAAATAACCGCGTAATACGCGGCTAGCAATAACTCGCTATTGACTCGACACACACACTTGACATCATGACCCATCATTCACACACCATTATAAGCATGAAATATATATTTATTTCATGCACTCATACCACTCCATGCACACACGCATGCACGCACACGCACACGGACAACAAGCCGAGTGCAAACCGTAGGTTGCACCAACAGTGGCAGCATCTGGCGGCTCTGTCTGCCCATGCGGAGGCCATCCGCTCAATGGTGCAGGCCGTGAGGAGGCTGGCGTTCGTCCGTGCGGGTGGGAAGAAACAGGGGGATGGAATGGACGAGGAGAGAGTCACCAGGGGGGAGAAGCAGCGGGGACGAGAAACCCAGGAGGGGGAGGGAGAGGCGCGGGAGGAGGGGATGAGGGATGAGGCGGAGGAAATGGCAAGGAGAATGGATGAGACGATGGGAGCCAGGCTTGAGGTTTCTGAGAATGGAAGTCAGAGGCAAGAGTCTGACGAAGTGCGAGGGTTCAAGCAGGAGGCAGGAGCGAGGGAAGAGGCGGAGGGCGAGCAAGGAAACGAAGTGGAGGGAGAGGAGTGGATGGGCACAAGATCCGAGAAAGGGGCAGAGCAAGGGGCAGAGCACAGGGCAGAGCAAGGGGCAGAACAAGGGGCAGAGCAAGGGGCAGAACAAGGAGCAGAACAAGGGGCAGAGCAAGGGGCAGAACAAGGAGCAGAACAAGGGGCAGAGGCAGGGGCAGGGGAGGGGCTAGCATTTGATGTGGAGAGAGAGTCAGTGAGGCAAGCGGTTGGCAGGCAGGGAGTGGTGCAAGAGGAGGTGCTCGACAATCTTTCCATGGCGCAGGTGAGCACGGTGAGATGCGAGGGGCAATTCGTGGGGCCGCGAATCATTTGGTCGGGAGGGACGATTGTGGGGAATCGGTGCAAATGCATTCTCCCTTTCCACTCCCTGCGCTGCCCAAAGTACTTCCCCTTTCTATGTTGCTCTCATCCCTGCCCTCAATGCCCTCCTTCCGCCCAGTGCCTAATCACTCGCCTCGGTTCCATCTTGCGCTTCTCCAGTTCTTCATCTTCACATAGACCCATCTCATATTGCTCTTCCTTTTCTTTCCGCTGTTGCTCCTACTGCCGGCACTCACGTTAGGCTTCATCTCCCAACCCTCCCTCCTCCAACCCGCCTCCAGCCATTAAACCGCTTCTCCCTCTCGCACTCGCGTTTCTCGCTTCCGTTCAACCGCTCTCCCATCCCATCCCAACCCTCCCCGTCCCCCATCTGGTCTCCACCCCAGCCACTCGTCTCTGCCGCCCACAGTGCCGCCCACAGTGGCGCGGAGCACGGAGGGAGAAGAGGGGAGTTGAGAGTGGATTCAGGAGGGGCGGTTACCACTGATGTGAAGGAGAGGCATGCGCACATGGGAGGAGGGGGGGCCTAGGCGGGGAGAGTGTTAGGGACTGAGGACTGAGTCTATGAAGATTAGGTGCCCAAATAACTCAAAATCGTTGGCTTAGAATTCTGGACAGAAATCGCGGTTTCACAAGAAACGTCGTACCCGAAACGTTCACCGTTAGAATTGTCTCAAACTCGAGTATGTTGTAGCCCTTGACCGTGGCTATTAATCCCAATTTGAATCGTATCGAAAGGTGGAGTAAATCTCGAGTTATGCTTTTCGGCGCACAAGGGGGTATGCTGCCACATAGAAACTTAACTCAATCACAATAGTTCTCACAAGTTCCACAAAAGTAGCACACAAGAGAGTTAGAGTAGCACTAAACCAGGTGGGAGGGGATGAGGAGGACGAGAGGGAAGGTCCCAAGGGAGTCCCCAACCAAGGAAACCCCATGCCACACAATTCCCCTCTCCATAGGCAACCCAACTTTTACTTTTGTCACTTTCCCAACTCATGCCATCCACCTCAACCCACTTGGCCACACTTGCCAACCTGGTTTGGCTTCTCCCAACCACATGGCAGCAATCTACAGTGATGGGTTCGAATGTCCCAACCCCAAAAGTCTGTACCCCATAATGAGTCACTCAACAAGTTCCCACAGTCGCCGCAACCAAAGTACAGAAAGCATACGAACTCCAACGTTCGTTACTTTCTGATCTTGCTCCGATTGCGACGATTCTTGGCTCGTCGGAAAGCTCTTGAGCAGAGCAATCACTTCAGATATCTGCTCAAGCCAAATGACATTCACACACACTCAGAAAATCTCAACCGCACAAAACACAAGTCCATGCACACGCTCACACCACGCATGCAACGCACAAACACATGATGGGAGGCAGACAGACGTGAATGCATATGGTTGCATCACACAACAGAGAGCAGGACCAATGCAGGTAGAATGGGAGCTGCAATGGCCAGTGGGAAGGGGATTCTCATGGCCGATGGGGAGGGGGCAGAAATTGGTGGTGGGAAGGGGGCTTCCTTGGCCAGTGAGAAGGGAACAGCCATGGGCGGTGGGGAGTGGGTAGCAATGCCTGTTGGCAGCAGTGGGCAGTGGGGAGTTTCGATGGCCGGTGAAAAGGGGCAACCAGTTCAAGGTGGATGGGAGAGCGAGTGAAGCGGAGGTGATGGCACAGCTGCAGAGGAAGGTGAATAGCTTGCTGCTGCACGTCCATCCTGACAGGCAAGTCAAGGCCATTGAAAGAATCGATGGGCCTCGCGAACCAAGACACAGGTGTGAAGGAGCTCTCCATCCGCACCTACTCCCTTGGCTGTTACCTCCTGCTCACTCCCCACTGCTACCCAGGCTTCCTGGATTCCCTCTCAACCCTTGTGCTGAGCGATCTCAACTGGCAGCATGAGGTGGTCACGCCATCAGTCGCCAATCAGCTCCTCCGCCTCCCCTCCCTCACAGCGCTTCAATTCCACGAAGCTTCTATCGCTCCAGACGCCCTGCGGGTCTTCCAGTGCGCGCCTCACCTCCACCGCCTCGTCATCGTCTGCCATAAGCCCTTTGACCTGCTTCCAAACCTGCCCGCCAACCGTCACGGCAACCTCCCCCCGCCATCCGAACCCGCCAGCGAAATCCCGCCCCTTGAGCCATTTCAGAGCTTGAGGGAGCTGCATGTGAGCCGGGTGACGGACTCAATGCTGCAGCAGGTGGGCGGGCTCACGAGCCTTGACGTTCTCTCCTGCACGTACAGCAAGGGCGTGACTTGTAGTGGCTGGATGCACCTGAGGGGACTGCTGAATCTGACAAGGTTGCAGCTGGCGCCCACAGTCCACTTCACAAAAGAATCGCTGAACCTGGGATCCAACTGTCAACGGGAGTTGGGTGTTGGCCCCGTCCTCGCTTGGGCGGAGCCGACTTCGTGGTCGGGTGTAGGGTGCAGCCGACCTGCAGCAGTGGGCGAGTTGGTCGACGAGGTTGGTCGACCTGCACGGGGAGCCACTGCATGGGCGCCGACGTCGGGAGGGCGCCAACTTCGGCTGGTCGACCTGGGACGTCGACCAGCCCTTCTGGTCGACCTGGGACGTCGACTTGCAGCTGGTCAACCAGGGGATAGTGGTCGACCTGGGGAGGTCGACTGGAGGTGGCCGTCGACTTGGGAGGTCGACCAGAACGTACCAGAGGCAGTGGTCGACCTGGGAGGTCGACCGGAAGTGGTCCCCGACCTGGGTGGTCGACGGGCACGCACTGGAGCCTCTGGTCGACCTGGTTGCAAGGTCGACCAGGTTACCTGGGTGACGAGGTGCTGCGAAGGCTTGCGATGGTCGCCCAGGTGGTTTTGGCGAGGACGACCTCGGTGCATCAGATGCAGTCGTCAGCACGAGGTGGACTTGGTGTGTGCGCTGTGCAGGTGACGAAGCAGTGCACGCCAATCACCTACGAGCACCTGCGAAGCGGGTGCGATGCTGGACTGCAGGAGCAACGCTGGCACGCCGTCGACTTGCGCTGTTGTCTCGCCGTCGACCTGCAGCGTTGGCAAGCCGCGTCCCTGCACTGCTGGAGCGCGGTCGACCAAGTCGTGCTGGCACGCGGTCGACCGTGCTGCGCTGGCAGTTGACCTGCTTGCATCCTAGCTCTGATGTAGTCTTTCCTAGCCAACTTGATTGTATCATTGTTGTCAACTTTCTCTAGTGAAACTCTTGCCAAATTGCCTTGTGAACTAGCAAGTAGTGTGTGCACTAGGAAAACGACTAAGGACCAACGAACGCAGAGATCACACGAGCATCCGTGCCTAGCCTGTAGTCTAGCTCCCGTTACTAGACTTATCTCCGCACCAACGACCACCCCAACGGCTACTGCTACCGCCACCACCACTTCGGCCCGACCCTCGACTTCTCCTCCAACTCTCGCCTGCCGCAGATCATCCACACTTTCCAAAGGCCTTCCAGAAAAGGGGTACTAGGCGCTAGCCAAGCCCCCAGCAACCGCATGGATAGGAGTATATGGGAGGTGGTGGTTGGCCTGCCGGGTGTAAAGCACTTGGAGCTGCATGCACCAGAGCCCAGCAGCACCGCACTGAGGTTCCTATCCAACCTCACGCTCTTCAACGCCCTCCGCATCACTGGCACTGCGCTTGATGATGCTGACCTGCTGTGCTTGACAGGCCTTTCCCTTCTGACAGAACTCAGCCTGGCTGGCTGTAAGTTGGAAGCAGACAGCGCTGTGAGGTCGGTGATTCAAGGCATGACGCAGTTGCAGTCGCTGGACCTGTCGGGAACGACAATCAGCCACCGCGCTGCTGTGCACCTGCAAGTGCTTGAGCGGCTGCAGCGGTTGAAGCTGCAGCAGTGCAGCGGGATGAACAAGCTGTTTGTGGAGCATCTCAGCCGCGTTCCTGCGCTAAGGGAGCTGGATTTGGGTTGTAACAACATGCAGCATGCTTGGCTGCTGCCGGCTCTGGAAGGACGGAAGGTGTCTCGGCTCGGAGTGAGTGGCTGTTGTTTCGCGGCAAAGACGTTGAAAGGGTTTCAGCGGGCTTGGATTGAGATTGACTCCACAGGCTGGTGATTTGCATGTAAGGATGGAAAACGAATACCAAATTCGAGTACGAGTGACGATTACTAAGCGAATAGTTGTTGAAAAAATAATTGATCGAATACCATAACTTTATTCGAGTTGAATACGAGTCGAATGTTGTCGAATACGGTCGAATACAATTCGAGTATCAAGTAATACCTTTTGTATGCTTGTTTTGATAGAAAAGGCTTTGATATTTTCAGTCCAAGGTGTTAAGGGGGGATTTACTGTTAATTTCGAACAGTACTTTCCATCTCACCCTTATCCCTATCTTTCTTAGATAATATGTGCCACGTGGCACTCTACTTTGTTTGCCTTCCAATTCCTAGTCCCACATTCTACTTTCCAACATTCCTTCTTGCATGCTATACCGTAATCACCCGGACATACCACCCTAGGGTGCTATGATAACTACACAAAAAAGGGGGGGGGGGGGGGGGGGGGGGGGGGGGGGGGGGGGGGGGGGAGGGTGTCTTGTCATGGGAATAAGCTACATTGCACCTGGGTCGTTACATAATGTATATATTTTTTATATCAAAACCGGTTGGGAACAAAATGTACATGCTTGCTGCGGTGGTAGATTGTTGGTTGGGTGCGCAAAACCGAGGATTCGGCGATAACGTTAGTCACGAGGGTTAGCTGCCACATTACAAGCTCCAACAGGCCCCCCTGTCAGGCCCTGATTGGTTGAAAACACACCACCTCGTCGCTCGACGAGGATTCATGCAGTCACAAAGGCGGGACTCCCGCAACAGCCTCAGCTGCCTCGCTGGGGCGGTCACGTCCTTGCGCTGAGGAGGAGTTGCTCCTTCTTTCTGTGCAGCGGCTCCATTCCACGAACTCGAGCAATGCTCGGCAGAGTGTGAGAACACCTCCTGCCTCGTTGATCCCTTTCGTTGCATAAAATCAAGCTTTCTATGGCCTGTGACACCATCATTCAGTAGGCTTAGATGGCTAACTCTCCAGACTCCAGTAGCACCGTGGTTAGGCGGCAGCGGCCTTTCGTCACCCAGTCTCCCGCTGCTCCGGGCACACGCCGTTTGCCCCGGTCCGTCCTGCCGCAGCCGTCCCCTCCCGTGAGTCGCGCCACCAACGATGAACCGAGCAGCAGCGCAACCTGTTCTCTGCCGACGCTGCCGAAGGTGGAGATTCCTTCCTTCCCGGAACAAACTCGCCCACAGGGACCTCCGAAGCGCAACGCGGATGCCGACGCTCCTTCCCCACGTCATCGCATGACGAAACGCGCTCGTCATGCGGACACCGCGAAGGAGAAGCTCCATTGGCTGAAACTGCAGGAATCGCAGCCGGACCTGTCGAATCGAGCTTTGGCGAAGCTGGCGAAGGTGCAGCCCTGCCAGATCCGCGAGTGGAAGCGTATGAGGGAGCGTCTGGAGGTCGCCTCTGGATGCCGCCGTCGCCTCCTGGGAGCTGGGCGCCGCGCGAAGTACCCTTTCATGGAACGGGCCGTGTATCGGCAGTTTCTTAAGCACCGCGCTAAGGGACTCGCCGTCTCGGTCGGCATGCTGCAGCAGTGGAGCGCCAAGTTCATGAAGCATCAGATGCCTGGCGTGAATTGGCGCGCTTCATTTTGCCGGTCTACTCGTTTTCGCGCTCTCTGGCACCTGGCTCGACGGGTGAAGACGAAGATGGGCCAGAGGTTAGCTGCGGGTAAGTTTTCCTTGAACGGATGCATCTCTATCCGCGAGTGTGCTTGCTCCTAATATGTTCTCTGTCTTTTTGAGCGTGCAAATTGCAAGGCTAAGGTCGAAGCCTTCTAAGAGTTCCTGATGCGGATGCGCACCCTCCACGACTACTCGCTTGACCTGATCGTGAACGCGGATCAGACTCCGCTGTTTTTGGAGATGCCGGCCGAGCGTACAATTGAAACGAAGGGAGCGCGGACGGTCCACGTGCGCACTGCAGGCTACGAGAAGGAACGCGTCACTATCATGCTGGCAGTGACGGCGGGAGGGCTGAAGCTTGTCTAGGCTGTAGTGGGGTAGCCCATATGGGGTACAACCCAATTAGGGTTTACTACTTGTACTCCTGCATGCTACTAGTTCACTCATTCCTGTCTCTAGATTCTAACACCATATGTTGTCTTCAAACGCAAAACCATCCCCAAAGTGCCCATCCTTACTGGTAAGAGTCCAGACACTTTCTTTATGCACTCTAGTTGTTGTATATATTTTTCCCTCTAAGCACTCCCTCTCTTTGCGTTGTGTACGGCAGGTGTGGTCGTCCGTGCACAAGAGAAGGGGTGGATGGACGAAGGCCTTGTGCAGGACTGGATAACCCAGGTCCTTGTGCCGTTTCTGAAGCCCATCCGCGAAGGAGCCGGACGCCGCAGGGAGTCTTTGGTTGTCCTGGACTCCTACCGCGGCCATTTGACCGAAGCCGTCGCTCAAACCATGCGGATGTTCCGTCTGACACGGGCGGTCATCCCGGGGGGGTGCACCCGCTTCTGCAGCCGCTGGACATGTCCATGAATCGCGCGTTCAAGGCCGGTGTGTGTTACCGCTACGGCACTTGGTTTGAGGACATTCGGATCAACACGAGGACGCGTGCAGGTGAGAACGTCCGTTGCTTTCTGATAGTGTCGTTGTGCATGCTTGCCTGTGCATTTCATCGAACAACTCTGTGCATGCCTTGCCCATCTCTCAGGCAATCTACAAAAGCCTCCCGCGGAGACGATTCTGAAGTGGATCGACGAGTCCTGGCGGGAGGTCCCAGAGGAGCTGGTCAGGAAGTCCTTTGTCACCTGCGGGATTTCCACCAAGCTCGACGGCAACGAAGACCACCTCTTCCTCGCACACCTGCAGGGCAGGAGCGAGGTGGAAGTGCTGGAGGATGTGAACGAGGTGGTTGAAGACGAGGTCATCCTCAACCCCTACTTCGAAGAGGCCCGCGTGCCGGCCAAGGTGCTGCAGGCGGACGACGACGCCATGCATGTGGAGCAGGACAAAGAGGATGCGGAGGCAGAAGACGGAGATGGGGAAGGGTACGGGGCTGGAGAAGGTGGGGATGCAGAAGAGTGGAGCGAGGCCTGTCAAACATTATATGTTTATATGATTGTAGGCTGTAGTGGGTTACACCTTAGGGGGTACACTAGATTAGGGTTTCCTACTTGTATCCAACTTTGTGCTAGTACAGTCATTCCTGTCTGTTGATTCCGACATGGTTTCAGAGCAGGTCCTTCGCTAGGACCGTTCTTAGGGCCCACCGCTACCTACCTACCTACCTACCTACCTACCTACCGTGCGCCCTCGTGCGCCTACGCGCCTCAGTGCGCCTCCTACCTACCGCGCGCGCGCAGCCCGCCAGCCAATCGCGCGCGGCTCGTTTTTCTATTTTTAACCGCGCGCGACCCGCTAGCTGCCCGCGCGCGGCTGATTTCTTTTGAGCGCGACCGGCTCGCTGCCCGTGCGCCGCTCGCACCGCTATAGCGCAGCCCGCAGCGGCCCCGCCGGCCTGCACATTGCCGCCCGCCCGCTGCAGCGCCCGCCCGCTCGTCGCCCGCTGCAGCTGCCGCTCGCTCGTCGCCCGCTGCTGCTGCCGCCCGCTCGTCGCTCGCTGCAGCTGCCGCCCGCTCGTCGCTCGCTGCAGCTGCCGCCCGCTCGTCGCTCGCTGCTGCTGCCGCCCGCTCGTCGCCCGCTGCAGCTGCCGCCCGCTCGTCGCCCGCTGCTGCTGCCGCCCGCTCGTCGCTCGCTGCAGCTGCCGCCCGCTCGTCGCCCGCTCGGCTCCTTAGCCGCCCGTCGCGGCCCCTTAGCCGCCCGTCGCGGCCCCTTAGCCGCCCGCGGCTCCTTCCCCGCGCGTCGCGGCCCCTTAGCTGCCCGTCGCGACCCCTCAGCCGCCCCTTCGCGGCTTCGTCGCTGCCGGACCTGCAGCAGCTGCCGCCGCCTAGCCTGCAACAGCAGCCGCCGCTCGACCTGCAGCAGCTGTCGCCACCGAGCCTGCAGCAGCAGCCGCCGCCAGACCTGCAGCAGCTGCCGCCGCCGAGCCTACCGCAGCTGCCACCGCCGAGCCTGCAGCAGAGGCCGCCGCCGGAACTTCAGCAGCTGCAGCCGCCGCTCGACCTACAGCAGCTGCCGCCGCCGACCCTGCAGCAGCTGCCGCGGAGCTCCCTGCTGCGACCTGGCCCCGCCCCGCAGTTGCAGCGGCCCCGCTGTCACCACCGTCTTGCGCCCGCCGCGCCTACCTCTGGTGAGCTTTGACCTGCCCTTACTACTCCCACTGCCACTGCTGTTGCTACCACTACTGCTGCTGCTCCTGACGTGGCCAGATGCAGCTCCAGCAGGCTCGTGAGTGGTACGCCGGTTTGGGCAGTCGGGGTGGCCGTAGTGGTAGTCGCTCTGGAGTGTGTCGTTCGGGAGCCTCTGGTAGTGGACAGGTGCAGCAGCCGTGCCCTCTTATGCTCCAGCAGGCTCGTGAGTGGTACGCCGGTTTGGGACGTCGAGGTGGCCGTAGTGGTAGTCGCTCTGGAGTGCGTCGTTCGGGAGCCTCTGGTCGTGGCCAGGTGCAGCAGCCGTGCCCTCTTATGCTACAGCAGGCTCGTGAGTGGTACGCTAGTTTGGGACGTCGGGGTGGCCGTAGTGGTAGTCGCTCTGGAGTGCGTCGTTCGGGAGCCTCTGGTCGTGGCCAGGTGCAGCAGCCGTGCCCTCTTCTGCTACAGCAGGCTCGTGAGTGGTACGCCAGTTTGGGCTGTCGGAGTGGCCGTAGTGGTAGTCCCTCTGGAGTGCGTCGCTCGGAAGCTATTGGTAGTGGAGAGGTGCAGCTGCCGAGTCCTGTGAGTCAGGCTGCCGCTCTAGGTGCTAGTACGTCTGTTGCCCTAGGTGCAGGTGAGGCTTCCACTCCCGGTACTCACGTGTCTACCACTCCAGCTGCTGATGAGCCTACTGCTCTAGGTACTAGTGCGACTGCCACTGCAGGTCCTCTGGTGTCTGCCACCTCAGGTGATGGTGTGGCTGTCGCTCTAGGTGCTCGTGAGTCCGTCCCCCCTGGTACTGAGTCGACTGCAGCACTTCACACCTTCACACTGGACTCAGGTGCTTCTCGCTGTTTCTTTCGTGACCGCACTGTCCTTGAGCCGCTTGCTCGGCCAGTTGCTGTCTCCCTCGCTGACCCCTCAGGGGGTCCGGTCGTTGCGACCTCCTCCACTGTCCTTCCTTGTCCTGCGGTCCCGTCAGGCACACTGTCCGGCCTCTACCTCCCCTCGTTCTCTACGAACTTGGTGGCAGGTAGTGCGCTCCAGGACGGGGGTGTTCACCAGTTCACCCCTGCTTACGAGCGCGTGACCCACTGCACGTGTGCTCGGACGGGCCGTCACCTGGCTACCTTCACTCGGCAGCCGGGGTCGGACCTGTACACACTGACCACTGAGTCCCCTCAGGTAGCTGCGTCCGCGTCTGCGTCTGCGTCAGGTCAGCTGTCCGCCCCCTGCTCGTGTCGCTCTCTGGCGCATGAGACTGTCCTCTGGCACCACCGCCTTGGTCACCCGTCTGTGCAGCGCCTTCGGGCCATGCACAAACGGGACCTTGTTGCTGGTCTTCCCAGGGTTCTCCCTCCCCTCCCACCCTCGCCTGCTCCTCCCTGTCTTCCCTGTGTCGAGGGGCGGCAGCGCGCCGCTCCTCACTCCTCCTCCTTCCCCCCGACGACTGCTCCTTTGCAGACGCTCCACATGGACGTGTGGGGCCCAGCCCGCGTCCGTGGTCAGGGTCAGGAGAGGTACTTCCTGATTGTTGTTGACGACTTCTCGCGCTACACCACGGTCTTCCCCTTGCGCACCAAGGGTGACGTCCCTGATGTCTTGATCCCTTGGATCCGCAGATCTCGTCTCCAGCTCAGTGAGCGTTTCCGCTCCGACTTCCCTGTCCTGCGTCTGCACTCTGACAGAGGTGGGGAGTTTTCCTCTGGCCTCTTGGAGGCCTTCTGTCAGCAGGAGGGCATTGAGCAGTCGTTCACGCTTCCGGCCTCTCCACAGCAGAATGGGGTTGCTGAGCGCCGCATTGGCTTGGTCATGGAGGTCGCTCGTACCTCCTTGGTTCATGCGGCTGCCCCCCACTTTCTGTGGCCGTTTGCAGTCCGATACGCTGCGCATCAGCTCAACCTCTGGCCCCATGTCTCCTTACCGGAGACTTCTCCGACACTGCGTTGGACGGGAGAGGCTGGTGATGCGTCGCGTTTTCGGGTCTGGGGATCTCGAGCTTTTGTTCGCGATACGTCCGCGGACAAGCTCTCCCGTCGAGCTGTCCCCTGTGTCTTCCTTGGCTTTGTCCCGGACGCGCCTGGTTGGCAGTTCTACCACGCCACCTCGCGTCGTGTCTTGGCCTCTCAGGACGTCACTTTTGACGAGTCCGTCCCCTACTACCGCCTCTTCCCCTACCGCACTGCCCCGCTCCCCCCCCCGCCTCTCTTCCTCGCTCCAGGTGCTGAGGTACCAGACCCCCTCCCCCCTCAGGGTGCCGCTCCCTCAGGTGTGTCCCAGGTAGACCCGGTTGAGCCTGTCGAGGTAGCTGTTGACTCTCGTCCTGCTGGGGGTACTGAGCCTGACCGTGAGGAGTCTGGAGGTGCTGAGCCTGGGGGTGCGGAGCCTGGAGGTGCTGAGCCTGGGGGTGCGGAGTCTGGAGGTGCTGAGCCTGGAGGTGCTGCGTCTGGGGGTGCTACGTCTGGGGGTGCTGAGCCTGGGGGTGCTGAGCCTGACCGTGCTGAGTCTGGGGGTGCGGAGCCTGGGGGTGCGGAGTCTGGAGGTGCTGAGCCTGGGGGTGCTGCGTCTGGGGGTGCTGTGTCTGGAGGTGCTGAGCCTGAGCGTGCTCCACCTGGGGGAGCCCTCTCCTCCCAGCAGCTGCAGGAGAGGTATCTACAGTACTGCCGCCTCCGGAGAGGTGCTGCTGGAGCTCGTACCAGTACTTCCCCTCCTACCCAAGAGCTCCCCCCCATTCAGCAGATCCGAGAGTGGTACGCGCGGCGCTGCAGTCTTCGGAGTGGTGCTCCTGGTGCTGCAGACCCTGGGGGTGGCGCTGCTGCTGGTACTGCGGACCCGGGCGTTGGAGCTGCTGCTGGTGCTGAGGACCTGGGCGGTGGAGCCGCTGCTGGTGCTGAGGACCCGGGCGGTGGCACTGCTGCTGGTGCTGAGGACCCGGGCGGTGGAGCTGCTGCTGGTGCTGAGGACCCGGGCGTTGGAGCTGCTCCTGGTGCTGAGGACCCGGGCGGTGGAGCTGCTGCTGGTGCTGAGGACCCGGACGTTGGAGCTACTGCGGGTACTGAGGACCCTGCTGCTGGTGTCTCTGCTCGTTCTGGAGACGCTGCGCGGCCGCGACCGTACTTCGTACCGCTCCTTCAGCAGGTTCTTGGTCAGGCTCCTCCTCCTTGTCCTGCTCCCTCCTTAGAGTGTCCTCCGCCTGTCCAGTCGCAGTCCCAGTTACCGCCTGCCTCGCCTCTCCCTGGTCCCTCTCCTTACACTGGTCCCACAGGAGGTCTTACGGAGCGTCGTGAGCCTGAGTCTCGTCCTGCGTCGCCTGTTCGTACTGCTCGCACTGGTCGTCGTGTCCCACGTGAGCGTCCTCCTCCTGTCCCTGGCACTCACTACATGACCCTGCGTCCCTCCACTGCTCCTCAGCGTGTCCCGCTACCGTCTCCTCCCGCTTCCTCTCTTCCTACTCTTCCTGACCCGGAGTCTGACTCCCGTCGTGCTGCCAGTCCCACTGTCACGCGCCTCCTCGCTACTGTTGTCACCGACCCTACCTTTGAGTCCTCTGCTGCGTCTGCGCTGGTCGCTGAGCTGGTTGACTTTGCTGCCCGGTGTCGTCTAGACTACGCTGCTAGCCTTGTCGCTGAGTCTGAGTCTGAGTCTGTGTGTCCTCCGTCCGTCGGGGGTGAGTGTGCTCTTGGCACGGACGTCCTTGAGGACAGACAGGAGGAGTTCCAGTGCCTTGCTGCTGTTTTGCCCCGTCTCGTGTCCTTGCTAGTTGCCCCTGAGGGAGACCCGGATGCTCCTGACATCCCGACCCCGCGCACTTACGCTGAGGCGATGGCGGGTCCCTACTCCTCTCAGTGGCACACAGCCATGGACGCAGAGATGGCTTCCTGGAAGTCCACAGGCACCTACGTCGACGAGGTTCCCCCTCCTGGGGCGAACATCGTCAGTGGCATGTGGATTTTCAGGGTGAAGCGGCCGCCGGGTTCTCCTCCTGTCTTCAAGGCGCGCTATGTTGCTCGAGGCTTCAGCCAGCGAGAGGGAGTTGACTTCTTTCAGACCTTCTCCCCCACCCCGAAGATGACCACTCTTCGGGTGCTGCTGCACATAGCCGCTCAGCGCGACTACGAGCTTCACTCACTTGACTTCAGCACTGCCTTCTTACAGGGCAGCCTACACGAGGAGATCTGGCTGCGTCGCCCTCCTGGTTTCACTGGGTCGGTTCCTCCTTGTACTCAGTGGAGGCTCCATCGGCCAGTCTACGGTCTCCGCCAGGCACCGCGTGAGTGGCACGACACACTGAGGACGACACTTGCGGCTCTAGGGTTCGCTCCCTCTACTGCTGACCCGTCACTGTTTCTACGCACCGACACCTCACTGCCGCCGTTCTACATCCTCGTGTACGTCGACGACCTGGTCTTTGCCACTGCTGACACTGCGGCACTCGCCCACGTGAAGTTGGAGCTGCAGAGGAGACACACGTGCACAGACCTGGGGGAACTGACGAGCTATCTTGGCTTGCGGATCACCCGGGACAGAGCACGACGCACCATCACCTTGACTCAGTCACACATGGTGCAGCAGATCCTTCAGCGCTTCCGCTTCACGTACTCCTCGCCTCAGTCCACTCCTCTGCCTACCGGTCACTCGCTCTCAGCTCTGCCTTCGGATGAGTCCGTAGAGCCGAGTGGCCCGTATCCAGAGCTTGTGGGCTGTCTCATGTACCTGATGACCTGCACTCGACCTGACCTGGCATACCCTCTTAGCATCCTTGCACGCTATGTCGCTCCTGGCCGTCACAGGAAGGAGCACATGGATGCCGCTAAGAGGGTGTTGCGCTACTTGTGCAGTACGTCGGGCATGGGGCTAGTGCTTGGAGGGCGAGACCGAGTTGTACTCACAGGACACTCAGACGCCTCTTGGGCTGACGACCAGGCTACTCAGCGGTCGTCTCAGGGTTACACCTTCAGCCTTGGCTCTGGCTCAGTTTCTTGGTGTTCTACACGCTCTTCTTCTGTTCTCAGCTTCAGTTGTGAGGCTGAGATCTACGCCACAGCCATGGCTGCCCAGGAGCTACGCTGGCTGACCTACCTGCTGACCGACCTGGGAGAGCGGCCTCGTTCTCCTCCAGTGCTGTACGTCGACAACAAGGCTGCCATTGCCTTGTGTGAGGAGCACAGACTGGAGCACAGAACGAAGCACATCGCCCTGCGTTACTTCCTTGCTCGAGAGCTGCAGCAGCGCGGTCAGCTTTGTATTCGTCACGTGGCCACTGAGGCCAACACTGCTGATGTGTTCACCAAGGCGCTTCAGCCTTGTGACCATCAGCGCTTTTGCACTCTGCTAGGCCTTGTGCCTACTGGACCTCATTTGCTTACTTCTTGACCCTGCTTGTACTGTGATCACTATATATATATGTGTGTATACCTGCATGTTCACTCTTGCTAGGTTGTGATCACTGCATCTCTTGCTCTATTATAAACCTGCATGTGGACTGGTCTTGTG
Source organism: Closterium sp. Yama58-4 (assembly GCA_947470075.1). NCBI lineage: Eukaryota > Viridiplantae > Streptophyta > Zygnematophyceae > Desmidiales > Closteriaceae > Closterium > Closterium sp. Yama58-4. The sequence continues at coordinate 239,585 of CANIUD010000861.1, read as the reverse complement.
ACCGCTTGCTTGTGCTCGGAATTTGTGTGGAATCCTTGAGATCCACCCTGAGCTTGCCTTCCTTTGCTTTGACTGGTCTCGTGACCCTGTGGTTGTCTCCCACTGCGCCTATGGGGGTGTGTCAAACATTATATGTTTATATGATTGTAGGCTGTAGTGGGTTACACCTTAGGGGGTACACTAGATTAGGGTTTCCTACTTGTATCCAACTTTGTGCTAGTACAGTCATTCCTGTCTGTTGATTCCGACAAGGCCGGCTCTGACTGGTGGCTCCCCTACCGCTTTGACGTAGAGGAGGTTGAGGAATGGCATGCTGGGGATGATAAGTAGGAGGAAGGGCTCTAACTGAGTATGTAGAAAGCAACCTGTCTCGATGGTAGTAGGCCCCTGATGAATGAAGGAAAGACTGTGTGTTGGGTGTTTTATCGCTGTATTGCGTCAGATATAGCTTGTTTGTGCTGATGTTAACATGTAGATGGTTTATTATTGGAAACTCAGTGCAATTTAGGCCGAAACAGCAATTTTACCCGTACATACCCCCCCCCCCCCCCCCCGGGTGTTATACCGGATCGCCCCAAAAGGGGGGTATAGTAGAAACGAGGCCCGCTATAGCACCCCCCCCGCACAAGCCACCCGGGGGGTGCTCTATTTCGGCGGGTGGTATGTCCGGGTGATTACGGTATTAACCTTGCTTGTATTCCCTCATATCAACCAATTCTCATTCAACTCTTCTTCAATTACTCAGTAACTTCTTCGCCTCCTTGGCCAATAGTTCTTTCGCCAAAGTCTTCCGCCGCGTTTCATCCTCGACTTAGTCGACCCCGCTATTCGTTAGCGGACTTAGGCCGTCGGGCCTAACACTTGGTATCAGAGCCTTCGCGGGGAGCGACTTCCAACGAGCGGCCGTCGACGACGAGACTACGACGTCATCGTCCCGCGGTGCCGACTTGCAGACTTGGAGTCGTCGAGCGAACATGGACGAAACCATGCACGCTCTCCCCCACGACATGGGCAACACCGTCACGCTTGCCGAGCTCATGCGCCAACTCGAACAGCTGACGTTGGAAAATCGTCAGGTACGAGCCGAAATGCAACAGCTTCGCAATTTGGCTTCTAACCCCCATGGTCATGACGCACAATCTCCTGCACCCACCACGTCGACTGGCGCGGAAGCGCTGCCGGAACATTGAAGCGCACTCAAGCCGCAGAAGCCCGAGTCGTTCGACCCAAGTCAACGCGGCGCGAACGTGCGGACGTGACTCTTCATGCTCAACAGATACTTCGCCGCGAGCGGGGTGCAAGAGGCGGACGCGCAGCAGCGGATCGAGTATGCCGTGACGCTGTTGAGGGGGCCGGCCTTGGAGTGGTGGCGCCAACTTACGCAGACTGCTGTTAGAAGGGCTCAGACGGACGGGCATCAACAGGGCGTGGGGCATGCAGCTGCAACTTCGAGCTTACGGAGGTTGGCTTTAGGTGTTACCACGGTTCCGACGACATGGGAAGGATTTGAAGCGGCGCTGAAAAGTAGGTTCGATTTGGTGAATGCCTCCGAAGCTGCTAGGAAGCGTCTGTGAGGATCTAGGATCGAGCTCAGAAAAGAGAATGTAAATTGAATGTCTCACCTGGGTACAAAGCGAGGCTATATATAGGCTCGACACAAGGCAGGTAACCAGGTGTTACGCGAAGGTTCCGAGGGTCGCGAAGCGTCCCAAACAGACCCTTAACGAATTCGGTAGAAGGCAATTCGGTGGCAATCGAAAAGCCTAGAATTCGGTGCACTCAACCTAGTTTGGTGCCTATAACTATAATAATATAGTAAAAGCAACGAACCTAGGAAATCTAGCAAAAGCAAGCAAAATCAAGCAAAGCTAAGCGCATAATAAAGTAAAGGCAAGCTAGCAAAGCCAGCATAAGCCGTCGTACTCTCACACTTCCCCCCCTCAAAGCTGGGTGGCGTGAGATACACCCTGCTTGACAAGATAGTCCTTGAGAGCACGGCGTGCGTTGCCCATATCAGCTTCTGCAACCCAACTGTCCTCAGTGGGGTCGTATCCCTTCCAGCGTATTAGGAACTCGAGGGTCTTGCCGCCGCGGCGTCGATGAGTGAGAACGTGCTCGATCTCGTACTCTGGTTCATCCTGCACAAGAACAGGTGGTGGTGGCGGTAGCTGCCGTCCCTGGAACTGTTGGTTGGGGTCCTTGTAGGGCTTCAGTAGCTGAACATGGAAAGCGTTGTGAAGCTTCCACGTAGAAGGTAAGCGCAAGCGGAATGTAACTGGTGTCACCTGTGCCTCCACGAGAAAGGGACCACAGAAGCGAGGCCGGAGTTTGGATGGTAGGTGAGACAGGTTCAAGTTGCGCGTGTTAAGAAGCACCTGATCTCCGACTGCTACTGAGTGATCTCGTCACTGACGATCGGCATACTGCTTCTAGGAGTTCTGCATCGTGGTGAGACGTTGCTGAGTCTTCTCCCATAGCTGCTGCATGGTGGTGACGAAGTCGTGTGCGGCTTGGACGTGTGCCGGTGTGGTTGGCTGCTGTGGGGTGAGTGGTTCCCGTCCGTAACACAGGAAGAAAGGAGTTTTTCCTGTGGCCGCATGTGAGGCATTGTTATAAGCGAACTCTAGGGTCGGTAACTGTGTGTCCCAGTGGTCGAATAGATCATCCCTAGGTCCTGCACTCGAAGCCGCTGTCTCAATATCAGTTTCCAACTGTGTAGGGTTAGAAGGATTTATCCGCGGCCGATTCAGCTTCGTCTTGGCCTGGAACCTTCCCCTAAGCCGTTGCAGCTGTGTAGGCTTCTCCTGTGGGCAATGGGGAGCCTTAACACTGTGCTGCGGGGAGAGAATATTAACTCCTTGGAACGCACGACCCTTTTCAACGCTCCGGAATGGTTTGCCCAACATCTCTAGTACCTGAATAATATCTGAGGGCTTTTTCTTAGCCTCGAAATCCTCCCTGAAGGCTTGAAAATCACGAGAAGTAATATTCTTAGTTAAAGTATCTTTATAGGATAACTTTAACGAATTCTTACTTTCGTAGGTGTTCGGCTGGAGTTTCCCAGTCGGTGCAGAGTCTTGTTTCGCGGAGCCTCCATTTGTCTCGGCGATTTCCCCTGGTGCCGGCCGGTCGTGACGTTTTGAATTCGCGCCATCATGTCCTCCTTTTTTCGCCCGCTCCGAAGTCGCCACGTTGTTCGACTTCGGGGGTGCCGCACTGTTGTTGCCCTTTAGCGCTGCTCGTGCCTTCTTCATTTTCCAACACGCCAAGAGTCGAGGTCACGCTGCGCCGCAAAATTCGCATTTTGTCGGCCGCTGCTTCGCGTCGATCTTGTCGATATCCATCGGGTCGGCGGTCGTGGGTGGTGCCGATCGCTTCGTGTCGAATGATCTGTTCGCCACGTGGCGTCGTGTCTCGGGTTGACCTCGCGTCAGCGCATCAAATCTCTCTGCTGCACACACCATGTCGCGGTAGTTGTTGTAGTTCACAGCAATCACATGTCTGTGGTTTTCCATTTTTAGCCCCTCAGTATATGCTTTTTTTTTTTTTTCTTCGCTCAGGTCGGTAATTCGATTGAAGAGACTCTCCATCCGCTGCGTGTACTGTATTACAGTGCCGTACTGTTTATGCCGATGAATCTGCTGCCGCGCCATGTAGCTCGAAATAATCTGTTCGAAACGTTGAATTAAAGCTGCCCGAAACTGCGTCCATGACCCCTCGCCTCGGATCTCCTTACTGTTGTAAATCCACTCGAGCGCCGGGCCTCGCAACAGTGTCGCTGCGAGCCGAATCCGCATTGCATCGTGTGTCGGGGTCGTACAGCCAACGGCCTCGAAATAAATTTCGAGTGTCGCAATGAATCGACGGACGTTGGCGTCTCTTGCATTCGGATTGAACGGCTCCGATAGCCTCGGACGTGCCGCCTCAAGATTCACTGTGGCTGCTGCTTGGTGAAGTGTCGGTGTCGCCGCTGCTGCAGCTGTATTCGCTACTACATTCGCTGCTGCCGTGGCGGCTACCGACTGGTTTGCGAAAAGCACCTCTAATCGCTGGAGTGCCGCTCGCATCTGGTCCAGGTCGGTGCGTAACTCCGTATTTTTCCATATGGAATTATCACCGTTTTCCTCCATTTGGCAATTTACTGGAAGATTTGCGACAGAAATATTTGAATTCTAGGCGCTGGTCGACTTACTACGAATTAAATCGGCTGAAAATGTCGAGCGCCGTTTCTGCTAGTCGCGTAATTCTCCCTTAGCCGAATTTCGCGTCAGATCTCGGCCGTTGAGCTGAAATTTGATCCGACGCCCCTAATTCCAACTTTTTGTGGGCGAAATTCTCAAGGCCGTCTATGTTGAAATCGATCCGACGGCTGAAATTCCAACTTTTTCACCAAATGTTCCTGAGGAGTGTTCGAAAACCGGTTCGAGGGGGACGTTAAAAAATAGCGCGGAACTGGTTTACGTACCCGAAATCGGCGCTTTCGTCGTCGCCCCCGCGGTTTTAAAAGCTAGGATTTAGCGGTCGAAAAACTCGTGCGTAAACAGGCTCTGATACCAAGTGTGAGGATCTAGGATCGAGCTCAGAAAAGAGAGTGTAAATTGAATGTCTCACCTTGGTACAAAGCGAGGCTATATATAGGCTCGACACAAGGCAGGTAACCAGGTGTTACGCGAAGGTTCCGAGGGTCGCGAAGCGTCCCGAACAGACCCTTCCCAAATTCGGTAGAAGGCAATTCGGTGGCAACCGAAAAGCCTAGAATTCGGTGCACTCAACCTAGTTCGGTGCCTATAACTATAATAAATATAGTAAAAGCAACGAACCTAGGAAATCAAGCAAAAGCAAGCAAAATCAAGCAAATCTAAGCTAGATAATGCATAATAAAGTAAAGGCAAGCTAGCAAAGCCAGCATAAGCCGTCGTACTCTCACAGCGTCTGCGTCATTTCCGACAGATAGGCAACGTCCAGGAGTACACACGACGGTTCTTGAGCATCTGCAACGAAATAGACGACATCACGGAACCAAAGATGCGCGATCGCTACCTCGAAGGGTTGAAGGCGGACATAGCGGAGGTTATAGCAATTCACGGGTTGTCCACCTTCGAGTCAGTTGTCGCAGCAGCAGAATGCGTTGACGCAGTACGAAGCCGACGGGGTCGTGACGATCGCGATAGGGGATACAACAGACCGATCAACGACGCTCGATCGAGGGACGGACCATCGCCCATGGAGATTGGTGCAGTTAACAGTGACGGCTCACAGCGGAACGGTTTTAGGGGGAACTGTCACATGAAGCGGGACTGCCTACAGTTCAAGGAGCGGCAGCAGGGAAACGGAAACCGCCAGTAGATAGCGGGTCGCTAGTTGGTGTAGAGGCTTCCGTACCCGCCAAGTCAACCGATGTAGAGGAGACAGCTCTGCAGCTGTCATCTACGGAGAACGAGGTAGACACTGTTGATCGTCCAGTCGTGCTTCTAGGGAAGCTTCGCGGTGTTCCTGTCATGATTCTCGTAGATGGCAGAGCAAGCCACTCGTTCATGTCTTCGTCACTAGTTCGTCGTCTCCATCTTGAAGCAGATTCGGTAGTCAACTTCAAGGACGCCTCTTCACATAAGACCGATCATTCGCAAGTTGCGCGTAGTGCTAGGACCGATCACAGTTAGGCGTGATTTCGACTTCGAGAAGCTGGACGGCTACGACTTCATCTTCGGTAGAGATTGGCTACGGATGGTTAGCACTCAGTTCGATTGGGCTATGGGAAGCTGCAGTGTCAAGGTAGACGGGGAGTTCCGGGAGCTGCCACAGTGGAGCGATGGGGCCACATCATCCACAGCTATCATTCATTCTGTTCGTGTACGACAGTTAGTGAAGCGTGCAGCACGGATCTTCGCGGTTTTCCTTGAGGAGGTTGAAGCTGAGGAGGGGAAAGGAGGGAGCGCAGCAGTTAGTGAGAAGGCGACTCTTCCTGCTGAAGTGAGTGCACTGTTAGCAGAGTTCGCAGACGTCTTCCCCGACGAGTTGCCCCCAGGGTTACCTCCCAGCCGAGCAGTAGACCATCAGATAGAGTTAGAGCCGGGGAGCAGGCCAGTAGCGAAGCCGCAGTGGAGGTTGAGTCCAGCAGAGACAGAGGAGATGACGCAACATGTTAGACACTTTCTTGCACAGGGTTTCATACAGCCATCAAGGCAGCACCGATCCTTTTCGCGCCTAAGAAAGACGGAGGGTTACGGATGTGCATAGATTACCGCGCACTGAACGTCGCCACCGTCAAGAAAAAAATCCCGGTGCCGAGAGTAGAGGATCTTCTCGATGCAGTGCAGGGCGCTAGAGTCTTTTCCAAGATCGACCTTCGTTCGGGTTACCACCAGATTCGCGTAGTTCCAGAACACCAGCACAAGACGGCGTTTTGTACGAAGCTGTACGAGTTTAGGGTTCTACCGTTCGGTTTGACCAACGCCCCAACGTCGTTTCAGACGCTCGTGAACAACGTCCTCTTGGAGTTCCTAGGTTCGTTCGTTGTTGTTTACCTAGACGACATTCTAATCTTCTCCAAGTCGAAAGAGGAGCACGTGCAGCACTTGCAGAAGGTCTTCGAGGTCTTGCGGAGGGAGAAGCTGTACGCGAAGCAGTCAAAGTGCGAGTTCTTTCTTCCTGAGGTCGAGTTCCTAGGACACGTCGTATCCGCTAGTGGCATTAGGACCGACCCGAAGAAGATCGCAGCAGTACAGGATTGGGTAGCACCGGCCTCAGTCAAGGAGTTGCAGAGTCTCCTCGGATTCGCAATTTACTACCGCAGTTTCGTTCAGGGTTACGCATCGATCGCTAGTCCACTCACCGACCTACTTCGGAAGGGCGTAGAGTACGTTTCGGGTCCAGCGCAGCAGCATGCGTTTGAGCAGATGAAGCAGTCGCTCATGTCTTCACCAATGCTGACGTATCCCGATCCCACTCGCCCGTACATTGTAGTGACCAACGCTTCAGACCAGGCCATAGGTGTAGTGCTTCTTCAGGACCAAGGACACGGGTTGCAGCCGATCGCGTACGAGTCGCGTAAGCTGAGGGGAGCGGAGTTGAACTATCCCATACACGACAAGGAGGCGCTCGCGATCATCCATGCGTATAAGGTGTGGAGGTGCTACCTAGAGGGGGGAGATAGTGTTATACGCACGGACCTTTGTTCGCTTCGTTTCCTCAAGTCGCAGCCGCAGCTGAGTCGTCGCCAGGCTAGATGGATTGAGTTTATGGAGGGGATTTTCCACTACAGGATATAGTACAAGTCAGGCGGTACGCAACCCAGCAGATCCGCCCACTTGCCCTAGTTGCCAGCTCGATAGCCTTACAGTCACTGCCGGCCATCCACGTCTTACACCACTCTTCGAGCACGGTTACACAGTAGATCCCGACTTCACACCGCAGCCGCCCGCAGGAGCAGAGGTGCAGGGTAGTGTCTACATACGGAAGGGTACAGCACGCATTTGAGTTCCATCCTACCGCCCACTTTGACAGCTCCTTCTCTCAGAGGCGCACGACGTAGTTAGTGCAGGTCACTTCGGAGCAGACAAGACGGCTAAGACGCTTAGTCGCACGTACTTCTGGCCAGGGCTTGCAGCAGACGTAGAGGATTACATTCGCTCGTGCGCCATGTGTTAGCGTACGAAGTCCTCTCGCCAGCGCAAAGCAGGACTTTTGCAGCCGATTCCACCGCCCGACCGCCCTTGGCAGGTAGTCACAATGAACTTTATCATGGCTTTACCGCGCACAGTTAGGGGTCACGACGCCATCTTCGTGGTAGTGGATAAGTTTTCTCGAGCAGCGCACTTCATCCCCTCGCACGGCCAGGTTACAGCAGAGGAAGTCGCGACGCTATTCGTAAATAACATAGTCCGACTGCACGGGGTTCCGGATTCAATCATTTCCGACCGCGACCCTAGATTCACCTCGAAGTTCTGGAAGCAGCTTTTTGCACTGTTTGGAACTCGCTTAGCCATGTCGTTTTGTCAGAATCCCAGCCACTAACCACTGGGATAAAAGGGCTTGTTTATATAGCGGGTGAGTGCGCCCATAACCCCCCAGGCCAACGGGCCTGTAACCCTTCCCTAGGATCATCGGGGATCTCCAGTGGACCTCTGACACCCCCCCGCACTGGGATGCCCGAAGTGCACACACCGGGAATCGAACCCGAGACCTTCGCTCTGATACCATGTCAGAATCCCAGCCACTAACCACTGGGATAAAAGGGCTTGTTTATATAGCGGGTGAGTGCGCCCATAACCCCCCAGGCCAACGGGCCTGTAACCCTTCCCTAGGATCATCGGGGATCTCCAGTGGACCTCTGACACGTTTACGTACCATCCAGAGACAGACGAGCAAACTAAGCATGTGAACCAGACACTGGAACAGATCCTTCGCAGCATCACGATGCACGACGCAGCAGCATGGGACAAGAAGCTGAGTATGGCAGAGTTTGCATACAAGAACACGCATCACTCCGTCACATGCATGTCACCGTTCTTCGCACTGTACGGTCAGCACCCCAATGTCCCCACTCGTGTCGATCTCACACCCACAGTCCCACGTGCCGACAATTTCCACCAGCATCTCACATTTATTCATGATCATGCGAGGAAGCACCTTGAGCTTGCAAATGCACGCATGACATGCACCACCAACCGCAGTCGTCATGAGGTGTTGTTCGCAGTCGGTGACCGAGTTCTTTTAGACAGCAGCAACCTTCGACTGCCACAGGACAGCAAGCTCAGCCCACGCTTCATTGGTCCATTCGTCATTGAGCGCGCACTTGGTCCAGTTGCATACTGCCTTCGCCTTCCCGCTCATTTCCGCATGCACCCATCATTCCACGTGTCTCTCCTTCGGCCTTACACCGATCCCAACGCCACCTTCTCGGGCCGTGATCGCACTCCACTGCCGGTAGCTGTTGACACCGACGAGCCCGACTACCAAATCCAGAGCATCCTCAGGCACCGTCGCTGTCTGCAGGGAGGTGTCTAGCTCATCGACTTCTTGGTTCGTTGGCGTGGTTATGACACAGCCGACGACAGCTGGATTCCTTCATCCTTGCTGTCTCCTGATAACACTTGCCTCCAAGCGTACCTTCAGTCTGCACGCCTCACATACGTCGCCTCCTTGGGAGGGGGGTAGTGTTAAGGGGGGATTTACTGTTCATTTCGAACAGTACTTTCCAACTCACCCTTATCCTTATCTTCCTAGATTTCCTAGTGCCACGTGGCACTCTACTTTGTTTGCCTTCCAATTCCTAGTCCCACATTCTACTTTCCAACATTCGTTCTTGCATGCTATATAAACCTTGCTTGTATTCCCTCATATCAACCAATTCTCATTCAACTCTTCTTCAATTACTCAATAACTTCTTCGCCTCCTTCACCAATAGTTCTTTCGCCAAAGTCTTCCGCCGCGTTTCATCCTCAACTTAGTCGACGCCGCCATTCCTTAGCGGACTTAGGTTGTCGAGCCTAACAAAGGATACAACTACAATTGTGCTAAACTTTATATTCATGACAACGACAAGCACACCTCTATATTCATGACCAAATACTAAACTACTCCATGCATGTGAGCTCAAACCAAGGCACAAACATGCTCGAATTGTCCTAGGATCAAGGCTATAACGATAATCAGTGTTGAGACGACGGGCAATGGAGAAGGTCCGCTCCGATTCGGCGGAAGTTGCTGGAATTGCAAAGTAGTCGCGTGCCATGTTTGCAAGAATGGGGAATCGTGCACCATGCACTTTCTACCACATGTTGAAGGAGGGATGTTTCGCCTTGGAGTCCATGCTCACCCTTTCTTCTTCAAAATACTTGGTCATTTGCACGGTAGTAGATTAACGCACCTTGTTCTCACGAGAATGAAAGAGACCACCAAGGAGGGAGGATGTGGGACGAGAGGAAGTTGCCGCTTGATCACGAGAGTCGTTGCTATCTTCCACTTCCATGTTGCGCTTGTATGCTTTCTCATAACCCTTGAATGCTTCCTTGAAAGTCTCATTGTCCGCGCGCGTTGAAACATGCCCAACACTCATGCTTGCCCCCTCTGCACAGTATGAGAGGTTGAACCTTGGATCAAGGACCGTAGCAACCGTGTACTCCTCGGAGGAACGGTCGTAATAGTCCTTGAGCTTTGCAAGGCCATTATTGCATGCTTCCAAGAACTCCTCACCGTCCCTTGTCCACCCCTCCATTTGATCCATTAGAATTTTTATAACTGAGATACATAGGGACACACTAGGATAAGAGCTTCCCTCTAACACCGTGGTAACCTCCACAATGTTGCAAGGATGTTAGCAAGGATTTGAAGAGACTCCCATTTCAGAATAGCTAGGCAAGAATGATTGAACTAGCAGAAGTTTGGGTACAAATATGAAACCCTAGTTGGGGTTGTACCCCATATTGGCTACCCCACTACAGCCTACAAGCATAATACAGTTTAACACACCCCCATAGGCAAAGTGGGGGAGAACAAAGGGTCACAAGACCAGTCCAGCAAAGCAAAGCAAAGCCCAGGGTGGATCACAACGTCACCACACTCCGAGCACAAGTAAAGGCCACAAGGCCAGTTCACATGCAGTGCTAGATATAGTACAAGACAAGCAACACAGTGATCAAAACCTAGCAAGCAAGCAACAAGATATATATAAAGTACAGTACAAAGAATGTCAAGCAGTGAGCAAGTGAGGAAACGTGGACACAAGGCCTAAAGAAGTACAGTGCCGCTGATGATCACTAGGCGGGAGCGCCTTGGTGAAGATATCAGCAGTGTTGGCCTTCGAGTCCACGTACACAAGCCGAAGCTGACCGCGCTGCTGAAGCTCTCGAGCAAGAAAGTAGCGAAGAGCAATGTGCTTCGTCCTGTGCTCCAGTCTGTGCTCCTGACACAAGGCAAGAGCCGCCTTGTTGTCACCGTACAGAACTGGAGGAGAACTAGGCCGCTCTCCCAAGTCAGTCAGCAGGTAGGTGAGCCAGCGTAACTCCTGTGCAGCCATGGCTGTGGCGTAGATCTCAGCCTCACAACTAGAGCCGAGAACAGAGGAAGAGCGGGTGGACCGCCACGAGACAGAACCAGAGCCAAGGCTGAAGGTGTAACCCTGTGACGACCGCTGCGTAGCCAGGTCGTCCACCCAAGAAGCGTCCGAGTGACCAGTGAGGACAACTCTGTCGCGTCCTCCAAGCACCAGCCCCATGCCTGATGTACTGCACAAGTAACGCAGCACCCTCTTAGCAGCCTCCCAGTGCTCTCGCCTGTGTCTCCCAGGCGCAACGTAACGAGCAAGGATGCTAAGAGGGTACGCGAGGTCAGGTCGCGTGCAAGTCATCAGGTACATGAGGCAGCCTACAAGCTCTGGGTACGGGCCACTCGGCTCTACGGACTCGTCCGAAGGTGGAGCTGAGAGCGAGTGGCTGGTAGCCAGAGGTGTGGCCTGTGGTGAGGAGAACTGGAAGCCGAAGCGCTGAAGGACCTGCTGCACCATGTGTGACTGAGTCAGGGTGATGGTGCGGCGAGCTCTGTCCCGGGTGATCTGCAAGCCAAGGTAGCTACGCAGTTCACCCAGGTCAGTGCAGGTGTGTCTCTTCTGCAGCTCCGACTTCACACGAGCGAGTGCCTCAGTGTCAGCAGTAGCAAAGACCAAGTCGTCGACGTACACGAGAATGTAGAACGGCGGCAGCGACGTGTCTGTGCGCAGAAACAGCGACGGGTCAGCAGTAGACGGCGCGAACCCAAGAGCCGCAAGTGTAGTCCTCAGTGTGTCGTGCCACTCACGTGGCGCCTGGCGGAGACCGTAGACTGGCCGGCGGAGACTCCACTGGGTACCAGGGGGAAACGACCCAGTAAAGCCAGGTGGGCGGCGCAGCCAGATCTCCTCGTGCAGGCTGCCCTGCAGGAACGCTGTGCTGAAGTCAAGAGAGTGAAGCTCGTAGTCACGCTGAGCAGCAACGTGCAGTAGAACCCGAAGAGTGGTCATCTTCGGGGTGGGGGAGAAGGTCTGGAAGAAGTCGACCCCCTGACGCTGACTGAAGCCTCTAGCAACGTAACGAGCCTTGAAGACAGGCGGAGAACCTGGCGGCCGCTTCACCCTGAAAATCCACATGCCATCGACGATGTTCGCCCCAGGAGGGGGAACCTCGTCGACGTAGGTGCCTGTGGACTTCCAGGATGCCATCTCTGCGTCCATGGCTGTCTGCCACTGAGAGGAGTAGGGACCCGAGATCGCCTCTGCGTAAGTGCGCGGAGTGGGGATGTCTAGTGCATCCGGGTCTCCCTCAGGGGCAAGCAACCAGGCCACGAGATGAGGTACAGCAGCCGCAAGAGAGTCAAAGTCCTCCTGCCTGTCCTCAAGGACGTCCGTGCCAAGAGCACACTCACCCCCGACGGACGGAGGACAGACAGACGCAGACTCTGACTCAGCAACAAGGCTAGCAGCGTAGTCTAGACGACAGGCAGCAGCAAAGTCAACCAACTCAGCGACCAGAGCAGACGCAGCCGAGGACTCAAAGGTAGGGTCAGTGACAACAGTAGCGAGGAGACGCGTGACTGTAGGGTGCTCAGCGCGATACCGGTCAGACTCAGGGTCCGGAACGGCAGGCAAAGAGGACGCAGGAGGAGACGGTAGAGGGACACGCCGAGGAGCAGTAGAGGGACGCAGAGTCATGTAGTGAGTGCCTGGGACAGGAGGAGGACGCTCACGACGGACACGACTACCAGTGCGAGCAGGACGAACAGGCGACACAGGACGAGACTCAGGCTCACGACGCTCTGTAAGACCTCCTGTGGGACCAGCGTAAGGAGAGGGAGCAGGGAGAGGCGAGGCAGGCGGTAACTGTGACTGCGGCTGGACAGGCGGAGGACACTCTACGGAGGGAGGAGGACAAGGAGGAGGAGCCTGCCCAAGAACCTGCTGAAGGAGCGGTACGAAGTACGGTCGCGGCCGCGCAGCGTCTCCAGAAGCAGAAGAGACTCCAGCGGCCGGGTCCTCAGGACCAGCAGGAGCTCCAACGTCCGGGTCCCCAGCACCAGCAGCAGCGCCACCGCTCGGGTCCTCAGCTCCAGCAGCAGCTCCACCAGGCGGGTCCGCAGCACCAGCAGCAGCGCCACCCCCAGAGTCGGCAGCTCCAACTCCGCTAGCACCGCCAGCGCCAGAGTCCCCAGCTCCAGCAGCTCCAGTCGCAGTGCTCCCAGAACAACCAGTCCCCCCAGCTCCATCAAGGCGGGAGAAGCAGCGGTACGGGGTGTGGAACCTCCCACACGTCTGTCCCTTGCGGTCACCTGTGCGAATGACATAAGAACAGCGGCCACTGCCCCCCGACGTCCCACGCTGAGCAAGCCACTCACGAAGCTGCTGGGTCGTCTGGGGACGCTGCTGCTGCTGGGAGCTCTGGCCCGAGCCAGTGCCTCCACTCCGACCGCCGCCGCCACCACTACCACCGCTCCGACCGCCACCGCCACCACCGCCACCACCGCCACCGCCGCCACCGCCGCCGCCGCCACTACTGCCACTGCTTCCGCCGCCGCCCCCGCCTCCACCACCGACCCCACTCCCACCAGCGCTCCCGCCACCGCTCCCTCCAGCACCGCCTCCCCCCCCACCTCCCCCACCTCCTCCCCCCCCAGCGCCACCACCACCACCCTTGCCCCCCTTGCCCTTGCCGGTGCGGCGCCTCCCACCAGGAGCAGAAGCAGCGCCAACAGACTCAGCACCAAGGAAGTCAACAGCAGCAGCAGCAGCGTAGGAGGGAGCGAGGGGAGAGGGAGAACACCCCTCAAAGATGGGGGTGCGAGGAGCGCCACGAGCAGCACCAACAGCTACAATGCTCTTTTCGGCCGCGAGCAGCTGCTCCTCTAGGAGGGCGACTGTGAGCTCAGTGGGACAGCGAGCAAGGAAGTGGTCTCGAACTGAGCGGAGGGTGTCAGGGAGACGGGTGACTATGAAGTGGAGTGTCCAGTACAGTGGAGGGGGGTTCTTAGCGCAGAACTCGGTGGGAAGGGCGGCACGCAGGCGAGCATCACTAGTGCGAAGGTGGGTGATAAGATCGGCGACTGTAGTAAAGGTGGACAGATCGGGGAACAGGTACGGCAGCATGAGGCGGCTAAGCTCGGCTGTGGCAGGCGAGGAGTAGCGAGCAACGACAGCATCGTACAGGGCCTTAGCGGATTTGCAGTCGCCAAAATGCTCGAGCTCAGCTAGCGGCAGGTGACTACGAATGGCTAGGCGAGCAGCTGCGTCACGAGTCTGCCAGTGGGAACGAACACTAAGCTCGGCTGTGGCAGCAGGAGCAGCGGCAGCACCAGACGCGTAGTCATAGAGGGAGATGTGGTCCGTGCTATTGCTCATAAGATACAACTGCAGGTCGTCGAGCCAGGAAGTGAACTGCACGGGACGGCCCTCAGCATCGAAGGAAAGAACGCGAATAGAGGCCATAGCTCAGGCGTGAGGGCACAGCAGAGCAGCGGCAGCAGCAGAGGGGACGCAGCAAGCGGGCAGTGAGGCAGCGGGCGGCGCTGCGAAGCAGGTAGCGGGCGGGCGGGCGGCGCTGCGAGCGGGCAGCGAAGCGGGCGGGCCGCGAAGCGGGCAGCGAGCGGGCGGGCGGGCTGCGAAGCGGGCAGCGGGGCGAGCGGGCTGCGAAGCGGGCGGGCCGCGAAGCGGGCAGCGAGCGGGCGGGCGGGCTGCGAAGTGGGCGGGCCGCGAAGCGGGCAGCGGGGCGAGCGGGCTGCGAGGCGGGCGGGCCGCGAAGCGGGCAGCGAGCGGGCGGGCGGGCTGCGAAGCGGGCGGGCCGCGAAGCGGGCAGCGAGCGAGCGGGCTGCGAAGCGGGCGGGCCGCGGAGCGGGCAGCGAGCGAGCGGGCTGCGAAGCGGGCGGGCCGCGAAGCGGGCAGCGAGCGGGCGGGCGGGCTGCGTGGCGGGCGGGCTGCGAAGCGGGCAGCGGGCGGGCGGGCGGGCTGCGAAGCGGGCAGCAGGACGAGCGGGCTGCGAGCGGGCGGCTCGGCGGGCGGGCGACACTGCGAGGGGCGCGCGAGGGCGCTAGTGAGGGGCGCGCGAGGGCGCTAGCAAGGGGCGCGCGAGGGCGCTAACGAGGGGCGCGCGAGGGCGCTAACGAGGGTGCGCGCGAGGGCGCTAACGAGGGGCGCGCGAGGGCGCTAACGAGGGCGCACGAGGGCGCTACGAGGCTAGGGCACGGGGTAGCGTGGTAACCGCATGCGAGCGGTGGTGGGCCCTTAAAAAAAAAACGGTCGGTAGGTCCTAGGGACCTCCTGCTCTGAATACCATTTCAGAATAGCTAGGCAAGAATGATTGAACTAGCAGAAGTTTGGGTACAAATATGAAACCCTAGTTGGGGTTGTACCCCATATTGGCTACCCCACTACAGCCTACAAGCATAATACAGTTTAACATCCCATTTCCTGTCCTTCATCTTGAGCTCTCATTCCACATCCTCCGCTACTTCTCCCATCAAGTAGGAATCAATGGCGGGTCGGAGTTTAAGCGCTCGAACCACCATGTTATGGGTGCTCCCCCGCCTCGTCGACGTATCCGAAACAAAGGAGTTGACATCATCGAAATCCTTCCCCTTACAACGGTTTCCAAACTTCCCCTTACGCAATGGGGATCTCCGAATGTGAACAGCGAAGGCCCTAACCTTCTTAAGAGCCGCATCTACCTTGCCATCCTTCAAGAGTTGTTAGACGACGAGGTTGATAACATGTGCAAAACACCGCATGTGCCTTGCACTCGGGAACCCCTTCTCATCCACAAGAAGATTGATGAAGCGATCGTTGGATGATGCATTATCCAACGTGATTGCCATCACTTTCTCCCCAAGTCCCCACTCATCATAAACCGTATCCGTGAATGCATTTTTTTATATCCTCTCACTTGTGACCCCCCTCCAAAAGCTCAGAATTTAACACACACAAAATGTTGTTGAAATCCTTGTCAACGAAATGTGTCGTGATGACCATGTATGCACGAGTGTTGGGTGCCGTCCAAATGTCACAAGTGAATGCAATGTTGGAGGGAAGTGCTTGAAGGTATGGTCGAAGTTTACCCACA
Source organism: Closterium sp. Yama58-4 (assembly GCA_947470075.1). Taxonomy (NCBI): domain Eukaryota; kingdom Viridiplantae; phylum Streptophyta; class Zygnematophyceae; order Desmidiales; family Closteriaceae; genus Closterium; species Closterium sp. Yama58-4. Next base: position 223,509 of record CANIUD010000861.1, on the reverse strand, counting down.
TTGTCACAATTTTAATCTTTATGTAGGAGTAGAAGATATAACTTCGTGACTTATAGGATGATTAGACGCACAGTAGCGAGAATAACAATAGCGAGGCAGCAGGCCGAAGCGAGCGAAACTGAGAATTGAGAACCGAGAAGCAAAAAGGTACCGTTAGAGCAATGGTAGCCAGTAAGAGATACTTAAGCAGGCACGAAGTGTAGGATCCATGCTTGCGTGTTTGTTTTCACACTACGCTTATATGTATAAATTTAAAAGCTGTAATTATTTTTCAAAATTATGTATTTTGAAAGCGAAGCTGCCTGTAATGTCGAATCTGGCAGCGTCGAGCCGCGCTAAACGCCCGTTTTGGAGTACAAAACGTGGGCTGGAGGTCATTTCCCTCCACCCACGTCTCTCATTTTCAAACGGTTTAGCCGATTTTCCCACCCACCCCCCCTCGAAAGCAGGATAGCGTTGATAACGTAGAGACATATTATTGTAATGTCACTGCTTAGATTTCAATTGTACTAAACCCATTTGAAATGAGACGATGCCAATTGCTACATGCAAGAAAGCAAGCTTTCTAAATGCTACCTTATTACGCGATAAGACTTTAAGCATAGAGAGCCAAACTGCGCAAGCACTCGTCAAGGCAGACACGCTGGTGGTTTCAGTCAGCCGAGCTAGGGTTTGTGCCTTCGAGCAGGCTATTGTCTCGCCTGATTTTTAACAAAGTTACAAGGAGTTCGCACGGATGAATAGCAGAGAGCTCGTCCGCATCTGACTGTGGGACGATACTGGGGGACCTAGGCCTACCGCGGGTTGGCGCGCTGACCCAGTCGCTGCAAGCGGGAAGAAGGGCCCGTCCCAACTGACTACGGATTCGTCGACGTATAAAACTCCACATCAACGAGCCCAAGCGGCAGCCGACAGCATGGAACGGGACCGTGTGGCGGTCTCTGACCCAGGAGACTCGCCGAGGGATCCGCGATGGATGGAAGAAGTACGCGCGCGATGGCGGGGTCAGGAAGTGGTGACTCCATTGACAAGGATGCCCGGGATGACTGCACAGAAAGTCCACCCTGACGAGCGATGGACCTCACGCATGGGACAACCTATGGGAACGCCGAAGGAGGAAGCGTTAGTGGCGAGTGGGGCGACACAATTAACCGACGACCTGGGTGAAGCGTTGGCGCCTCGTCTCGGACGCTGGAAAGATACTAACCTGCCGAAGGTCGAGATAGCGAAACGCTATTCAGGCATCCCAGGTGTGGGACCGAGTCTGAAAAATTACCTTATGCAGCTCGAGACGGTGCAGTACTGCTGGGAGCGAGACGGATATGATCCGGCGGAGTTCTTCAAGAAGATGGTGGGAACCCTATCGGGAGAGGCGGAGACGTTTTATCGCATGACGCGAGACGAGGTGTTGGAGGAATTGGCTGACAGAGTGATTTGTAACCCTACGGAGTGGTTTATCCAGCTGTTGCGGAAAGAGTTTATGGGGTAAACGAAGGCCCGGGTAGAGGAGTTTTGGGACTTCCGCCGAAAGAAGGACGAGTCCCTCCTGGCCTACTACTGCAGACTCAGAGAATTGGTTGAATACCTGGAGAGCAGAGACGAAAGGCTGCTTGTACGGAAGTTCGTGCGGGGATTGGAAGAAGAACTGCGGGGAATAGCGCGGAGCATGGTGTACAGCATCGGTGTCGATGTCACTTTGAAGGAGGTCTATCAGTTGGCGAAGAAGACCGAGTAAGCGCAGTGCCTGCTAGACCTGGAGGACACGGAAGGGAGGAGTCGGGCGAAGATCAGCTGGGCAGCGGTAGCTGTGCCGGAGGCAGCCGCAGGGAACAACAGCCGTCCCGAGCCGCGGCTGTGCCACACTTGCGGGGAGCTCGAACACCTGAAGAGGCGCCGGTCTGCGAGCAATGTGGAGAAAGGGGGCACGGAAGAGAAGAATGTTATAGTCGGCCGAAAGAAGTAGTAGGCGCTACGAGGGAAGAACTACAAGCAGAGGTGCGACGCCTACAGCTACGACTGGACCAGATGCCGAATCCAAAGGAGGTGAAAACGCGGGTTCTCCTGGCGTACGAGAAGATCGAGTAGGAGGAAGAAGGAGAAGTGAAATACAAGCGGGAGTACGCCGTGATAACGTACCACAAGGAACGAGATGATCTTCGCCTGCCAGCCAGTCGCAAAACAGTGACGCAACCAGCGGACCACGACAGCGCAGCGCCAAACGGAATGGACCCGCCAGCAAGAGATGCGGAGGCATCCGAACGAGAGGCTCATGTGTCAAGCGTCAGTATTGATCGCGGACAAGGGGAGTATCACGGTAGGAGGACGACCGGTGAAGCAAGCCATCATCGACACTGGAGCCACCACGTCCTGATTGGGAAGGGGCTCGCTGTGAGAGTACGAGGGCTTTTCTATGATTCACTAGCATGATTATGCTTTATTATGCATTATCTAGCTTAGCTTTGCTTTATTTTGCTTGCTTTTGCTAGAATTCCTAGGTTCGTTGCTTTTACTATATTTATTATAGTTATAGCACCGAGCTAGGTTGCGTACACCGAATTCTAGGCTTTTCGGTTGCCACCGAATTGCCTTCTACCGAATTCGGGAAGGACCCGTTCGGGATGCTTCGCGACCCGCGGAACCTTCTAGTGTCACCCGGGTTACTGCCTTTGTGTCGAGGCTATATATATAGCCTCGCCTTGTACCCAGGTGCATAATTCAATAGTTGAATCTTTCCTCACACTTGGTATTCAGAGCCTGTTTACACTCGAAGTCTTCTTCCGATTAAAACCGGCCTTTAAAAACCGCGGGGGCGACGACGAACGCGCCGATACGGGTATGTAAAACCAGTTCCGCGCGATTTTTTCTAAGTCCCCCTCGATTCGGTTTCGAACACCCCTCAAGTATTTTTACAGAAAAGTTGGAATGTCGACCGTCAGATCGATTTCAATCTCAACGGGGTTGGAGCGATTGGCACCTGTCAGAATATTATGCTCTAGCCTGTAGTGGGGTGCTCTGTAGCGAGTACAACCCTTCTAGGGTTTGCTATTTGTATCCCCATTCTTGCTAGTTCAGTCCTCTTTTGCCTTCATTCTCTCATGCCTAGCTAGGTCAACCCTAGCTATGGCTCCTCAGTATACCTACTATTACGACATGGTATCAGAGCTTAACGTTCCTGGCCTGTGGGCCCACTTCACTGCTTCCGCTGCTACTGCTACTCCCTGTCCGCCGCGCGCCCCGTGGTGCGCGGCGTCGAAACTAGGGTTTTCAGCCCGCCGTGCGCCCCGAGGCGCGCGGCGGTTTTCTGCCCGCCGTGCGCCCCGAGGCGTGCGGCGGTTCTCTGCCCGCCGTGTGCCCCGAGGCGCGCGACGGGTTCCTGCCCCGTCACTCGGCACGTCGCCCCCGGGAGGCGCTGCGACGGGCGACGGGGACCCGCGCGTCGCCCCCCGTCGCCCGTCGTGGCCTGCACGCGGCCCGTACACCCGGCACGCGGCCCGTACGGGCTGCGCCAGGCCTGCGCGCGGCCCGTACGGGCTGCGCCAGGCCCGCGCGCGGCCCGTACGGGCTGCGCCAGGCCCGCGCGCGGCCCGTACGGGCTGCGCCAGGCCCGCGCGCGGCCCGTACGGGCTGCGCCAGGCACGCGCGCGGCCCGTACGGGCTGCGCCAGGCCCGCGCGCGGCTCGGACCGCCTGCGCGCGGTTCGGGAGGCGGTGCCAGGCCCGTGGGCGGCCCGTTCTTCGCTTCCCCTGTCCTCCCCGCTGTCCCCCGTGCTTCTGAAGGCGCCCCACCCCTCCTTCTGCCCGTTCTCCTGGATTAGGGTTTGGGGTGGGGGGTATGGGGGTGCAGCTTCAGTGTGCCGTTCCCTGCTCCTCCTCCTCCCTCGTCTCCCTCTGCTACAGCTGCCGCTGAGGGGGGTGGTGTGTGGGAGCCTAGGGTTTGGGGTCTAAGGGGGGTACCGTCGGAGTGGAGCTAGGGTTTGAAGCAGGGGGTGTGTGTCGAGGGGTGTGGGACAGTTGGAGGAGGTTGAGCGGAGGCTGCCGTCTTGTCGTCAGCAGCACCTGTAGTCCGGGGCGCTTGTTCCGGTAGCCCAGTCGTAGCCAGCTGCGCCAGTCGCCCGTGGGTCCGTTGCTCGTCTGCCGCTCTTCTTAGCCGCGGAGCCAGTTACTCCTGTAGTCCGGGGCGCTTGTTCCGGTAGCCACTGAGCCAGTTTGACTCCTGTTGCCCGTGTGTCTGCAGCTTCAGCCGACGCCTCTTATCTCCTCTCCACCTACAGTCTCGCCTCCTCCTCCTCACTTGACCCCTTGTGACTGCCTCTAGCTTTGCTCATAATTGTGAACCTTAAACTATTGCTTCTTGCTTGTGCTCAGAATGAGTGGTGACATCGTGATCCACCCTGAGCTTGTACTGCTTTGTTTCCTCTGCTGATTACACCCCACTTTGGCTATGGGGGTGTGTCAGAATATTATGCTCTAGCCTGTAGTGGGGTGCTCTGTAGCGAGTACAACCCTTCTAGGGTTTGCTATTTGTATCCCCATTCTTGCTAGTTCAGTCCTCTTTTGCCTTCATTCTCTCATGCCTAGCTAGGTCAACCCTAGCTATGGCTCCTCAGTATACCTACTATTACGACAGCACCACCCAAGAAAGCCGACCCGATGGAGAACGACAAGGACGATGCGACGCAGCGGCTAGCAAAAAATGCGACGTGCGAATTTTGCGGCGCTACAGGACATCGTATCTTGGCGTGTTGGAAAATGAAGAAAGCACGTGCGGAGCTGAAGGGCAAGAACAGTGTGGCACCCCCGAAGCAGAAAACGGACAACGTGGCAACTTCGGAAAGGGCGAAAAAAAGATAATATGGTGGCGCGAATTTAAAACGTCACGACCAGCCGGCTCCAGGGGAAATCGCCGAGACCAATAGAGACTCCGCGAAACAAGACTCTGCACCGACTGGGAAACTCCAGCCGTACACCCCGACAAGTAAGAATATTACTTCTCGTGGTTTTCAAGCCTATTTTAAGGGAGAGTCAGAAATTAAACCGGTACCAGATAATATGGGGACCCTACTCCGGAGCGCTAATAAGGGTCGAGCGTTCCGAGGAGTTAATATTCTCTCCCAGCAGCCCTATTCAAAGGCTCCTAGCCATTTCCCACAGGAGCCTACACAGCTGCAAAGGCTTAGGGGAAGGTTCCAGGCCCTAGAGAAGCTGAATCGGCCTCGGATAAATCCTTCTAACCCTGCTAAGTTGGAAACTGAGTCAGCAGCTTCGAGCGCAGGACCAAGGGACGACACATTTGATCTACCTTATGATCCTATAAGCAACACCATCTACAGCTACTCGGAGCGGCAGCAGCCACTAGTACTCGAGGTGATCTGCAACGGGCGACGCCTCCAGGCACTGGTGGACAGTGGTGCGTCCCACTCGGTGTGCGACCGTGGGACGTTGGAGAAAATTGGAGAGTCATCGGTACGAAGCAACAATGGTGGACGGTACGAAGCTTCCCATCCACGGCGAGTCAACACTGCAGCTGCAGATAGGGGCGTTGAGGTGGAAGCCGACGTTGCCGATCACGAACATCAAGGGATTAGACTTCGTCTTGGGGCGTGACTTTCTGAAGCGGTTCAACCCCGAGATCGACTAGGTCAACCGGAAGGCGTGTATCTACAACAATGGGAAACGTGTGGAGCTGAGAAGCTGGACGGATACAGGGGATGTTCCTGAAATGACATTGGCGCGGTTCGAACGGACGGTAAACGAGAGTAACACGGGTTACTTAGCACTGGTTATGGCAGCAGCAGAGGAGGAAAAGCCGAACTCGGAGCTACCTGCAGCAGTAAAGGAGGTGTTGGAGCAGTACAAAGACATCATGCCAGACGACCTACCTGCAGGAGTACCTCCAGCGCGCACCCACGAGCACGAGATCGTGGAGGAACCAGGTGCGAAACCCGTCTCACGTGCACCATACCGACTGAGTCCGACCGAACTGACAGACATGAAGAAACAGATAGAGTATCTACTGGACAGAAAACTGATCCGCCCATCCACCTCTCCCTATAGCGCAACGGTTCTCTTCACTCCAAAGCCAGACGGTAGTTTACGGATGTGCATCGACTACCGGGCACTGAACAAACAGACAGTCAAGAACAAATACCCCATACCGTGCATAGACGATCTTCTAGACCAACTGCGTGGTGCGACGGTGTTTTCGAAGCTGGACCTACGGTCGGGTTACTGGCAGATCAAGATGGCAGACAACTCAATCCACAAGACGGCGTTCCGTACCAGATACGGCTCCTACGAGTACTTAGTGATGCCGTTCGGACTCTGCAACGCACCAGCGACGTTCCAGGCGGAGATGAATCATATCCTACGGCCCCTGCTGGACGAATGCGTGGTGGTGTACCTGGACGACATACTGATCTACTCCAAAACCATGAAGGAGCACGTGGAGCATCTGCGGAAAGTCTTCAAGATCTTGCAGAAGAATAAGTTCTACGTGAAGCTGTCAAAAAGCGACTTCGCCCTGAAGAAGGTGCAGTTTTTCGGGCACATGGTGAGTGCTGAGGGCGTACACGTGGACCCGCGGAAGATCGAAGCCATCAAAAAGTGGAAAGTTCCAGATAACGTGAAGGAGTTGCAGCAATTCCTAGGCTTCGCCAACTACTACAACAGGTTCGTGCCGTAGTACGCTAAGATAGCAGCGCCACTGACCAACCTACTGAAGAAGGATACGCCCTATAAATGGGATACTCCTCAACAGCAAGCCATGGAGCAGCTACAGACAGCACTGACTACAGCGCCAGTACTCATTTTACCGGATCCAGACAGAGACTACGTGGTGGAAGCAGATGCTAGTGACCAAGCAGTCGGAGCAGTACTGATGCAGGATCACGGACGCGGTTTGCAACCCATCGCCTATCTCAGTAAGAAGCTACACGGAGCAGAACTGAATTACCCCATCCATGACAAGGAAGCCTTAGCGATAGTCACAGCCTTTAAGGCGTGGAGGTGTTACCTTGAGGGAGCCAAGACTACAGTTTACACTGACCACTGCAGCCTCAAATACCTGAAGTCGCAGCCGACACTCTGTAGACGACAGGTGCGGTGGGTGGACTTCTTGGAAACCCACTTCCACTACGACATCGTCTACAAGCCCGGGCTCCACAACAAAGCTGACGCGTTGAGCCGCCCCGGACATGTAGCAGGCATCCAGCTCGACGGGATGAACCCTCTACTCAAGGGTCTATTCTCCGTGGAGAATGACTTAGCTGTAAGAAAGGGATCGGGAAAGATTTGGGTACCGAACTATGCCCCGCTCCGACAGATCTTACTGGAGGAGTTCCACGATGTGGCATACGCGGGACATTTCGGGAGCAACAAGACGTTAGCGGGAATAGCAAAGTATTACTACTGGCCCCGGATGGCAGCAGACGTGCAGCAGTTCGTCACCTCATGTGACACGTGCCAGCGGATGAAGAGTAGCAAGCAGAAAAAGGCAGGGTTACTTCAGCCTCTACCCGTACCGGAGCAGCCATGGCAAGTTCACTAGTAAGTTCTGGAGGGAACTCATGGGATTGTTGGGGACAAAGCTTGCGATGTCTTCAGCATACCATCCCCAGACTGACGGACAGACTGAGCGACTCAATCAGGTGGTTGAACAGTTACTGCGCACAGCTTGCAAGGACGACATCAGCCACTGGGATCTACAGTTACCAACGCTTGAGTTCGCTTACAACAACGCGTCGCATGCGGCCACAGGGAAATCTCCTTTCTTCCTGTGCTACGGACGGGAACCACATACACCACAATAGCCAACCACACCGGCACACGTCCAAGCCGCACACGACTTTGTCACCACCATGCAGCAGCTATGGGAGAAGACTCAGCGACGTCTCACCACGATGCAGAACTCCCAGAAGCAGTATGCCGATCGACAGCGACGAGATCACTCAGTAGCAGTCGGAGAACAGGTGCTTCTCGATACATGCAACTTGGACTTGTCCCACATTCCGTCCAAGCTCCGGCCTCGCTTCTGTGGTCCCTTTCGCGTTGAGGCGATGGTGACACCAGTTACATTCCGCTTGCGCTTACCTTCTACGTGGACGCTTCACAGCACTTTCCATGTTCAGCTGCTGAAACCCTACAAGGACCCCAACCAGCAGTTCACAGGACGACAGATACCGCCACCACAACGTGTTCTCGTACAGGATGAACCAGAGTACGAGGTGGAACAAGTTCTCGCTCATCGATGCAGATGCGACAACACGCTCGAGTTCCTGATTCGCTAGAAAGGATATGACCCGTCGGATGACAGTTGGGTTGCAGAAGCTGACAACGCACGCCGTGCTCTCAAGGACTATCTTGTCAAGCAGGGTGTATCTCACGCCACCCAGCTTTGAGGGGGGGACGTGTGAGAGTACGACGGCTTTGCTATGATTTTCTAGTATGGTTATGCTTTATTGTGCATTATCTAGCTTAGCTTTGTTTTATTTTGCTTGCTTTTGCTAGAATTCCTAGGTTTGATGCTTTACTATATTTATTATAGTTATAGGCACCGAACTAGGTTGCGTACACCGAATTCTAGGCTTTTCGGTTGCCACCGAATCGCCTTCTACCGAATTCGGGAAGGACCCGTTCGGGATGCTTCGCGACCCGCGGAACCTTCTAGTAACACCCGGGTTACTGCCTTTGTGTCGAGCCTATATATAGCCTCGCCTTGTACCCAGGTGCATCATTCAATAGTTCAATCTTTCCTGAACCAGATCCTCACACTCGCGAAACAGCTGAAGTTAGATATGGCCGGGAAAACAGTGGAGACAGGAATCCTGCTAATGACTGCGGAGATAACTCTAGCAACGGGAGCTTGACTGCGGGGAAGGCACGTGTGTGAGAGGGATCTCTGCGTTCGTTCGTTCCTTAGTCGTTTCCTTGTGCGCATACTATTGCTAGTTCACGGGAAGAATTGGCAAGAGTTCTACTAGTAAAATATGACAATGATAGTTCAGAATGATTGCAACACATTGGCAACACAAGCTACATCAGAGCTAGCACAGCTGCTGGTCGACCTCCAGCGCAGCGTGGTCGACCGCATTCCAGCGCAGCAATGCTCGCACCGCTCCAGCGCTGCAGAGATGCGGCGCGCCAACGTTGCAAGTCTGCGGCGTGCCAACGCTGCAGCAGGTCAGCTGCACAGCGTTGCACCCGCAGGACAACAAGGCACCTGCTTCGCAGGTGTGCGCGGCTGGTTGGCGTCCAACGCCCCGTCACGTGCCCAGCGCAGACATTTCGCCACGTCGACCTCGGGATACCACCCCCAAGGTCGTCCTCGCAGAAACCTCCCCCGGCGACCTTCGCATATGTCGCTCGGGTATCCCGGTTGACCAAGCAACCCCGCCTGGTCGTCCAGCCCAGTCGGTCGCCGGCTACACCAAGCCCGGCGTCCCCAGGTCGGCGTCCTGGCGTCCAGGTCGGCGTCCACTCGCCCAGGACGCCGTCCAGGCACCCAGGTCGGCGCCTAGCCGCCCTGGACGCCGAGCAGACGCCCAGGTCGGCGTCCAACTGCCAGGTCGCCGAGCAGACGCCCAGGTCGGCGTCCAGGCGCCCAGGACGCCGAGCAGACGCCCAGGTCGGCGTCCAGACGCCCAGGTCGGCGTCCAGGCGCCCAGGACGCCGAGCAGACGCCCAGGACGCCGTCCAGACGCCAAGGACGGCGTCCACCTGCTCGGCGCCCTCCAGCCAGGCGCCCCCCTAGCACAACGCCCTTGCAGTGGCCCCCGTGCCTATTGCTGCAGGTCGGCTGCATCCCCCCGCACAACCGACCACGAGGTCGGCTCCGCCTAATCGAGGACGGGGTCAAACACCACTCCCGTTGACATGTTCGCTAAAGCCAAAGCAACCCCATATGTAGTAGCAAAAACCAACTCGGCGTAAACAAGGATAAAGAACAACGTTGGCCCAGCACGAACGACGAGAGAAGGGGCATGAAGTGCCACTCTCGGAGAGCCCTGCGCTTACCGTAGGCTGTCGTCAAAGGCTCCACTGGGTACAGCGGAGCCAGATCTGCTCGTGCAGGCTGCCATGGAGAAAGGCATTCGTGATTGCAACTCTTAGTATCGATCTGCCGCAAGGTGAGTAGCACTTGAAGAGTGGTCATTTCTGAGTTGGGTTATTATCATAGGATCGACTTTTCACTTGAAATGTTGCCTTAAAATACTACTCTAGGCGTATCTATACTCACGAATAAAAGGAAACAAGTGATAACCAAACTTTCTTTTTACACAACCTTCCAGAATCTTATGATAACATGTGCGTAAAGGAACGCGAGGCCATTATCACACCAAAATATGCAAATTACTCCGTGTAAACATTTTGTCGGTGCTGTATGATGTATATGTCGATGAAGATAATAGTCTATGTGAAATATTCATTATAATCATAGTTCGATCGATGTAAAATAAAGTGCAAATGAAAGAGGAAAATAAGGAGAATAAGATGGAGGCAAAATATTGAAAATTGAAATATGTTGAACTACAGAGTACTCTCACTGTTTGAAGGTTTGGAAGAAGTCTACTCCCTCACGCTGACTAATGCCTCTTGTCAATTAGTGCGCATTGAAGATAGATCCAAGCTTGCTTCACCTTGAAGATCCACATGCCATCGACTACGTTCACCCTGGAGGGGGGTCTGCGTTGACATTGGTGCCTATGGACCTCCAAGATGTCATCTCCATGTCTATGACTACTATCTACTTAAAGGCCTTCTCACCCTAAACCGCCTGAGTGTACGTATGATGAGCTAAGATGCCAGCAGCATCTGGGTCTCCCTCATGGGCTATAGTAGCGTGGCACGGGGCTGGGAGCAGCGGCTGCATCCCTATATGATGTTGCAACCAGGTGCAGGACCACCCTCGATGGATTGAGGGCAGGCAATTGGGGCACCTACCAACAACTAGGCAGCATAATTAAGGCAGCGGGTGGAGGAAAAGTCAGTGACAGCGGCAACAACAGCCGAGACGGACAAAGGAGAAGTAATAGGGTCATTCATGAGTGATGAAAGGAGATGTGAGAACACAGGGCGACTAGTATGGAAATAGGGTGGCGTTAAGACAGGAAAAGCTAATGTAGTAGGCAACGGACGAACAGAAGAAACAGGGAGTGAAGGTTGAGAATAGGGGACGAGGCACAAGCGGCCGGGAGGCGAGTACGATGCGGGCTATAGGCAAGTGACAAAGACGGAAGCGGAGGATGGGAAAGCTATAACCGAGGAGGAGAACACGTCGCAGGCAATTCCACGGGAGGAGATGCAGGACCGTACACTGGAAGAGACGATGCATGGTATGTGGGGAAGCTATGAAGACGAAGTATAGTAACAGGTGGCATCGAGTTCTAGGGCAGTTGCTATGGTGGCGGTGGCGACGGCTGCTGCTGCTGCTGCTGCTGCTTCTTCTTCTTCTGCCATTGGTGCAACCTCGTCGAGCACCGCGGGCCCACACAGGGAAAAGTCAAGTATTAGCACCCTCGAAACTAGCACCTTTAGCACCAGCACCCCCTGAACCAGCATCCCCATAACCGGTAAATATAGTACCAGCACTACTAGCATCAGCACCCCCAAAACAGTGTCAGCAACCTCAAAACCAGTAACTCTAGCACCAACACCTCCAGTTCTTGCACCTCAAAAACCAACACCCCCGGCGTCCATCGCAACCAGCAGCGGTGGCACCACAGACGACGATGTAGGTGACTGTGGTCGAGGAGTGCGTCCGAGGGAAGGGGGGTGAGATGCGACACATTAGACGGGGTAGGACGTGAGGGGGCTAGCCTTACAAATGAACAGAGCAATGTGGGGTATGCGGATGTTATGTTACGTGACGACGTCAGTCGTCTGCACTGTGTCGGAGCAGAGGAAGGACGACGGATCACAAGGTGCGCGCTGAGTACAGCCGGCTGACGCGCACGAGCGACACGACGACCGGTACGACCAGAACGAACAGGCGAGATAGGACGCGACGCAGGCTCACGACGCTCAGCAGGACTACCTGCCTGCTCAGTGTAAGGAGAGGGAGCAGGCAGCGGTGAGCCAGGCTGTAACAGAAGACCAGTAGACGACGGGAGAGTAAGAACCTGACGAAGAACAGAGTCAGGCGGCGGCAGAGACGACGGAGACGGCGGAGCGAAGAACAGTCGTGTCGGCGCAGCTGCACCAGCACCGGCAGCTCCAGCAGCTCCAGCACCTCCAGCAGCTCCAGCGCCTCCAGCGGCTCCACTACCTCCAGTGCCTCCAGGAACGCCAGCAGCTCCCGCAGCTTCAGCCTCAGAACCGGTACCTCCAGCGCCAGTACTACCAGAACCAGCGTCACCAGCAGCAGCACCCCCAGAACCGGCACCTCCAGCCCCAGGGTCTCCAGCCGCAGTGTCTCCCGCAGTAGCACCCCCAGAACCAGCACCTCCAGTCCTAGGGTCGCCAGCCTCAGTGTCTCCAGCAACGGCACCTCCAGGCGCAGCACCCCCAGCCCCAACAGCTCCAGTACCTCCAGCAGCAGAGCCCCGAGCTCCAGCAGCGCGACGCTGACGGCGACCGTACCAGTCGTGCAGCTGCTGAGTGGTGAGAGGCACACGTGGACGAAGGCGGCCACTCCAAGTAGGCCGCGCACCAGCAGTCCCAGTACCCTCAAGCGTCTCACCTCCAGACTCAGCACCCCCAGACTCCGCACACACAGGCTCAGCACCCCCAGACACAGCACCCCCAGGCGCAGGAACACCAGTCTCCTCACACGCAGGCTCAGCACCCCCAGACTCCGCACCCCCAGACGCAGCACCTCCAGGAGCACCACCCCCAACAGCACCAGAGTCAACAGGAACCGGCTGCAGAGGCGGCGAAGAAGGTCGCGGAGGGAACCCCGGAGGGGTCTCCAAGCGTGGTGCGCGGCGGTAGGCCGCCGGGGCGTCAGCAGCAACGTCACCCCCCTCAGGTGAGCCAGAGGTGTCGGAAGTGACCTCCAAAGGCTCAGCCAAGGGGGGGGGGTCTACCTGAGACACACCTGAAGGAGCAGGACCCTGAGGGGGGAGGGGGTCTACCGAGGGGGGACCTGGCGTAAGGAAGAACGGCGGGGGGGGAAGGGGGGCAGCGCGGTAGGGGAAGAGACGGTAGTACGGAACCGACTCGTCAAACGTGACGTCCTGGGAGGACAGAACACGGCGCGAGGTGGGGTGGTAAAACTGCCAACCAGGCGCGTCAGGGGGGAAGCCAAGGAAGACGCAGGGAACAGCACGGGAGGACAGCTTGTCCGTAGACAAGTCTCGGACAAAAGCCCGAGATCCCCAGACACAAAACGCAGACGCGTCTCCAACCTGCCCCGTCCACCTCAGAGTGGGGGAGGTGTCCGGCATGGAGACCCGGGGCTGAAGGTTGATCTGATGCGCCGCGTACTGAACAGCAAACGGCCATAGAAAATGGGGAGCAGCCGCATGGATCATGGGCATGCGAGCAACATCCATGACCATGCCAATGCGGCGCTCAGCAATCCCATTTTGCTGTGGAGAGGCCGGAAGCGTGAACGTCTGGCGGATGCCCCTCGCACGACAGAAGGCTCGTAGAGGGCCGGAGGAAAACTCTCCACCTCTGTCAGAGTGCAGACGCAGAACAGGAAGGTTCGAGCCGAAACTCTTCTTGAACTGGAGACGAGCAGCGCGGATCCAGTCGATCAACACCTCAGTGACCTCATCCTTGCGGCGCAAGGGGAAGACTGCGGTGTAACGCGAGTAGTCGTCAACTACCAGCAGGAAGTAGCGCTCGTGACCCTGTCCACGGACGCGGGCAGGGCCCCACACGTCCATGTGAAGAGTCTGCAGCGGAGCCTCTGTCGGCGGAAACTCGGAGGAGTGAGGAGCGGCGCGTTGCCGCCCCTCGACGCAGGGAACGCAGGTAGGGGCAGGCCTCAGAGGGAGGGGAGGGAGGGACCGGGGGAGACCAGAGACAAGGACACGAGAGGCCATGCCTCGGAGACGAGGCAGGGAGGGGTGACCAAGACGGTGGTGCCAGAGAAGAGTCTCGTGGGACAGGAGGCGACACGAGCAGGGGGCAGACTCAGGACCAGACCGAGACGCTGCAGCAAACACCTGACCCGACGCAGCTACCTGACCAGGAACAGCAACCGGAGGAGACTCAGTAGTGAGTGTGTACAGGCTTGACCCGGGCCGACGAGTAAACGTGGCCAAGTGTCGGCCCGTGTCAGCACACGTGCAGTGGGTCACCCGCTGACGCGCAGGGGTGAACTGGTCAACTCCCCCATCCTGTAGGTCAGCACCCGCCACCAAGTTCGTAGAGAACGAGGGGAGGTAAAGACCGGACAGGGAGCCAGACGGGACCACTGGATACGGCAGGACAGTGGAGTAGTGAGCAAGGACAGGACCCCCAGAGGGGTCTGCCAGGGAGACCGCAACCGGCCGACTGAGCGGCGTGAGAGTGGTGCGGTCTCGAAAGAAGGAGCGGGAAGCACCCGAGTCAAGGGTGAAAGTGTGCGACGCCTGAGCAGACGTGGTACCTGAGAGAGCAGACTCACCAGCACCTGGAGCAGCAGACTCACTAGCACCTAGAGCAGCAGCTGCACCGTCCTGGTCGGGCGGAACACACAGGTAATAGTCACCGTCAGCACTAGTAGGCAATGCATACATGGCAGTGAGGATAGCATCATAGTCAAGAGCATAGATATCTACCCTCTGCCGGAGCAGCTCCACCCAGTCGGGGAGCTCAGCCGCGTCGCCAAACTCTGTACGCCAGGCGTCGCTCAGACTGGCGAAGCAGCGGGACTCTGTGTGACCAAACGTCCCGCAAGGCTGGCCAGTCCGAGCACCAGTGCGAATGACGTACGGGCAGCGAGCAGAACCCCGTGACCCCCCCCGCTGAAAGTACCACTCATGAAGCTGCGGGGGCGAAGGGACCGCGCGCACACGACGCTGCAGCTGCACCTGGCCACTACAAGAAGCCCCGAAACTACTCACGCCAGAACGACTCCCACTACGGCCACCCCGACAACCCCAACGAGCGTACCACTCATGAAGCTGTGGGGGCGTGAGGGACTCACGCGGACGGCGCTGGAGCTGCATCTGGCCACGCCAGGAGCAGCAGTAGCAGTAGAAAGGGGAGGAGCCGTAGGAGCAGCACGAGCAGGAGTAGCGGCAGTAGCAGCAGGAGCAGCAGTAGCAGCACTAGCAGCAGTAGGAGTAGAAAGAGCAGTAGCAGCAGGAGCAGCAGTAACAGCAGTACGGGCAGGACAGTGCTCACCAGTGACAAGAAAGGTAGGCGTACGACGGCTGCAACGGCAATGCCGGCACCACTGCAGGGCGAGGTCTCCGCGGCAGCTGCAGGGGGGGGGAGGGGGGGGGGGGCAGCTGCTCCAGGGGCGGCTGCTCCAGGGGCCAGGGGCGGCTGCTCCAGGGGCCAGGGGCGGCTGCTGCAGGGGCGGCTGCTCCAGGGGCCAGGGGCAGCTGCTGCAGGGGCGGCTGCTCCAGGGGCCAGGGGCGGCTGCTGCAGGGGCGGCTGCTCCAGGGGCCAGGGGCGGCTGCTGCAGGGGCGGCTGCTCCAGGGGCCAGGGGCGGCTGCTGCAGGGGCGGCTGCTCCAGGGGCCAGGGGCGGCTACTACAGTGGCCAGGGGCGGCTGCTGCAGGGGCGGCTGCTCCAGGGGCCAGGGGCAGCTGCAGCAGTGGCGACTGCTCCAGGGGCCAGGGGCGGCTGCTACAGTGGCCAGTGGCGGGTGCTGCAGGGGCGGCTGCTCCAGGGGCCAGGGGCGGCTGCTGCAGGGGCGGCTGCTCCAGGGGCCAGGGGCGGCTGCTGCAGGGGCGGCTGCTACAGTGGCCAGGGACGGCTGCTGTAGGTGCGGCTGCTCCAGGGGCCAGGGGCGGCTGCTGCAGGGGCGGCTGCTCCAGGGGCCAGGGGCGGCTGCTACAGTGGCCAGGGACGGCTGCTGTAGGTGCGGCTGCTCCAGGGGCCAGGGGCGGCTGCTGCAGGGGCGGCTGCTACAGGGGCCAGAGGCGGCTGCTGCAGGGGGGGTTGCGGCAGCGGCGGCGGCAAACAGCACCGGCGGCAGCGGAAGCGACGGCAGCTGCTGCTGGGGTGGCGGCGACGGGGCGGCAGAGCGGCTACGGAGGGCCGCGAATGGGGCCGCGAAGGGCCGCAAAGGGGCCGTGATGAGCAGCGAAGGGGCCGCGAAGGGGCCGCGAAGGGCCGTAACGAAGCCGCGAAGGGCAGCGAAGGGGCCGCGAAGGGCCGCGAAGGGGCCGCGAAGGGCCGTGAAGGGCCGCGAAGGGCGGCGAAGGGGTCGCGAAGGGCCTCGAAGGGGCCGCGAAGGGCCGTAAGAGAGGGCCGCGAAGGGCCTAAAGAGGGAATGCGAGGGGCCGTGACGAGGCAGGCCACTAGGGGGCCGCGAAATCTTTGGGGCAGGGCGCACAGCGCGCTTCGGGCAGGTAAAAAAAAAATTCAAGAAGGTTGGCCTTACTAGGAAGTTTCCTGCTGTATACCATGTGGAGAATGATGTGCATTAGGTCATGGTTGGGGTACATAGCAAAAGTGTCGAGATGATTTCTGTACCCCCTAAGGCTAGCCCCAATATAGCCTAGATAGCAACATGCATATGCTTTGACACAACCGTCAGACCAAGACCGATGTTGGCAGAAACATTTGAAATGAAAAGAGCGGGAACAGGTTTTAAACAGATTCTCGCGCCGCATGGTTTGAACTTCTCTGCATTTAGGGAGTGTACCCTTTAGAGTACATGGCTAATATATGTCGTTTCGCACTTCTTTCTATTCCCTATATAAACTCAATGTATGCATGCTGTTATCATCTAAATCATTTACATTCACCCTGACCTAAGTTCAACACTTCAACTGCAATACCACTTGCGATCAACCCTGAGCGATCCTTCGCTAAGTCCCACTTCATATTGTAACAAGAACCATTTCGACCGATTCCCGCTTTATCCCTTTCAAATGCGTTTGCCACAACTGCCTCAATGGTATTTATATCCGACTCTTCCATTCATCACGACATTCGTTCCATATTCAACCATGCCTAATTTGGATAAGAATAAAAGCATGTTATGATATGTAACACTCTCCATATTTAATTTGTCTCGCCTTTGGATTTTGCACTTCCAAAACTGCACCCACCTCATTCCCACCTGATTTGGTTGCCCCCTATAATTCAAAAATTTGATATTCTTTGAAACATTGCGCTATCTTTTATATCTCATTAACGTTACAAAGGAAGCTAGAATGAGATTGGCGGGCTTTGTCTAACGGAAGTTTCATCTCGATCTGCGATAAATCCCCTGCCTCTCTTTTTGTGAGCTCTTTTGCCCTTCGTGCTCTTCCGCGCTAGTTGTTATCCGCCTCTTGTGATTCTTCTAGACCCTCCGGGCGCGCATACTCTTACCACAATGGCGGCAGACGCTGCTGT
Source organism: Closterium sp. Yama58-4 (assembly GCA_947470075.1). Taxonomy (NCBI): domain Eukaryota; kingdom Viridiplantae; phylum Streptophyta; class Zygnematophyceae; order Desmidiales; family Closteriaceae; genus Closterium; species Closterium sp. Yama58-4. The sequence continues at coordinate 206,062 of CANIUD010000861.1, read as the reverse complement.
CGAGAAAGTCGAAGGTAGGTTGTTTTTCTGGTCCGAGGTAGGTGCAATCTCCCCGCGCTATCGCCACTGGCAAAAACACTCACTACCCTTCAATCAACTGTTGCTCCTTCGGTCTGTAGATTCGAAGAAGCGTATCGCGCTTTCTTGCATCTCTCGTATCTAACGCGCCCTCCGGGATGCGCGCGCCGTCTTATCTTTGCGCGCGGCGACCCGGGTGTCAGGTGCGCTGCGCTGCGCGTGGCGTTTAGCTTCCTGAGAACTTCCTTAAGTGAAGAAATAAAAAATCGTTAGTGCTTGCGCTTATTTACTCCCTTACGCGTTCTTTACCCGCGTCGTGTAGCCTCCGTTGTTCTCGAGTCCCGCTGATAGGGGGTTAGGGTTCCGTTGCGTCGTATCACGGGAGGAAGCGGGGGACAGGCACATCTGTCCTTACCAATCCTTCCTCGTCCTCTCGACAGATGTCCACCGCCTGTTTGCGAATAGAACTCGTCGTTCTCCCGTTCCCGCTCTCCGTTTTCCCCTCACGCCGTCCTCTTCTCCTCCACTTCCCCTCTCCCCCTTTCCCCCACTACTCCACTCCGCTTCTCCCCTCTCCCCCTCTCCCCCGCTCCTCTACCCCTCCCCTTCCCCCCTCCCCGCTGCCGCACCCCCCTTCCCCCCGCTCCCCCCCGCGGCAGAGGCGGTGGCGGAGCTGAAGGTGGAGGGCGGCGTGGTGGAGGAGAAGGCGGAGGAGGAGGTGAAGGTGGAGGACAAGGGCGAGGACGACGGGGACGACGACGACGAGGAAGACGACGACGACGACGAGGAGGGCGCTGACGACGACGCTGCTGCTGGCAACCGCAAGGGCAAGCAGGTGCGCGCTCTCTGCTCGTTGTTGCTTCGAATGACTTTCGAGTCGATGTTAAATTCGCCTCGGTTTTGAGTCGGGTCAGAGGAATCAGGTGCGCGCTGTCGCGGTGCGGGCTAGAGAAAACCGGGACCAGACGCGCGTTCTGCTGCCAGCGCGCGCCATGCGCGCTTGAGAAGAAGCAGCGATACGTCTGTATGGTTGCCCCTGCACGAGGAATAGCGATGCTATGACTCGCTGTACCGTAACCCCCTCCGCGGTGCGCTACCCCCCCCACCCCCCGCCCCCCCCTCCTCTCCCCACAGAGCCGCAGTGAGAAGAAGGCGCGCAAGGCGGTGCAGAAGCTGGGGCTGAAGGCGCTGACGGGCGTGTCGCGCGTGACGATCAAGCAGAGCAAGAGTACGCTGTTCGCCATCTCGCGCCCGGACGTGTTTGTGAGCCCCGCCTCCAACACGTACGTCATCTTTGGCGAGATCGAGGACCTCTCTGCCCACGTGCAGTCGCAGGCTGCTGAGCAGGTGCGTTCCTTGTGCCCTTGCTGGCCTTTGGCAGGCTTGCCAGGCGTAGCAGGCTGGTAAAGTAAACTGTTGTATGGTATCGGAACTTGGTTTGCATCTTGAGAGAGGTTCTGGCAGTGTGTTTCTGCAGTTTGAAGTCTCGGTACTTACCTTCTTTTTCTTGTTGGGTTGTATTCATGTGTCCTTCAAAAGAAAAGTTTGAGCCATAATGTCCTGCTATGTTGCGACATGGCTTTCCTCTTTGTTGTTGCAGTTCAAGATGCCCGACTTCGCAGCTGCTGATGTCAAGGCTGTGGAGACAGCGGCAGCGGTAGAGGAGGCAGAGGAGGATGTGGATGCGACGGGAGTGGAGGAGAAGGACATTGAGCTCGTCATGACCCAGGCGGGCGTTTCCCGTGGCAAGGCCATCTCTGCCCTCAAGTCCACCAGCGGTGATATCGTCGATGCCATTATGCGCCTCACCACGTAAAAGGCAGTGTTTCAAAATTAGTAGTATGGAGCAAGCAGCCCAAGAAGCAGGTTTTACAGAAAGTTCTTTTAGTGTACTGGTAATGCATTCTGTCTGGGCTCTATTGCGTTTCACAAATGATTTTTGCAAAAGCCTAGTAAAGTTACTACACTCTAGGATTCGTTAGCATTGCATGCGAATCCCAAAAGGATCTACAATGTCGGGCCTTTTCGCTAGCTCTCTAGGCGATTTCGTCGCGTTCGCAAGGCCAATCACTGCAACCCGCAACAATGGAGGCGAACTTTTTCTCGGGACTGACTTCCTCCCTCGGGGTTGCTTCGCCTGCGCCAAGCAGCCCCGCGCTGATGGTGGTTGCCTCACCTTGTGCTGGGGGGAGCGCACACGTCCCACGCCGTGAGAGGAATGCGCGCGCTTCTTTTTCGGTATGGGAGGGGGGGGAGGGGGGGGAGGGGAATGCGAGTGCAATTTCCAGTTGGGAGAAGAACCGCAACTGCAGCAGCTGAAGTTGGAATAGAAGTTTGTGAGGCTTCCTTTGACTTCGCCATCTCGAAGGCCTTTTACTACTGACTACTAACTTGGCTTGTACCCATCAGGATCGGCTCAGCTTCCCCCGCGTTGTGGTTTCCGATCGGATCGGCTTTTTGGCGAGATGGGGAAGAAGAAGAGAAAGGACGCGAAGCCGTGGTGCTTCTACTGCGATCGCGAGTTCGACGACGAGAAGATTCTGATTCAGCATCAGAAGGCGAAGCATTTTAAGTGCCACGTGTGCCACAAGAAGCTCAGCACGGCTGGCGGAATGGTGGTGCACGTGCTCCAAGTTCACAAGGAGAATCTTACCAAGTAAGTAACAGCTTTAATCGTTTCTATTCTATTTCCAGTTGTTCTCCTTTTTTATCGCCAAGACAATTTTCGGTGCTGTTGTTTCCAGTCATATTTCTTCATTCCGGGGAGGAGTGTAACACACCTAAGTCCGATCGTGTCATGTGAAATGCCTCCAGAGTTCCTAATGCCCGTCCGGGGAGGGAGTCGGTGGAGATCGAGATTTTTGGCATGGAGGGAATCCCGCCGGAGGCGATTGCTGCGCACAACGCCGAACAAGGTACTCATTGTGTGCTTGGGACGGACGGATCTATTGAAGCAATATTGGTAATTGCTGAACGCATGCCGATTCTGTTTACGATCACATCGCGAAGCTGCACGTGCAGTCGTGCTGATCACTGCTCCGGTCAATCTTGTTATTTCGGGATGACTCCAATAAAAGTGCTATGCTGTTTTCTTTGACGTTTACGTTTGACGTTCAGGGCTTTCGAGAGCCGAACAATCCATTTCCAATCAATGCTCTTTGAGTAGTCTTTCTGTCGTCGCTCGCTCTCCGTCGTACGATATGCTGATCCGTTTTACGCTGATCCGTTATGAGCAGAGGAGCGAGCAGCGAAGATGCAGCGAACGTCGGAGCAGGACGACGATGATGATGATGATGGAGGGCCGCCGCCCCAGCCGGCCTATGGCGCTGCTCCCGCCGGTATGGCCCCACAACCGCTCTACGCTGCACCCATGCAAGCGTGAGTATCCTGGTGCTTCTTCTTATCCCCTTCTCGTTTCCTCTTCCTATCCCTCTTCTTCCCCCTCTTCCCATCCTCGTTCCATCCCCTATTCTCCCCCCACTCCCCTCCCCTCCCTCTTCTGCGCTTCCGTCGACTTCCCTCACCTCCTTGCCTCTCGACGAATGCCTTTCTTTGTCTTTCTCTCGTTGCTTCGTGCCTCTCTGACACCCTTCTTGCCGTCACGCCTGCAAATCTCAGTCAACTGCAGGGCCTCCTTTTCAAACCTCTTTCGCAATCTCCTTCAGTTTCGCCGCTTTCGCTTGGCACATCATCAAACTTGATGGGTTCCGCCTATGCGCCCCCCCATCACCCCCCTCCCCCCCCCGCCCCCCCGGTTCGTGTCTCTGTTGCTCCTTGTGCGCAGATACCCTAACCCCTACGCGCAACCCATGCCGCCACCGCAGATGCTACCCCAGTGGGCCCCGCAAGGCCCAGGATACCCCCCCATGCCCGCATGGCTTCCCCCTCCCGCGCACTCCCCTTCCCCCGGATACTTCCCGCCTGGTCACCCAGCCTCTTCTTACCCCCCGCCTCCGCGCCCGCCTCCTCAACCGCTCTTTCCGATCCAAGGCGGGGTTCGCCCCCCTCCGCCGCACTCCATGAGCACTCCGCCGACGGCATATCCCCCCGCTCCTTCCGCCACCGCTCCCGCCGGCGCACCTGGCATGGCAGGCGTTGCGCCTCCGTCCGCGAGTCCGGTGTTCCCCATAGCTTCCGCTGGTCCGCCGCCGTCTTCCGCCGCATCAGCGCCTGCCGCGCCTCCCCCGGCCCATTCCCCTGCGGGCTCTGGACCGTCCGCGCAGCACTACCCCCCCGGCCCTGGCGCAGGGCCTTCCCCGTATCCCCCGCAAGGGGCCGTTTTCCCCATTCCGCGGCCAGGGTACCCTGGCGCACCGCCGGGCGCGTCGGCTCCGTCTCCCGCTGGGGGCCCTGCGCCACACGCGGGCGCGCCCGGACCAGGACAACCCATGCCGGGGGGAAGCTACGGCGCTCCTGGTGAGTCGCGCAGTGAGAGAGGGGGGGCTGGAATGAGGAGGGAGGGGAATTAGTGGTGGGTTATGGGGTGGGTGTGCGAGGTTGGATGGGGTGAGAGGGCTGTTTTAAATGCGATTGAGGGGAAGAAGAAGAGGCACGAAGGAGAATGGAAAGGTTGAGAGTGGTCTGAATGTTGTTGGGCGAACAACCTACTTGTTGTGTCTTGTTCTGAATCTTGGTAGGTAAGTTGGATGGAAGGAAGTTATGTCGTTTCAATGCGTTGCACGGTTCCAGTATCGTTTCTCTCCCGCCTCTGTTCTCTCAACCACCTCACATACCCCTCTTTTCCAATCCCACTTGATACTCGTGCCAAACCAATTTTGTCTCCCTCGCCTTCTTCCCTCTACTTCACTTCTGTATCGCCTTGCAACTCCTCTCCCTTTCCTCCCCTATTAACGATTGTCTGACCGTCGCGTCCCTGTCCTTCCTTTGCTGCTTCGTGGCTCCCTGACACTCGTCTCACCTTGAAGTATCCCCACTTCCCCTTCCCCCCCCGCCTTTCCGTCCGCCTCTCTCCCTCTCTCCCTCTCCCTCTCGCCCATCGCCATGCTGCAGCGGCGCTCGTGCCAGCCCCTGCGCCTGCCGCCACCAGTGCGCCTGTGGGTGCAGCGCCACCAGGGGGACTGCCGGCCGTGGCAGCAGGAGCACCACCACCACCAGCACCAGCAGGAGGAGTAGGAGCAGCGGCAACAGCAGGAGCGGGCAAGGCGGCACCTGCAGCTGGTGCACCGGCTGCGCCCACGGCGGTGACAGAGGTGTATCTGGTGTGGGACGACGACCAGATGTCCATGGTACGCCCTGCCCTGCCGCTTGCCTCCCACCCCCAACAGTTTGTGCTGTCGGTTTTCAAAGCACCTACTGTTTCCTCCGCAACCTGACCCTCAGCCCACCACCCACACACCTCCCACACTCCCCAAGGCCCTGCCACGCCTCTTCTCTTTTGTCTTCCTCCTGACCCTTGGTCTCTTCCTGTCCCCCACAATCCTCTTGTGTACTCAATCTTTGAAAGTCCTTCAGTTACCACTCGGGCCTTTTGCTCACCATTCCATGCCAATCAGTCATGCCACGACATGATCCCTCTTGGTGATTCCGCAAAGCATACTGTTCTCAATCCTGCTCTCCCTGGTCCGTGTGTGTTCTCTCCCCGCTTTGCCTGGTGCATGGTGCCTGGTGCCTGTTGTGTGGGTGCCGTGCCTGTGCAGGAGGAGCGGCGGGCCAGTCTCCCTCGCTACCATGTGCGTGCGTGACCCTGACCGTGACCAGACAGACCAGCTCCAAGTCTTCTGCACTGCGCTGCACCACTCTGCACTCCACTCTGCTGCTTGCGGCCACTGGCACAATCGGTATGCCATGCCACCCTGCGCTGTGGCACAGCCTGTGAGAGACCACCTGTTGGTTCGCTCGTGCTTTTGCTGACTGAAGCAATTGGGGGAGGTAGCCGATTAGCGGAGTGCAGGGGTGGCGTTTCAGCATTGGGATGGAGGGCAAGGGCTGGTGTAGGGCTGGATCACTTGGCTTGTCTTATGCAGGCTCGTCCTGGCTCTCCAAGCATAATGGATAAGAGAGGGGAACGGCTCGGCGTCAGGCCTTGGGCTTTCTCAGGTGCCCCCCTTGTTCTTTTCATTTCCAGTCGTCTCTTGAGTTTCAGTCTGTTGGATGTGTGTGCGAGATAGCTTGCTGAGATTGTGACTTACAGACTAATCAGGAAGTATTTCGTAGGTTGTTGGAGTTGTGCGTTTCTTGGCACACCTTTGTCATAATCAGCTGTTCGGGTGATTCCAATGACCATTGAGGTTAGTACCAAACCTACAGGTGTGAAGATGACCTTTTTGTGTCCTGTCTCGCCACAAAGCTTACCAGAAGGAAACAGATCACATGCTGCCTTCAGGTACCGTCCTTGCAAATTGCTTGTAGCATCTAATTTGTGTCCTTTCACCCACTGGGCTTTGTCCTTGGTGTTTGCAATACTGGCACTGGTATCATGTCACCTCTGACCTGGGAAAATAATTATTTGAGATGCTATTTTGCATGTCATCAGACAAATTCGAGATGCTCCTGGTTTGAACTGAGATACTACACTGATGTTGGAACTTATTTTGAGATACTAGCACTGAAGTTATAGTTGGGAAAATCACTGAAGCAGGCGGTGGAATAAGGTGAAGAGCGGTGCGTTAGATTTCACTGATTTGCTACAAGGACTCCATGCGATTGTTGCGAATCCGATATCATATCGCTTGCCTTGCGGGATGTCCACTCACATATGTTGCAACGAAATCCTGGCGCTCCTCAATGTCGTGATTATCGCCCCTTAGCGAAGAAAAAACCCCGCGAATGCTGAGTTCCCAAAATTGCGAGCGACCAATCACCCAGCCTTTACGATTGATCGCGAAACTGGTAGAAAGGGTGTGCTCGGACTCGACACGGCCACTCGGTGAGAACTGGGTAACCAAACAACAATCGTGAGAGGCGATCGATCGTCAACTGCTATCGCCCCTGACCCTGAGCTGATTGCATCCTTCCCATCCTCCTGCGACCACTGCCTTGCCATGTATGTTCGTTAGAACATAAGCGTGGCGAGTCGCGACTCGCGACGTCTGAAAGCACCTGCCATTCCGCCTCGCCGTGGTCGTCGACTCGTCGTGCCTCGATCGTCTTCTCCAGCTCATCGCCTCGTCGTAGTTCCTCCGCACCTCCTCGACAGTGCGCTTGCAGTTACTCCTCTCCTCGTCCCCCCTCCCCTCACCTTGTGCACCCCGTCCTAATTACCCACGCGAGTACGCCTCGCCGTCCTCCGCAAGGCCTACGTCCTGGCCGCATTCAACCTCTTCAGAACCAACCTGACCGAACCGACCGCAACCGAGGCTAGTGCGGCCCGGCACTCGTCCCGCTGCGTCGCGGCGTTCTCACATCATGTCGTCGTACGCTCCGCGCTCCGAGTCCCGTGTCGCTCTTCTCCTCCGCCATTTGGTTCCCGCGGAAGCCGCAAATCAGCCGCGCAGCATCGACGACTTCTGCGCACGCAGCGCTTGCGCGGACGGGGCGAGCACCGCGACTGCCCGCGCCTGCGCCTTCCCCTGCCAGCGCGGATGCGGGGTTTCCGCCGTTGCTTGCTCCGCGCGCGCGGCGCTGGGCGCGCCCGTGGTGGTGGGGGGAATGGTGTTGGACGTGCAGGGGAGGGCGGGCGCGGAGCTGGCGCTGGAGCGAGGCACCACCACCCCTGGACAGGTACACGTGCCCTGCGCGCTGTGCCCTGCGCCCTGCGCTCTCCGCTCTCATGCCTCTTCCCTGCCTCACGCTTTCCCCGGAATCTCCTACCCTCCCCGACCCTGGTCAACTATTCGCCCCCATCGTCCTGTTCCTCATCGACTAGGAAGAGGGGGGAGGGGAAGGGAGGAGTGTGGTTCGTGCCTGCTGCTGCAATTTTTAACAACACTCCTACCCTCTGCCCTCCTTTGCGTCATTGCGTCCCGTGCCTCTGCCTCCCCCTCTGGCCCCCTCCTCCTCTGGCTCTTCTCCTTCCCTCCCTCTCTGCTCCCCCTCCTGCCCTCCCCTCCGTCCCCCCTCACTGCCCTCTCCTTAACCCCTCCGCCCTTCACTCTCCGCCCATGTCTCCCCCCCGCGGGGGGGTGCAGGTGGAGTTCCGCCCAGGGGGGGTGGCGCGCAACATAGGGGAGTGCATGGCAGCACTCACCGCCGCGCCGCTGCTCATCTCCGCTGTGGGGGATGATGCTGCAGGCAGGTCGCAATGCTGCTCGCGTCGCACGCCCCTCCTCTCGTCGCACGCCCCTCCTCTCCTACTCCCCTCCATCCCCACTCCTCTCATCCCATTTCATTTTCATCCATAGCACGCTCCTCTACCTACCTCTCTGCTATGTAGCCCATCCTCTTTAAATAAGATACACTGTTTCTTCTCCACATTGTTTCTCATATCTTCCTAACAACTTTCCTTCGTATCTCATTTTCCATATCTCACCTCTCCCTTTAACCCCCTCCCCTTTCCCCTTTTCCTCTATCCCCTCCTACCCTTTCGGGGCCCTCCACACTGTAACTTCCACATTAGCTGACGTGCTTCTCTCCCATTGGTCAGCAAGAGGTCTGTCCACCCACGGTAAGCACGTTACGAGGTTTTGCATGCCATGATGCCGCGCCATACTATACCACACCCCAACATATAGCATCACATATCACATTATGCCCAGCCCCTTCGCCTCCCCATCCCCCCCATCGCCGACATCTCCCCATCGCCCCTCGTTCCACCCTCTCCCGTTGCTCTTCTCATCATCCTGCATGCTCGTTTCCTCCTCCCCACCACCTCCCTCTCACGTCGCTCATCCCCTCCACACACTCTCCTTCCCCACTCTCCCTCCAAATCTCTTCCTGTCCCTGCTTCGTGCTGTGCCCCCCTGTGCGCGCGCCCATGTGTTCCCTGGTGCCCCACTATGCCCCACATGCCCTCCCATGCCTCCTGAGCGGGAGGGCAGGCATAGTGCGGGCAGCAGGGCAGCGCACGGCGGTGGTGGCGAGTGTGTTTGATGGCGCGGGCGAGGTGGCTGCTGGCGTCGCTGACGTTGCAGTGCTGGTGCGCTAGGGTGGGGTGTGGTGCTATGGGCTCACGTGCTGCTCACATACACACGTGCATGTGTGCATGCATGCTCATATGTGCACATGCACACAAGCATGCACGCATGGGTGCATGTGTGACTCGGTCCTATCATCACCATGCCTGCCAAACGTTCTCCTCATCCATCCATACCGTCCTCCTCCATGATCCATCCATCTCACCGCGTGCATGATGCGTCTAAGTTCCCACACTCACAGCAACACCTGTCCCATGCGGCACACCTACCCACCACCATCCGTGCACTGCACGGTGCACCCCACCACCATCTGTGCCCGCCCTCCTCCCGCAATTATCGCTGCGCCCACACTCTTTTCCTCGCACCCGCCACCTACTCTAGGTGACTGGGGTCAGCCCAGAGCTCAGTTTCTGTCCAGGACTATCAAGCACGGTATCTGTTTCTATCTACAGCATCATACATACCTCGAGTCGACTGAAAGCACACTCGAAGCTCACTCACTCCCCTAGAGCACACCGCAGCACAGTTGTCAGATAGGGATTGGAATGATTCGAATCGAATTGCGTTGCGTGAGTCATCAACTCAACTCTGCCCTCCTCCATCCATCCATCCTCATTCACGCCCCTTGTCCCCTCCCCTCCCCTCCACATCCCTCTCCCCTGCTCCCCAACCTCCGCCCACCCCCTCAACGCACGCGCCCACGGCGGACCACCAGGAGCAAGGGGTGCAGGGGGAGTGGGTAGCGTGCTTCACACGCGCCATTCACTCAGCGCCTTGCCTTGTCGTCGACACCAACCTCCCGGCCTCGCTGCTCGCCTATACCTGTCAATGTGCGCACTCTCCTTCCTACCTGTTGCCTGCGCTTGCCACGCTTGCCCTGCTCGCCTTGCTCAGCCGGAACACTAGTCCACACTTTCTTCCCTCTCCCTCTCCCCGCCAACTCCCACTCCCTTTCCCCTTTCCTCCCCCTCCTGCTCCCTCTCCCCGTGCCACTGCAACTAGTCTGCTCCACTCCACTCACCCTCCCTCCCTCCCTCCCTCCCTCCCTCCCTCCCTCCCTCCCTCCCTCCCTCCCTCCCTCCCTCCCTCCCTCCCTCCCTCCCTCCCTCCCTCCCTCCCTCCCTCCCTCCCTCCCTCCCTCCCTCCCTCCCTCCCTCCCTCCCTCCCTCCATCCCTCCCGCCCGCAGTGGCGGCAGCAGCAGGGGTGCCAGTGTGGTGTGACCCTGTGTCCGTTGGTAAAGCCCCGCGCACACTCGCCTCCCTGCCACTCGTGCGTGCCTGCTACCCCTGCTGAACGCCACGCCACAACTATCTTGGCCTTGCCTGCTACCATTCCTTTCCCATATCATACCCCGCACCATACCATACCGCACCATACCATACCGTACCACACGATACAATACCATACGATACAAAACAATACGCACCCCGAACGAACTTGCACGCTCACTTGCACAACCCCCCACGAACACACACACACGTCCTCTGTCCACACAACCCCCCCACCTGCCCAACACATCCCACACCCACTGCTCCCTCTCCCTACATGGTTGGAGGGAGGGTCCATTGCCTTTATTCACTCCACACACCTGTTGCCAGAAATACATTGCATCAGATGTGACACAGACATATGCACACACACACACACACACACACACACACACACACACACACACACACACACACACACTCACACTCCATGCTACCATGCATGGCGCGTGTGTGTGTGCACCCATCCATGCACCATGCTACCATGCATGCGTGCACCCATGCATGCATGCACCCATGCCTACCCGTGCCCCCATGGGCCCTGCAGATCCACGTGCTGGCACCCAATAAGGCCGAACTGCACGCCATCGCCCACCACTTGCCCTCCTCCTCCTCCACCTCCTCCTCCTCCCCGTCGGCCTCCCCTATCCCCATACGGCATCACTTCCACCATGCGCACACCCTTGGGGAAAGGAGTGCACAAGAAGCAGCACCTGTACCTGATACTAGCTGTTGCTGTACCTGTACCACCAGTAACTGCAAACCGCACTGCAAGTCACCCTGCGAGTCACCCTCTCACCCTTACTCAGACTGCCCTACAATCAGCCATTCTCCGTATTCTCCTCCTCCTCCTCCACACCTTCCCCTCCCCCCTTGTGTAAGCGCCACCACCACAGCAGCGCTGCTGTCCGTGCTGCAGGCAGGAGTCAAGTACGTGCTTCTAACGAGGGGCAAGCACGGAGCATGCCTGGCCTCGCTACAGTCGCCTTCTGTTCCCACAGCCCCCAATCCCCACGCCTGCCTGTGCCTACATTATTTCCCAGCGCTGCCCGTTCGCCTGCCCGAGGGGCAGCTGAATCTAAGCGGGGCGGGGGACTGTCTTTTGGGAGCAACTGTCGCTGTCACTGTCTTGATGGCTCGTGGGCAACACACAGTACCACCATCAGCAGCAGCACCATTAGCTGCAGCAACACCACCGCCTTGTCAGTCCCAGGTGAATTCTCAGGTGGAGTTTCAGGAGAGGTTGGTGGCAGCATTGGCAGTGGGCATGGCAGCAGCGCGGGTGGCAGTGGAGAGTCAGGAGAACGTGCCGTGGAGGGAGCTGCAGAAAGAGGTGCTGCCCCTGTTGCTGCCCACACAAGGCTGATGGGGAGGCGAGAGGAGAATGCCGGTAGTGCTGCTGCTGCTGCTGCTGCTGCTGCCGCCGCTGCCGCTGCCTCTGCTGCTGCTGTTGCTGCCATTTGCTGCTGTTGCTGCTGCTGTGGCTGCTGGTGCTGCTGGTGGTTGCACTTGAGTTGATACCACCCACACTCCTGCTGGTGCTGCGGGTGATGGTGAAGAGGGTGATGGTGAAGAGGGTGATGGTGAATCATGATCATCATGCCTGCTGGACTACTGCAGATTAGATTGGCAGCAACTAGTGGCGTCAGTGCACTGAAATTGCTGCTTGCCAGTCCTCTTTCATGTGGGTACTAGTGGGTTGTTGTGCTGTCAGTGCCCGTGCTGTGCACACTCTATGTTATTCCTCTGCCTCCTGTGCTGTTTTTAGGGCGACGTCAGGTTGTACAACTTTTTGTACGCCCGCTGCGGTTACCTTCGTTTCAACACGGTGCAGAGCGATGGACGTCGAAAACCGCTTTTCACCGTGTTGAACCGTCCTGAACCACGATACAGGAACTGCTAGCGCGAGTGAAATGTACCGGTATGACCTGACCTGACTTCGCCCTTAGTTCCTCGCGTGCCTACTGGCAATGAGGCTTCTCCTGTCAAGAATTTGGTGAGGTCTATAGGTTTAGCGAGTACCATACATGTCATCAAACAATCATTAAGAATTCTGGCTCTACAGCAATCACACTTTTTAGTTACGGTGTTTTCTTCCCTTATCCCCATGCAAACCACCAATGAGCTAAGGTTGGCATGTGGTGGGCGCTGAAACCTGATGATGCTGCTCTTGCTGCTGTTGCTGGTGCTCAGCCTTGCCTTTCCTAGTGACTGGACAGCCCCATCCATCAGGCTTACAAGTAATAGTAGCACGCTATGCTATGCACCTGATCCGCACAGCACAGCCCAGAGAGCAGCGCAACAACAAATGTCCTCCTAATGCTTCCTCTCCCTCTCCCTCAATTGTCTCTTATTCATCATCGTCATCCGCTCTCCGCCTCCCGTTCCCCTTTCCCTTCCTCTCCTGCACCTCCTCCTGCTCCTCTTGCTCTATCCCCTGCTCCCTCCTCTCCCCCTGCGCGCCCTGCGCGCCCTGCGCGCCCTGCGCGCCCGCCTCCCCCTGCGCATGTCTGTCCAGCGCCTGCCTCAGCGCCTCCACCTCGCCGCGCATGAGCGCCAGCTGCTGGCGCAGGGCGGACGGCATGGCCGAGGGGGGCGCGCTGCCCTGCGCCCACGCCAGGTCCGCCTCCATGCGCATCAGCTCCGCGCGCAGCTGCAGCTCCGCGGGGGACGTCACGTGCTGAGGGGAAGGCGCGGACGGCGCGGAAAGGGCGGAAGGGGCGGATGCGGCGGAAGGCGCGGAAGGGGCGGAAGCAGCAGCGGCGACAGAAGCAGCGCTGGCATGTACCTCCGTCTCGCCCTCCCCGCCACTCGCGCTTTCGCTAATGCTGCTCCCGCTCCGCGCGCTCCCCTGGCTGCTGCTTCCCTCCCTTCCGCCCATATAGAACGGCGCTTCCAGCGTGCTCCCCGCGCTGCTCACATGCGCCAGCGCTTCCCCCTCGTCCGCAATCCCGCTCCCCGCCGCACTCCCCCGAACTGCGCCGCCACTGCAGTTCTCTTGCCATCCTTCCCCGCACCCTCCACCGCGCACTTCAGCGCACTGTTCCGCGCACTGTTCCGCGTAATATTCCGCTAGCACTCGGTGCGCCATGAGCAGACCCATGTTCATACTCACGCTCTTCGGTCCGCCGTTCCACGCCGCCTGCTCCGCCCTCCGCTCCGCTTCCGCCACACTGGCGGGCGACGCGAGCGCATCCCACTCGCGCGAACCCATGTTGCGCCACGGGCTGACGCCATTAGTGGAGACGCTGCGCTGGGGGCCCGGCGGAGTGGAATGCGCGGGGGACGATAGTGCCGGGGACGATCGCATGGTGTATGACCAGTGCGCACCGTTCCTCCGCGCGTCCGCCGCATTTCCGCACCACCGCGGCTGCTGAAGGCTCGCGTCCCCGTAGCCGCCCGCCATCGCTGCTTCCGCCGCCGCCGCGGCTCTGCCAGCAGCTATCCCCGCCGATAAGTGTGCCGCCGACTCCGCCGCAAGCGGCTCGGGCAACCAGCCACTGCAGCTGCCCTCGCCGGGCGGGAACGCCGTGCGGTCGCCTCCCGCAGCGGCAGCCATTGCGGCGGAGGTGACGGCGGCGGGCGCGGAAGCGTCGTCGTAGGAGTCGAATAGCGCTTCGACTGGCGCGTCCAGGAGGAACGCTGCGAGGCCCGCGGGGACTCCGCGCGGGGCGGCGGATTCCTCCCCCGCGCCTACTGCGGCGGGTGCTGCAACAATTTCGTTAATCGCGCAACCAGCGAACCCTTTCGTGGGGTTATACACCTCTCCCGAGGCGCCTTCTTCCCACGATAGTGCACGGCACGAGTCGCACTGGCAAACAAGAGAGCCGTTGGAGCTGCCCAACGGCACCGGCTGCGACGCGACGGAAAAGGAATCGTCGGAGTGCGACGCGACCCACATCTCCGCGAATTCCGGCGGGACGCCAATCTCGGGGATTTCAAAGAGCTCCTCCGTCGTCGCCGTCAGCATGCGCGCAGCCAACCCGCCGCAACCCATGATGGAATCGCCGCTTCCCGGACTCGAACTCGCGACCATCGCCGTGGAAACTTCGGCGGCCGAACCAAACCGAGGAGGTTCGGATCCATGCAAGCCCGGTCGATCGCTATTAGCAGGCGAGAGTCTATGGGACCATGACGACGACGAAATCTTTGCTCCCGTCGGCGATTTTGGGGGTAGATTGCATCCCGGCTCGTCGAAAGGGGAGGAGTCGCGGTGCGTGTGGCCATGATTGCGGTCGGTGTGATTCTGTCGAGAGGTGCTTGGAGCAGCAGCGTTGGGACTTGCAAAGCGGGAATGGGGGTTGTGGGGGTGATTGTGGTGATGCGAATCCGATTCGCTCTTGCGGCGCGACGAAGCGGATGAGTGAGAGCGCGAGGACGAGAGGGATGACGCGGAGTGGTGTGCGGTGGAGGAAGAATGGCCCTTGCTAGAGTGGGAGAGGGAGTAGGAGTAGGAAGGGGAAGAGGAGGAGGAGGTGGGGGATCGGGGGTTGCTGCTGAAAACAGCGAGAAGCTTGGCAGAGGCGGAGGACGCTCGGTCTAGGTCGAGACGAAGCCGCGTCATTGCGGACAATGAGGGTGACTCTGACGAGGATGACGGGTAGTACGTAATTCTAAGCCGAAGCGTGTCGTAATTCACCAGCAGACTCGACAGAAGAGGGAGTGTTGTGTGGTTGCTCGATAATCAACAGAATAAAAGAACAAGGTTGCTGATCAATCGTTGCGATTGCGAGAGTAGCCGGTTTCTTCAATAAAAGGAGCTCGTGAGTCGTGGATTTACTGGGATCTCAAGCCCAAGTTTAAGTGGAGAACGGACACTACCAAGGCATCAAGAAAGAAAGCAATATTATGAGCCATGGTGATTGGTCGTTTGCTCCTTGAGTGGTCTCTGGCTATGCTTGACTGTGGCGTGGCTACACGGACCAGCTTGGCTGATTGTTTTCTGACGGCGAAATGCGGCAGGTGTGCAATTCCTTCGCATTCAACGCTGGACTGCGCTACCCAACCATCGCCCTGGCAATGCCGACCTTCCAAGCGCTGAGAGAGATTGGCGAATAAGGAGTTCGCTTTCTCCTCCAATAGTAGTCACTGGTCAGCACCAAGCACGTCGCTCCATTTCTGTCCTGTGGCGCTTTCGCCCCTCTACCCTGCAACGCATCCCCTAGCGCGAGTCCCGACCCCAACAAAGTGTCAGTGACACCCGTTCCACTTCCGCATCGAATCAGATGTGCACATGGCAAAGACATGGCTCGTCGTCATGAACTTTGCTTTCTCGCCTCGTCTACCAGCTGAATCCATCGTCTTGTTGTCATCTCGCCACTCTAC
This sequence comes from Closterium sp. Yama58-4, assembly GCA_947470075.1. NCBI lineage: Eukaryota > Viridiplantae > Streptophyta > Zygnematophyceae > Desmidiales > Closteriaceae > Closterium > Closterium sp. Yama58-4. The sequence continues at coordinate 190,418 of CANIUD010000861.1, read as the reverse complement.
CAACGCTCGTATGACAAGCAGGGTGGAAGAAGCAAAGCGAGGGATTGGAAAATAACCAGGGCGGCGGATTCCAGTTGTGCTCGGAGATTCATGTCGAATGGGAGGGGGCAGCAATCCGCGCCGCGGCAAGACAAAGCTGCAAGGCAGAGGCTCGTTTTGTCCTCCGTGCTGTCATGTGATCAAGCCTCAGGGCGTTTCACCCTGATTAGCATTTTTCCAGGGTTCTGTTTCGTAATCAGCCCGTAAATACTTGTTTCTATTTCTATGAACCCTGCCTTCTGGTCACAAAAGCAAATCCTCCTTTAATTTCAGTTTTCAGATTCCGTAACACACTGGCTTGGCCGAGTTCAATGAGGCGGAACCCTGTCTGCATTTCTTTGTCCCTGCTGCGATCAGAAGTTGATCGTAGCCCGGGATCTACCCAGGAAGGTTCGCACGCAGTGAAATAGTTGGTGGGCCCTTGACCTCAATAGCAGAGTGAATGTAAATGCTTGAGATGATTAAAAACATGCAAAACAGAGAATATAAATATAAGTACAAGGGAACACGAAACGACCTATCTAGCCATGTACTCTAAGGGGTACATTCCCTTATTCAAATTCACTCCCAACCGTGCGGCGCGTACAGTTTCGTAACTGTTCCCGCTGCCTGCAGCTGCCCGATGCCGTCTGCTTCCGACGATCCAGATGCGTTCCAATTGTTTGTCGCTTCGAGTCAATTCCAACCGTCTGACGGTTCGCGTTCATTCCCGTTACTGCGTGCTTCTCTTTGCTGCGGTGAGGAGTGCACAGTAATATCAAATGTTACTATTCGTAACACCCCCTTTTCACTCCTGGCCGTAGCTCGACTTGACCTGCTTGACCACGCCGCTGAGTTCGGAGCAGTGCTGATACTGCTGGCGTGGCAGTCGCTTCGTGAGGAAGTCCGCTGCCATGTCACCCGTCGGGCAGTAGGTCAAGTTGACCTTGCCCTTGTCCACCTCATCCTTCACGAAGAAGTACCGCAGCGCAATGTGCTTGGTGCGGTCGACGAAGTCGGAATTTTCGCCTCTTGCAGGAGTTCCTGCAGATAGAGGCCCTCGCGAACTGCTGCGGTTGCTGCGATGAATTCCGCTTCGGCGGATGACAGGGCAACCAATTCCTGCTTCTGTGAATTCCAGGAGATTGGTCCCGATGGCTCGAGTCGGAACAGGAAGCCGGTCCTGGACCGTCGATTGTCAGGGTCTGCTGCGTGATCGGCGTCCACGTAGCCGATGAGGTTGAAAGATGGAGTTGGTGCAGTTGAGTAGCACAGCCCAATCTTGGGCGTTGAAACGAAGAATTGAAGAGCCCGCTGCAGGTCCAGATGATTCTCGGCCGTTGGTTTGCGTGAGTACTGCGCCAGCTGGCTGGTGATGTACGAGAGGTCTGGCCTGCAGGTGACAGAGGCGAAGAGGAGGCATCCCAACTGCTGCTGGTAAGTCTGAATCCCAGCAGGGGACAGGGCTTTGTTGTCAGGTTTGTGGTTCGGTCTGGTGGTGCGATAAGGAGTTGAGAGGGATGCCGGTGAGATGTTGAACCGCTTCCCTAACTCCTCTGCGTACTTAGCCGCTGAAAGGTGAATGGCCTCAGGAGCGTAGGAGATGTTGAGGCCCAGGAACTGCTTCACCTCGTAGTTGCACGTGATGTCGACGCGCCTCGCCAGGGCCTTTTCGAACTGCTCGAGAAGCTCGTTGTTTGATCCTGTGTAGAGCAAGTCGTCGACGTACACTGTGAGGAGAATGTATTCGCCGCGGAAATCGCGGCGGTACATCCCTGGATCGTGCGGCATCTACTTGAAACCGATTTCGAGCAGAATGTTGTGCAGGTACTGCTGCCACAGCCTCGGAGCCTGCTTGATGCCGTAGAGGGATTTGCGCAGCTGACACACACGTGAATCCTCTTCGCCGTAGGTGTGTGGTTGCTCTACGTAGATCACGGCATCTACTAGTGCGTACAGGAACGCGTTCTTCACGTCGATTTGACGGAGTGGCAGGTGCCTTGCAGCTGCGATGGCGAGCAGGATGCGGACGGAAGTGTGGCGGCTGACCGGGGCAAACGTCTGATCGAAATCGATCCCGTGCCTCTGGTCGTAGCCGCGAACCACCCAACGCGCCTTGAAGCGCTCAATCGTTCCATCTGCTGTGGTTTTCACGCGGAAGACCCACTTCCCCGAGAGGACCCTTGCACCTTTGATTGCTGCGCGGTCAACGAGCACCCAGGTGTCGCGTGACTCCAGTGCCTTGATCTCCGCGTCCATCGCCTCGCGCCACTCCTTGCTGTGTGGTCCAGAGAGAGCCTCGCGCGGATTTCGGGGCTCGATGACGCGCGGCGCTTTCGAGGTTGCAGCGTGGAGTCCGAGGAGCTGCAGCCCCGAGATGGTGCTGTCGTGGCGATGTTGCGGGACGACTTCCTGCACGTCGTCATCGTCGCTTTCAGGTTCAGGCGGTACTGGTGGTGCTGCGCCTCCGCCGCTTCCGCCCGTTCCGCTTCCGCCTGCTCCGCCAATTCCTCCTCCCGAGGAATCGTCGTCGTCGTCGCTGCTGTGCTGATTCTCCCATGTGAACTCGCCCCTAGTGTCCTGCTCCAGAATTGCTGCAGCGGCTTCGTCTTCGGGCGTTGCGTAGCTGTGCCCGTTGTTCGCGTAGACGCGATCCGCGTTTCTCTGCTCGTCGTCGCGGAACTGGTCGAGGAAGAGGCGTTCGTAGAAGATTACGTCGCGGGCATGGGCGGTCTTCTGGCTGAGGAGGTCCAGCACGGTCCAGGCCTTGTATTCGTGGCTGATGCCGAGGTGGATCCCCCAACGCGCGCGGCTGGCGAACTTCCCGATCGTCGATGTCGGCGGGCGGTATTGGACCATGCACCCCCACACGCGCAGCATCGAGGTATCTCCCTTGGTTCCTGTCCACTTGACGTGCGGGAACAAGTTGCCAGTAATCGCGGTCGTTGAAAGGAGGTTGTGCACCCGCACGGCGTGATGCATCGCGTAAGTCCAGTAGATCGGCGGCAATTTCGACTGCTTCATCAGCGCGCGCACCTCTGTCATCAGCGTGCGATTCGTCCGCTCAGCTACGCCCTGCTGCTGGTGCGCGTAGGGGAGAGAGATGTGATGCTCGATCCCCTTTTGCGTCAGGAACGTCTGCATCTGGTTGCTCCTGAATTCTGCCGCGCCGTCGGATTGCCAAATCTTGAGCTTCTTCCCAGATTGCCGCTCCGCGTGCGGCAGCCAGAGGCGAAATACCTCGTAGGCTCTGTCGCGCGACTCCACATTTACGACCCACACATAGCGCGTTCCAGCGTCAATGAAGGTGAGCGTGTATAGCTCATCCTCGACTCCGCAATGCCCCACGTTCAGGAAATCGCTGTACACCTTGTGCAGCTTGGGGTAGCGGTTGGTTCCAGGTTCGAGCAGCGGGAACGGTTGGTGACTCAGCGCAGCTTCGGGGCAGACGGTGCAGTTGCGCGGATGTGTCGCGCCGCTCACTTCGGAGCCATCAGGGCGCAGGAGTGCGCCAGGAGCGAAGACGCCTGCGTCGATGCAGTTTTTCAGCGTCGCGCGGGAAGGGTGTCCGAGGCGCTGATGCCAGAGGGCATCGTCAGCGCGAAAGCCGGAGGTGCGCATATAGCGCGCGCGCGCTTCTTCAGGGTCTTCGTCAGGTACAGGAGCAGGTTCTGCTGCTACTTCTTCGACTTCTTCTTCTTCTGCCGCGGTAGTCAGCATTAGCGCCAAGGACTCTCTGTCGCGAATCTCAGAGAGTGGGATGTTGGTCCCAGGGATAGTTCCAGGGACTAAGGTAGGTTGGCGCGGCTCGGGGGCAGGTCCGTAGACGGTGCGACGGGGAGTTGACGGCTCGTTGCCCCAGATGATGGTGTCCCAAGGGTCGCGACGCGGGGGAATGTCTGCTGGGGGTGGTGCGAGCGGGATGTGGCGCGGGGGACGACCGAGAGGAACGACTGCAGGTGTTGCTTCAATTTCTTCGCGAATATCCTTCCCCCCCTTCGTTCTTTGCGGGAAGTGCCCCAGCCTCCGCTCGCATTGGCCCAGCTTCCGCCAGTGTCGCCCCATCCGCCAGTATCACTGGTTCCCCATCCTCCAGCGCTCCCCCACCCCCCTTCATTGGAGGCACTTTCTTCCTCCTCGGCTCCCCAGGCGGCGCAAGCGAAGGTCCCGCGGGCTTCCGTGAGACTTTGCTGGCGAAGCTCCTCAGCTTCGCGGCGCGCCAGTTCCTCCTCTTGTTCCACGGTGAGTTTCTTCGATGAGTCGCGGTGGTGGGAATAGATTTCCAGAAACTTCTCGCGGGTGTAGGGTCGCGGCTCGCCATGGGCGTCGAAGGTGCCGATCCCAGTTCCGCGCAACATTCCTTGAAGGTGTTGTGAGGGGGGGCCTGTTGATTGTGTAGGTGGTTGTGGTATTTTGCTCTAGCTGGTTGTGGGCTAAGGGTTTGGGCAAAATGTGGTGGTTGGACTTGTTGCGGGCTGGATTTGAACTCGCACCTAACAAGCACCAACAAACCTTTGTTACCAACTACAACACCTTTGGTGTTGCTAGTTTGGCACTTTAAGGTGTTGGGGATTGTTGTAGGGCGAGGGTTGGGTTGGTAGGGTTTCACCAACTCGTCACTTTTCAGATCTGAACTCTTGCTAAAGCTACTTTCTAGATCTAATCCATGGCTGCCAAGTAATTCCGCCAGGATACCCCGTCACATATAAATCGCGATAGCGATCGGCCTAGATCTTGGTTGAAGGCGTGCTTTACCATTCTGGAAATTAGAGATTAAGACCTTTCCAACGCGTACCTGCTCATAGTAATAGGTTACGTGAGCTGCACGCAATGGTTCGCCGAAGTCAGCGGACTTAACCTCTTGTTACGTTCTCCAGATTCGCACGCTTTCTATCAGGGCCAACGAGAGGATGTTCTGCCGTGCCGAAGACGGCGTGGGTGGTTACTTCAAGCTCGAGCTGCGACATCCCTTCTTCTGGTGGCGCGTGTCGCTCTGCTTCCGCAATGGCGGCGAGTCCGCGGCCGGCGATCGCGCTCGTTGATGTCGTCGGCGTGTGGCAGTCCCTGCAGGTCCCGTCAGGATCGGGGTTGTGCAGCGCCGTTTCGCGTGGGTGGGGATGATGCGGCACCCACGGTCTTCCGTCAGGGTGCTTCCAATCCCTGCGGTGGATGTGCTCGAAGCGTAGTGGCACGAGGTCAATCAGCTCGTGCGAATCGCCGCTGCAGTCGGGGATGTCGAAATCCAGGACGTACACTCCATTTTCGGAGTGTGCTCGTCCGATCTGCCTGCGGGGGAAGTTGCGCGCTTCGTAGTGCAGCAGGATGTCCCGCGTCTCGCGGTCCGTGCTGAGGTCGACGCCGCAATCCATGAGTTGTGCGGCGGACAGGAGGTTGAAGCGCAGGTTCTGGACGATCAGCACATCGTTAAGTGTGATGTGCGTGCGGCTTCCGCGTGCTTTGAGCACGACGATGCCTTGCGCGCTTGCGCGCAGGCGCGTGTTGTTCGCCACAGTGACGTAAGTGACGGTAGGGGTGGCGACGGCGTTGGATATGTAACGCTCCGACCCCACCATATGCTGGCCGCAGCAGCTGTCCAGGTACCAGGTGTTGTAGCGCTTGTTGTCGTCACGTGCGAGCAGCGCCAGTCGCGGCGTGACGATGTGCGGAGTGTCGAACTTCAAAAATTGTTCGCGCGTGAGCCAATCGAGTGGCGCCACCCGCATATCAGGTACGTGCGGGGGACTTTCAAGCAGCGGGACTGGAAGGTTCCAGTCCTGGTCGTCGTCGTCGGTGAAGTCGCGGCGCGGACTAAACGGGTTGTTGTTGGTGAACGCGCCAATTGGGTGCGGTGCCGGCTCAGGTGAAGGCGAGCGGACACGGCGACGACGCGATTCGCCTGTCATGGCCATGTTGCTCATGACATTGCGGGTTGGGGCAGTCGGTGACGGCTGCTGCTGCTGATGCTGAACCGCTGGGTTCAGGTTGCGCGCGGGAGGGGGTTGATACCCCTGGGCAGTGTGCACGTTGCCTCGTGCGTCTTGACGGCCGGACCAGGTGCTCGGATTGGTCTGGCGAGGGCGGGATCGGTTCTTGCATCGATCCGCCAGGTGCCCGAAATTTCTGCAGATCTTGCAGTAGAGGCGCCGTGGCTTTCGCTCTTCAGTGTTGTCGGCGTAGAAGGTGAGCTGTTCGCGTTCTCGTCGTGGCGCTGGTCGCTGCTGGTCCATATCCCTTTGTTCGACGAGAAGGGCGGCGCAAAGGGCGGCCTCCGAGATGACCCCCTGCTGTCGGAGTGACGCCTTGCAGGGCCGCCACTCTGGGCCAAGCCCTTGAAGCACGATGTTGACGAAGATCTCCTCTGAGATTGTGCTTCCTAGCTTCACGATTTGGTCGCGAAGGCTCCGACAGCGATTAAGGTAGTTGTTGACCTTCTCCCCTGCGGTCATCTTAGTTTCCAGGAGTTCCTGGAGTAGTCGGCTCGAAGAGACAGAGTCCTTGGGCTGATAGACTCCTGTCAGGTGTCGCCAGGCGTTAAGGGCTGGAGCAGCTGTGGTTTTGTATGAACGAATGTTGAGCTGCTCCGCCGCCGACATATTCCGCAGGAGCACCCCGTACGCCATCACCGACTCGTTGTAATATCGCGCCTTGGCGTCGTCGGTGTCCTCAGCAGGCTCCGCGTAACTCCCGTCAAAGTAGTGGAAGATCTGGGCGTTCTGAAGCAGGAGCTCCAGCTCGAAGCTCCAGGTGTAAAAGTCTCTGCCGTCAAAACAGGTACTTGTCTTTATTTTTGATATGCTGAGAAACCTTGATTGAGCGGAGAGAATTGCCTCTTCACTGGGACGGGGAGTCTTGGGGGTTGAGCCATTGGTGTCGAGGGAGAAAGTTTGCGGAGTGGTGTTCTGGCCAGTCGGGGCCGGTTGAGAGGGTTGCGAGGATGTTCCCGCATCGCCATTCCGCAATGTTTGGAGCCCTTGCTCCAAGCTGGTGAGTCGCTGAAGAAGTTGTGCGAGAACTTCGGAGTTGATTGTCGTCGTGTTCTCGCTTGTCGCAGCCGGGTTGGGTTGCGCTTCAGCCGTCAGATTAGTCTGACCACCAGATCCTCCGGCCATCTTCACTCGTGAGCGTGTGCCGGACGCCACTTTCCGAATGTCGCAATTTTCGGGAGTGGGAGTGCAAAGGATTCCTGAGCCGCTCTCATACCATGCTGCGATCAGAAGTTGATCGTAGCCCGGGATCTACCCAGGAAGGTTCGCACGCAGTGAAATAGTTGGTGGGCCCTTGACCTCAATAGCAGAGTGAATGTAAATGCTTGAGATGATTAAAAACATGCAAAACAGAGAATATAAATATGAGTACAAGGGAACACGAAACGACCTATCTAGCCATGTACTCTAAGGGGTACATTCCCTTATTCAAATTCACTCCCAACCGTGCGGCGCGTACAGTTTCGTAACTGTTCCCGCCAAAACCATCCTGCCTGCAGCTGCCCGATGCCGTCTGCTTCCGACGGTCCAGATGCGTTCCAACTGTCCGTCGCTTCGAGTCAATTCCAACCGTCTGACCTTTCGCGTTCATTCCCGTTACTGCGTGCTTCTCTTTGCTGCGGTGAGGAGTGCACAGTAATATCAAATGTTACTATTCGTAACAGTCCCTTCGTGTACTCCCGGCATTTTCACCAGAAAACTCAGAAATCAGCTAAGTAATATCCAGGAGGACTCACTCAGGGCGCATTTCAGGTGGTTACGAACAAGCGTTTTTGTAACAAGCGACTGCCTTCCGATTTTACGCGACGTTGGCCGAATCTCTGCGACCTGAACCTCGTAACAACTTTGTTCTAACCACTGGAGGCATTTCAAACGTTTGCGATCAAGTGTCAGTGGTCGCAAGCTGTCTACGTGCCACCTGACGACCACCTCCCGTCATTCTCAAAAATCAGTGCTGCCTTGGAGAATTATAGGGTAGAGTCAAGTGGGCACATTCAATGCAATCGAGGTAGATTTGGGATCCCTATGTGTGAGATTCACTAAAAATGAAAAATTTAGGGCAGCGTCAATGGTTCGGCCGTCAAATTCTGGAAGTTGCAGGTCGTAGCAGAGAGTGAAATTTGACGCCACCCTACTGGCTGCGACCTACCAATATGCATGTGCGACTCATGTCGTCAGTGAGCAGACTTGTTTGTTCGGAGGTGCAAAAGCGACTTCCAACAAGTTTGGGTGTGTGCGACGACCAACTTGTTCGGAAGTCACTTGTTACGAGGCCTGAAATGCGCCCTCACTCACACCATTATCAAGGATATGGCTGGCGTCAAATGTCGTTGTGACTTCTTCTTCATGTATTGACTGAAAATTCCCTCCTTCCCAGACACTACACCACAGCAGTGTAGTCTTTATATCCACCCTGCCAGCTCAGACACTAAATGTTTGAGACCACGACATTTATAGGATACGCCGCAGTAGTAAACTTCAGCGGCAGTGTGATTTCTATCCCAAACATTGATTTCACAGGGTGGCTCAAAACGAATCGACACCCCTGGATGTGATGTGAGCCCGCTGGTTGCTTGCTGGGGGCACTGGTTTGCGTTGCGTGCGACTGTCTGTCTAGCATCCACGACTTTCTCACCCATCCCTATCGTGGACCTGCTTTTCCAACGACGATACTTCTCGGTAACCATCGCATATGCCCCTTTTCCCTGACCTATTCCATTTTGACCAATTCAAGCAACATGCGGGAAGGGGGGTTCACCACCGCACCAACCATTAGTTCTGTGCCCTTTATAGTGCCCAGGAAGATATTTTGACTACACCTGGCTCGCAATATTTTTACCGCGCGAAACAGGACGATCTGGCCTTAGTGAAGTTAAAGGCCGTCTATATATTTGCCACAGATATCTGAAGAGCATAGAAAGTTTCTAAGTGTTCTTCCACAATCTAGATTGTTCGAGAGCCAGGTGAAAATATCGACGATGGCGATTATTTTGTTAAAAAAAAAAAACTACGGAAAAATCGCTTGCCCCATATACAGCGCCAGCTGAAATTTTGTGAAAAGGCTCGGCAATTCCTCAACTTGGTTCGATCAAGTGTGAATAATGATTTCTATCCACCCAACAAAAAACGCCCAGAATGACAGTGAATGTCATTAAGTTACCGGCGATTGAAAACCGCGGACCAGGTGTAGGGAGAAAACAGGCTCCTATGAAACTTATCTACCATATTTACTGTATTTGCCTTTATTTCGCTTTTAAATGCGTAAAAAATCATGTTTCCACCCCGTACTGCGAAGATTCGCTACACAACGGGAGTGGACTACGGATGAGGGCACGGGGTTCTGCAAATGATCGTAGCGTTGCACTATCGTTCTTACTATTTGCTATGCTCACAAAGAAATCTGACAAGAGCTCCATTAAGAGAATGAGATAACAATATATTACAACGAGGCATGCAAGTCGATATAGCTCGAATGGCATTGCAGCACCTTGCAAGCTCTCTGCAGAGCGAACTCTGCCAGCGCGGCAAACGTGATGCTTGCCAATGATGCAACAGGGCGGCCTGCCAGATTGCACCTCAGCGGTTTCCTAGCATTCCAAACGCATGTAAACTTCTCCGCATGTGCGCAGCTACCAAGTAGGTAGACGGTCGGCCGCCAGGCACATTGTGCAGGTGCCAGATAGAACAAGTGTTGACGATTTCGACAGCCGTGCATCGTCGAGTGCTGGAGGTCGCATGTGTTGGAATATTGCAGTGATGGTGCGATTGATATGTTCCCAACCCACCGAGTGTGTTTCTTCTAGGTGCTCAAGATTGAGCGAGCTAGAAGTTTTGTGAAGGTGCCGGTTGACTTCGAAAGACCCATCGATTCGGTGTCAGATTGCAGCACCAGGAACCTTTCGAGACTCGAGGAGAATTCGGTTTGGTGAAATTTGAGTGTCGACTTTCACCCCTTTGAAATGTTACGCGAACATTCGCGAATATAGCGATGCGATGTTACGAACACGGTTCCATGTTGATTGCATGCTTTATAATTAGTTGCTTTGTATTGCATGTTTCATACTGAAAACTTGAATCATCTTGTACGTGGTGAATTCAAAGTGCAAAACCAGAGAGTTTCCAATCATTCAACCTAAAGCATAGCCTTCACGTTCAAAGCCATATCTCGCACGATACTTAAGCGATTGACGCGTTCTACGGCTCCTTGGAAAGCTAACAGATTGCTCTAGTGATTAGTACAGCTCCAAGTTCCTGCAAATTAGAGGAGAGTCCTATACAACACCGAGCATATAATGCCATTCCGCAACTCGACTTCGTAAAAACCTCCTGGGCGACATTCGTCCACCGTCGAGCGACTTGCGTTGATCAGCTCGACTATGCTCCGTCGAATAGCTTTCGCCGAGATGAGCACGCCAAACAAAGCAAATTGATCAGCATCTCTCTACGGGCTCGTCGACCCACGTTCTTGTTAACGGGAGTGGATTTTTGGCCCCGCCCTCGCTTGGGCAACGCCGACAACTTGGTCGGATGTACGGGAAAAGCAGCCGACCGCTTGCAGTGAAGGAGCTGCTCGACGGGCTTCGTCAAGCTGCAGGGTGTCATTGTGGGGTTCTCGTCGACCAGGGGTGCTCGACGGGCGCAGCTTGCTGGGCTGGGCGACGGGTGGGCCGTCGACCAGGAGTGCCAGTTCGACGGGTAGGTTGACGGAGCAGCCGTCGACCTGACAAGTGAGCAGCGGTCGACGAACGGAGCTCAGCGACAACAGCTGACAGTTCTGGTCAGCGGAAGGGGTCCGTCGACCAGGGAGATGCTTGACAGGAGCTATGGTCGACCAGGGGCACCTGGTGGTCGACCAGAGGGAGCTGTGGTCGACCAGAGGCACCCGGTGGTTGACCGAAGGCACTGGTGGTCGACCAGAGCACCTGGTGGTGTCCAGGTCGACCGGGTAACCTGCTCGACGAGTTCTGCGAAGGCACGCAAATGTTGTCGAGGTCGCGATGGCGAACGCGACTTCGAGCTGGTATCCCGAAGTCGATGTGGCTCGTCAGGTGCAGACAACAGCCGACGGATGCACAGCAATGCGCACCAATCGTCTGCACGCACCTGCGAGCGTGCGCACTGCTGTCTTCTACGGGGCAACGCTGGACAGCCGCACTGCTGCAGCGTTGGCACGCCGTCGACCTGCTCTGCTGGCAGGTCGTCCTTCTGCAGTGCTGGCGTGGCTCCTCTACGCAACGCTGGCAGGCGGTCGACCAGGCTAGCTGCAGAGTTGCTAGGTGCCTGATGTAGTCATTTCTGTCATTGCTTGTTTAATCATTCTGTAATTCCAACTTTGCTAGTGGAAACTCTTGCCGATTTCTCCCGTGTATGCACAAGCACTGAGGAGCTAAGCAAAGATTCGATCACTCTCAGTAGTTCGTGCCAACACCGCCGTACTCTAGCTCACTACCGTTGTAGAGTGACCCTCCGCAGTTCTCTGCCGGCAATGTCGAATGCATCCCGTCCAGCAAGGTCTGTTCGACCAACTCCTCCGCAAATGCCGTAGAGCAAGGTATGCGAGAAGTTGACGTTGACTTTTGCAGGCGTCGAATTCTGCGTTCAGTCGACGTCGACTTCTGCGGATAGGTCAGCACAGATTTTGGCGCGCAGTCTGCGTCGACTTCTGCGTGCGGTCGACTGCAAAGTCGTCTTTGCGCAAGCGAGGGTGGGGCCATTTCCTATCAACACGTAGAATACGGCGCTACTCAGCTGTTTGTTCCATTAGCCGCTGGTATTCATTGCACTATGCGCGAGCATTTGACAAACCAAACACTGCTGTATAAGGTCGTGTCAGCTTACGCTTTGGGAATAGCCTGAACTTTTATGCCATGCGTGCATGGCCTAGCTTACATTCGTGCGTTATTGTTAACGGGAGTGAACTGGTGGCCCCACCCTCGCTTGGGCGACGCCGACTTCCGAGTCGGATGTGCGGGAGTTTCAGCCGACCTTACGCAGCGTTGGAGCTACTCGACGTGCTTTGTCGAGCTGTAGGGGATCGCTGCAGTGTGGCCGTCGACCAGGGGTTCTCGACAGCCTTCTTTTGCGGAGCAGGATGACAAAGTGGTTGTCGACCCTGCACAAGTGTGTCTCAGGGCTGGAGCCATCGACCAGGGTACTCGATGGTTGCAGCTGACTGGACTTGTCGACGGGTGGACCTTCGACCAGCAGTACGACCACGAGGTCGACGGAGCAGTCCGTCGACCTGACATGAGAGCGGCGGTCGACGAGGGGAGCTCGGCGACACCAGGTGACGGTGCTGGTCGACGGAGGGGTTTCGTCGACCAAGTGGTTGCTCCATGGGAGATGTGGTCGACCGGAAGCACTAGATGGTCGACTAGAGCCCTGGATGGTCAACCAGAGCTTTTGGTGGTCGACCAGAGGCACCTGGTGGTCGACCAGAGGCACCTGGTGGTCGACCAAAGGCACCTAGTGGTCGACTAGGGGCACTTGGTGGTCGACCAGAGCACCCGGTCGTGTCCAGGTCGACCAGGTAACAGGCTCGACGAGTTCTGCGGTGGCACGCGAACGTCATCGAGGTCGCAGTGACGAAAACGACTTCGAGCTGGTACCCCAAGTCGATGTGGCTCATCAGGCACAGACAACAGCCGACGGATGAACAACGGTGCAAGTCGGGCCAATTGTCTACGCGCACCTGCGAGCGTGCGCACTGCTGCCATCTACGGGTGCAACGATGGACAGCTGCACAGCTGCAGCGATGGCACGCCATCGACCTGAAGTGTTGGTAGGTCGACTTTCTGCACTGCTGGCGCGACTACTCTATGCAACACTGGCAGGCGGTCGACCAGGCTAGTTGCAGAGTTGCTAGGTGCCTGATGTAGTCCATTCTGTCAGTGCTTGTTCAATCATTCTAGAACGTATTCCAACTTTGCTAGTGGAAACTCTTGCCGATTTCTCCCGTGAATGTGCAAGCACCAAGGAATTAAGCAAAGCTACGATCACTCCTAGTAGTTCGTGCCGACCCCCGTAGTCTTGCTCACTACCATTGTAGAGTGACTCTCCATAGTTATCATTGATACTTTCACAATATAGTGTTTGCTCATACCTTTGCTCACAGTTGTACGGCGCTATTTCTTGAACCTAGAGCAATATTTGTTTGCCGGCTACATTGCACTTGTTAGAGATTGAGGACCGAGTCTATGAAGAATAGGTGCCGAAATATCTCAAAATCGTTGGTCTCAATTTCTGGACAGAAACCGCGACTTCACAAGAAACGTCGTCGGCTAAAATTGCACCGTTAGAATTAACTCAAACTCGAGTATGTTGTAGCCTGTAACCAGGGCTATCTTTCCCAATTTGAATCGTATCAAATGGTGGAGTAAATCTCGAGTTATGATTTTCGGCGCACTAGGGGGTATGCTGCCACAAGCTTAACTCAATAACAAAAGTTCTCACAAGTTCAGAAGAGTTTCACAAAGAGCATTAGAGTAGCACTAAACCAGGTAGGAGGGAAGAGGAGGACGAGAGGGAAGGTCCCAAGGGAGTCCCCAACCAAGGAAACCCCATGCCACACAATTTCCCTCTCCATAGGCAACCCCACTTTCACATTTGTCACTTTCCCAACTCATGCCATCCACCTCAACCCACTTGGCCACACTTGCCAACCTGGTTTGGCTTCTCCCAACCACATGGCAGCAATCTACAGTGATGGGTTCGAATTCCCAACCCCAAAAGTCTGTACCCCATAAAAGTCAACCCCACAACTTCCCATAGTCGCCACAACCGAAGTACAGAAAGCATACGAACTCCAATGTTCGTAACTTTCTTGATATTGCTCCGATCGCGACGATTCTTGGTTCGTCGGAAAGCTCTCGAGCAGAGCAATCACTTCAGATATCTGGTCAAGACAAATAACATTCACACACACTCAGAAAATCCAAACCGCGCATATCACAAATTCTTGCACACGCTCACACCACGCATGCAATGCACGAACACATGATGGGAGGCAGACAGACGTGATTGCGAATGATAGCATCACACAACAAACTCCCCCTCTGGCTGCCAACCATCATCCCACATGCCATAACACAAGGATGCATGCACCCTCAATGCACACTCATCCCAGCAAGCTTCATGCCCTTCCAATGCTCAGATTCAGCCAGGCGCTTGGTGAGAATGTCAGCTGCCTGCTGCTGGGTCTTCACAAGCTCCAGCCAGGAGCCTCCTTGTCCAATGCCACTTGGGCCTGATGTGCTTGGTTAGGCCATGAAGACAGGCATTCTTGGCCAGCTTCACTGTTGACTCATTGTCACAGAAAATCACAGTCGGCTCCTTCTGGCACACTCCGATCTCCTCCAACAAACGCCTCAGCCACACCACCTCCTTTGCCCCATGATGAAGGGCCATGTACTCGGTCTCACATGAGGACAGCCCCACCTCGTTCTGCTTCTTGCTCCGCCAGCTCACTGCACCACCTCCAAAGAGGCACACATAGCCTCCAATGCTGGTGCCATCCGACTTCACAGAGTTGAAGCTAGCGTCGGTGTAGCAAGTCAATAGCATCTCCCCCTTGCTCAAGTTAGCAGCACCCCTTTGCAGCCTCTGTCTCACAGCACTGTACTCCAAGCCCACTGATGCCGTTGCACTCACATAGTGGACCAACCTCTTGGCCGCTTCCAGCTGCTCATGACTGGGGCGTGAAACCACACTCGCAAGCCTGGATGTAGCAAACGCAATGTCAGGCCGCGTGTGGTTAGCCACATAGTTGAGCGCTCCCACCATGGAATGAAACAGCTTCCTGTCACTCTCTCCCACCACCTCCTCATCAGCACAGGGCTCCACAGTGAACCCCGAAGGCAGTGGGGTGGCTGGCTTCCCTTTATCTTGCAGCCCATACTTCTCGGCCAGCCCCTCACAGTACTTCCTCTGGTGCAACCTCAACACTCCCTTGTCGAGGTCCCTCTCCACATGCATCCCCAAGTAATACTTCACATCTCCCATCTTCGAGCACTTGAACTGCATCTCCAGCATCTCCTCCACACGCTCAATCATCGCAGACGACTCGGAGAAAAGCAGGATGTCGTCCACATACACCAGGAGCAAGAGAGACTGCTCCTTCTCCTGCAGCAGGAACAGGCTGTGGTCGCACTCACTCTTCTGAACCTCCCAGCCAGCAGTGTCTCCTCCAGCTTGTGGTACCATGCACGAGGAGCCTGCTTCAGGCCATAGATGGCCTTCTTCAGCCTGCACACCCTGCCGCTCCCATCATCCAGCCCCTCAGGCTGCAGCATGTACAGCTCCTCCAAAATGATCCCATTGAGGAAGGCAGTGCTGATATCCATCTGCTTGATCTTCCATCCACGGTTTGCAGCCATTGCCAACATTGTCCTCAGTGTAGTCCCTTTCCCCACAGGAGCAAAGATGTCGTCAAAATCCTTCCCCTTCGTCTGCTGGAACCCCTTAGCCACAAGCCTTGACTTGTAGCGGGTCAGCTCCCCATCAGGCCCGTACTTGTGCCTGAAAATCAGCTTCGAAGAGATTGCCTTCTTCCCAGGAGGCAGCTCACACAGCTCCCACGTGTCGTTCTCCAGCAGAGAGTCATACTCCTCCTTCACACTCTGCTTCCACTTCTCAGCATCGGGCCCACTCAAGGCCTCGGTAAGCGTCTTGGGCTCGGGGACGGCTGCCCAGTAGCAGTGCGCTATCTCCTCCTCATCACACTGCTCAGCCACACTCCCAGCCCGCACCACCTTTGGCTTCCCAAAGCTCGGATAGGTAAGCCGGTTAGGAGGACGCACATCCCTCCTAGGACGGTCAGCCGCACTTTGCTGCTGCTGCTGCTGCGGCTGCTGCTGCTGCTGCTGCGGCTGCTGCTGCTGCTGCTCCTCCACCTCAGGTTCTTCCTCATCCTCAGTCACCCCAGAGATCTCCTCCCCCGACACGGAGACCTCCACCTGCCTTGAAGGCCGCTGCACCTCATCGGCCTCAATGATCAGCGGTGTAGTAGGAAGCTTCTGCTGCTGCTGCTTCCACTCCTTGTAGTACAGGGACTCGAGGAACTTCACATCCCTCGACACAGTCAGCTGCTGGCTGGTCAAGTCCCATATCAGCCAGCCCTTGTGATCCTTGGCAAGTCCCAAATGCACACCCCATCTCCCAGAAGCTTCCAGTTTTCCCCTCTTCTCCTTCGGCACATGAAACACCACCATGCACCCGTAGGCTCTCAGCATGTTGACTGCAGGTGCACTCCCATACCACTTGGTGTAGGGGATCCACTGCTTGTCCCCCACTGTCGCCAGCACCCTGTTCTTCACCACAACGACCTGCCGTAGTGCAGTCACCCAAAACGGATCCGGCAGCCCTGCACGCCCAAGTAGAGTGCGGGCACCTTCCTGCAGGGTCCGGTTGAACCGCTCAGCCACGCCATTCTGCTGAGGGTTGTAGGGCACTGTAAGCTGATGCTGAATCCCCTTCTTAATCAGCACCGCCTCAAAAACAGCGCCAATGAACTCTCCCCCGTTGTCGGTGCGGATCACCTTCACCTTGTGTCCGCTCTCCCTTTGTGCTCTCGGCATCCACTCCTTGAGTACAGCCGCTGCCACCCCCCCCTTTGTCTTGAGAGGGTAGACCCACACCGCACGCGTGTGGTCGTCCACAATCGTCAGAAAGTAGCGGCTGCCCGAGAGAGAAGGGGCCCTCGTGGGGCCCACCACATCCATGTGCACAAGGGCGAGTGGTGCCTTGGCTGGTCCCGTGCTGCTGTTGAACGGGAACTTGGTGAATTTTGTCTCAAGGCATGTAGGGCAGCTCCCAATCTCCTTTGCTGCCCCTTTCACCTCCAGCCCCTTCAAACTCCCATCCTTCACTAGCTTCTGCAGCATCGGTATGTTGATGTGGCACAACCTCTCGTGCCACGTCTCCCAATCGGCCTCACCACTCCCGGATGAAGCCTTTGCCCATGCAGCTGTTGCATCCACACCTGCAAGCACCTCACCATGAGGCTGCTGTGGCTGCTGCACCTTCTTGACTGCATCCAGGGCCCTAGCAGTTGGTGCAGTCTCCACTCCTCCCGCAGTTGCCTTAGCCGCTGCCGCTGCCTTTGCCGTTGCTGGTGGTTTCCCATTCCAAGGGATAATGGGCAGCTGCCATAGGTCCTTGATGCAGCTGCTCTTCTCCTCCAAATCCCACAGCAGCAACTTCCCAAGCTTCGCACGGCAGCTGGTTGGGCCGAATGTAACCTTGGCCACAGAGAGGAGGTTAGCGGATAAACCTTCAACAAGTAGGACATTCCCAAGTCCCACAAGTCCCCCATTGGCTCCCATCACCTTGGCATTTCCCACACCAATCACAGGGAGCAAAGCACCTGAGGCAGTAGCCACAAACTTGATCTTCCCAGGGGGTTTCACCTCATCGAGCAAATCTGCCCGCGGAGTCATGTGACTCGTGCAACCAGAATCGATCACCCAGTGAGTGAGGGGGTGCATCACAACCTTCCCAACCGAACCCACATCATCCTCACTCCCTTTCACTTCCTCAACCATGAGGAACAGCCCAGGGTCAGCTTTACCTTGTGCACCATCACCTTGTGCACCTGAACCTTGCACAGCGCCACCTCGTGCGCGTTCACCACTTGGCGGCTTCATGCCTGGAGGCGCCCATCCTTCAGGCCGGCTGAAACACTTGAACCACGGGTGTCCAGCCTTCTTGCAGTACCAGCACGCACCCTCCATTCGGGTGCTCCCCCTGCCACCAGAGCTCCCATGCCCTTCGTTGTAGTCACCTCGGCCTCTTCCTCTGCCAAAGCCTCTCCCACGGCCTCGGCCTCTCCCTCCCCCTCTTCCTCTGCTGCCTCCTGCAGCTCCATACCCTTCAGCAGTTTTGTTGGCAGCACCACCTCCCGTGTGGCGCCTGCGGAAGTCCTCCTGCAGGATCTGCTGCCGTAGCCACTCAGGCGTCCACTTGTCCTGCTGAACGTTGAGGGTGGGGATGAGGTTGTCCCATGAGTTGTCGAGCACCGAGATGATCTTGGTGCACTGCTGCATCTCCGACACCTTGCTGCCCGCCGCTGCCATCCTCGCATAGGTGTCATTGATCTTATCAAGGTCCGGCTTCACGTCGTCTCCCGGCTTCATGGAGAGGGCAGCCAGCTCCTTCTCCAACACAATCACCATCGGCAGCGTGTTGGGTTGTACCACGTCGCGTAGCAGCTTCCACGCCTTCGGTCCGGAGTCGTCCAGCTCCACTAAGTCCTTGATGTGCTGGAACATGTCGTTGTTGACCGATTGAAGGATAAGGTCGTATAGCACCGCGCTCCGCTCAATCCACCGGTCGCGGGCATCTCCTTCCTCCGGCATCTTCTCTTCTCCCATCGCAAGTTTCAGCAGCTTGTAGCGCTTGAAAGCGCTCCGCATCCGCCCGCTCCATTCCTCATAGTTGGAGCCGTCCAAAGCCTCGATCTTGGACGGTGGCGGTTCACTCTTCTTCTCAGCTGCTTCTCCACTCATCTCCTCTGCTCCCAATCAGAGGTTTCAGCTCCCCCTTTTGCTGTCCACACCGAAGTCCCACACAATTTCCACAAGTGTCGGTGCCAACGAAATTTCGGCAGAGTTTCCCCTTAGCGGAAGTCACTCCCAACCTCTAGAACTCCACTTAGGCACGCCCACAGGCCATGGTGGGTCTAGGAGGGTCTTCACACTTCAGTAGACTCCCCACAAAGTCCTCAATCAGCTCTGATACCACTTGTTAGAGATTGAGTTCGTGCCAACCCCCGTAGTCTTGCTCACTACCATTGTAGAGTGACTCTCCATAGTTATCATTGATACTTTCACAATATAGTGTTTGCTCATACCTTTGCTCACAGTTGTACGGCGCTATTTCTTGAACCTAGAGCAATATTTGTTTGCCGGCTACATTGCACTCGTTAGAGATTGAGGACCGAGTCTATGAAGAATAGGTGCCGAAATATCTCAAAATCGTTGGTCTCAATTTCTGGACAGAAACCGCGACTTCACAAGAAACGTCGTCGGCTAAAATTGCACCGTTAGAATTAACTCAAACTCGAGTATGTTGTAGCCTGTAACCAGGGCTATCTTTCCCAATTTGAATCGTATCAAATGGTGGAGTAAATCTCGAGTTATGATTTTCGGCGCACTAGGGGGTATGCTGCCACAAGCTTAACTCAATAACAAAAGTTCTCACAAGTTCAGAAGAGTTTCACAAAGAGCATTAGAGTAGCACTAAACCAGGTAGGAGGGAAGAGGAGGACGAGAGGGAAGGTCCCAAGGGAGTCCCCAACCAAGGAAACCCCATGCCACACAATTTCCCTCTCCATAGGCAACCCCACTTTCACATTTGTCACTTTCCCAACTCATGCCATCCACCTCAACCCACTTGGCCACACTTGCCAACCTGGTTTGGCTTCTCCCAACCACATGGCAGCAATCTACAGTGATGGGTTCGAATTCCCAACCCCAAAAGTCTGTACCCCATAAAAGTCAACCCCACAACTTCCCATAGTCGCCACAACCGAAGTACAGAAAGCATACGAACTCCAATGTTCGTAACTTTCTTGATATTGCTCCGATCGCGACGATTCTTGGTTCGTCGGAAAGCTCTCGAGCAGAGCAATCACTTCAGATATCTGGTCAAGACAAATAACATTCACACACACTCAGAAAATCCAAACCGCGCATATCACAAATTCTTGCACACGCTCACACCACGCATGCAATGCACGAACACATGATGGGAGGCAGACAGACGTGATTGCGAATGATAGCATCACACAACAACACTTGTACCATAAAGCTACTGCTTTCACTAAGATGTGGACGCATGATAGGCCTATCCACCGATTTTCGGCCTTCTGCTCGTCGATCCCGTCGTCATCGCCTATGGTATATACGGAATCCCTCACATCTGTCACATCTGTATATTGTGTAATCAACATACATTGATCTGAAAAAACAGTACAAAAATCTTTGACGCATGAAGCAATTGGAAGTGATGATGAGAGCATGTTAATTAAAAATGTAACCAACTTGGGAAGACTTTGGGGCGCAACCAACTTGTCATGATTCGACAACTCAAAAGTCATACCAACATTTGTCATGGTCTAACCCGAATAAAAAAATGGCCTTGTACCAAAATTATATTTACTAGGCTTTATTTAAATGAAAGGGTTAAACATTGTTATTTCACATAAATACATTGATCTTCCCCGAGTCGAGGAAAACATATAGTACATTTTGGGCACTTTGGCCCAAAAATGGGTGGCTAGACTTGCCATGTTTGAATTTCATATTGTCTGGTTTCAATGCTGGTAGTAGTTATCAGAGTTGTTGTGCGAGGGTCGTTTTTAAAGCTTAAGCATTGCATCAGTTGAATGTATAGCAGCACATACTCCAAAATTGATTTTCTATTACGAATCTAACATCCGCGGCCTTGTCATCTCGCAAAAAGGGATTGTCTTCCTTTTGACTAATCATTAACCTCCTACATGGTTTTTCCACGCTTGAACTCCAATGCATACTCTTTCACCTCATCCAGGTTCGCGTGCTGTTGCGTTTGCATTTGGTCCCAATTATGCTTTTTTCTTCCACTAGCACTCTTCTTCCGTAAATAATGCATTATGATTAAGCGTTTCTTCATCATGTTCCTCTGCTTGTCCCACACTGCATGCTAATCAATCTCGTCCTTCAGGGAAGGCGTGTGCGTCAGTTTTTCTTGACGGGCATTGCACAATGACCCCCACATACAGGACTTGATGACGTTCTGCCACAACAACCCCCTCTCACTTTTAACAATAAACAGTGGGAGGACCAACATTGTCTGCCATCATCGGTATTGAGATGGGTCATGTTATGCCATTGAGACAAAAGGCAAGAGTTATGATTGTCAACAACGTGAAAGAATAGCATGGAAAGTTTGGATTAAAACTCTCTGGATTCTCTAGTTTGAATGCACCATGTAGAAGATGATTTACGTTTTTAGTAAGTTCTATGCAATACAAAGCACACCGATTTATATGAATTGCAAAACATTGAATCGCACAAGTAACCTCGAATTGCTACCCTCACAAATGTTTGAGTAACATTTCAAAGGGGTGAAATTCGGCACTCGAATTTCACCGAACCGAATGTCCCCTTAAAGTCGGCGGCCCAAATTGCACAAGTTTTAAAAGGATGACGCGAAGGGGGTTTTTCTGGTCTAGGGTATGGAAAGTGATTTCAACTTTTTTTTTCCCCCGTTTTTTTCGACAAAACCAGCCTGCCCTGGTATTTCGCCCTGGGGATCGGTTCAGTCCCCAAAGTCCCAAATTGCAAGCGCGCTTCTTTTCAAAGCTTGCAAACACTGCTTCGTCAAGTTTTGAAAGCTTGACCTGCGCGCCCCGCAATTTAGGACGCGAGCTTTAATCTCGAATGTTCCTGGTGCTGCCATGTGGCACCGAACTGAAGATTCGTCCGAAGTCAACCCATCAGCCTCACTCCAACCTGCAGCTCACTCGAAAGTGAGTACCAAACCTACACCGTTCCGTGGTTGCTGGCAAAGTTGCCTCACGCAACCTCCAACACTCCCCCTTCGACATGCTCACAGCATGCCTGGAACGAGTCCTTAGGGAGTGGTTTACTGAGGAAGTTCGCCGGTTGAGCTTTGGTGCTTATGTAAGTGAGTTTGACCTCAGTTTTGTCAACCGCCTTACGAATGAAGTGATGTTTCACCTCGCTATGTTTGGTTTCGTCCGTGAAGGACATTGGTGTGAGTGAGGCTTATGTCGGCTTGGTTGTCAACAAAGATTGGAGTTGGGTTGGGTTGAGGATGCCCAAGTTCCACTAGAAGACGCTGTAACCATATTGCCTCCATCGCTTCTTGAGTGAGAGCCATGCACTCCGCTTCCATTGAGCTTAGAGCGACGATAGGGCTGCTTCTTGCTTTGCCAACTCACAACTGCCCCAAGAAAGGTGAAGACATACCCGGAGGTGCTTTTGCGCGTGCTCAAATTTCCGCGAATCGAACCAAGCATATCGAGGCGGAGTTCGCAATAAGGCTAGTGGTGTTACTACCAGTTTGCTGCCGTCCATGCCGAATCACTCCACTATCCCATTCACATACTTCTCTTGCTGGAGGTGGATAGTCTCATTGGCTCGGCCATGATCGACGTACATCCCAGGGTAATACGTGACCGGTCCAAAGTACCTTATTGCAAACTCCACCCTTTGGCCATTGCTTGACCACCCGAACGAGGTCTTTAGAGTCGGAGAAGAGGAGAAGTTCATCAACGCAGAGCAAAAGCAGCAATTGGTTCTTTCCCTCGTTCAACACGTACAAAGCGCTATCGCACTCGCTATGCGGGAAGCCATGTTGAAGAAGAAAATCGTCGATGCGCTTGTACCATCTACGTGGGCTTTGCTTGAAGCCGTAGAGGGTATGATTGAGCTTTCATACCCTTCCGGTACAATCATCGTACCCTGGGGGCTGCCGCATGTAGACTTCTTCCATGAGAAGTCCGTAGAGGAAGGCGGTGCAAGCATCCAATCGCTCCAACTCGAGGTTGAGGGATGCCGCTAGCGCGAGCAACACCCAAAAAGTTGTAGCCTTAGTGACGGCAGCGAAGGTCTCACTACAATGCTCCCCCTCCCCTTGACTGTACCCTTAAGCTACAATCATCACCTTTTAGCGTTCGATACTTCCAACTTCTTCTTTAACACCCACTTGCATCCCACCGAGTAGGCACCTTTTGATGGGTCCACAAGCTTGAAGACATCATTATTTTTTATTGAGGCTAGCTCCTTCTCCGTTGCTTGCTTCTTTAGTGGCGCATCTGGAGAAGCCAAAGCCTTCGTGTGGTTGTACAAGTTATCATTTGTGGTTTTGCAGCAATATGCTGCACACTCCTCATCCAACTTCCTAATGGCGATCGTAGCGTAGTCGTTGTACTTCGGGTGAGGGCGAGGTGAAGGATACTCGTGTGTCAATGTCAATGGTGGGGAGGAAGGTGTGGGTGAAGTTGCCGCAGCGGTTGGTGGCACCTCCACCACGTCGTCATCGCTCTCCTCATTCTCTCCCCCTCTATTTGTGGCTTCCTTTTCCACTTGCGGTGGAAACCCCACCGCTTCATCCTCCTCTCGTGCGGGAAGTACGACGATCAATTGCGGTGTTGATTGATCATTCGTCGAGAACTTGTATTTACCGAAGACCACGTCCCGAGACGTGACAACGCGCTTTTCACCCAAGTCCCATGCTCGCCACGCACGCTCGTTCGCCGCAATTTTTAAGAAGATCACCGCACGAGCCTTCGGTTGCAACTTGTGACGAAGGGGATCCAATACATGGTAGTAGCAAAGGCACCCAATGCTGCGTAGGAGGGATAGGTTCGGCTTCCTTCCGGTCCATGCTTCAAACGGAGTCTTTCCCGCAGCACCTTGGTTAGCAAATGGTTGCATATCCACGCCGCTAGTGCACTCGCCTCTCCCCACCATTCGTTCCCAAGCTTGGAGTGTTGAAGCAGTGAACGAGCGGCTTCCACCAACGTGCGACCGCTCCATTTTGTTGAGGTGTGTAGGGGGTTGTGACGTTATGCTCAATGTCCTTGTTCTGATTCCATTGTTATAGATGCTTCTTCTCTAGTTGGCAGGGACTAGGAGTTGTACTAGCACACGAGATTTATGGGCGTTAACATGTAGGGGAATGCTCTTAGAACATAGGATTGGAGCTCTTTTGATTTTTATTTTTTTTTTTTTGTTCGCATGCACCACGTACAAGATAATTCACGTTTTTTGTATGGTCCATGCAATACAAAAAAAAAAAAAAAACAAAAACAAAAACAAAACAAAACAAAACAGCAGCAGAGTATGTTGTCAGGTTTGTGGTTCGGTCCGGGGGTGCGGTAGGGAGTAGAGAGCGGCGCAGGCGCAATGTTGAAGCGTTTGCCAAGCTCCTCTGCATACTTAGCTGCTGAGAGTTGAATGGCCATAAGAACTGGTTCACGTCGTAGTTGCAGGTAATGTCCACTCGCCCCGCCAGGTTCTTTTAGAATTGCTCGAGCAGTTTGTTGCTCGACCCCGTGTAGAGCAAATGTAGATTGTGAGCAGAATGTAATCCCCAAAAAATCGCGGCGGTACATCCCAGGATCGTGGGGTAGCTGCTTGGACCCTATTTTAAGTAGGACGTTGTGCAGGTACTGCTGCCAGAGCCTTGGAGCCTGCTTGATTCCATAAAGGGACTTTCATAGCTGGCATATGCACGAATCTCCTTCGCCGCATGTGTGCGGCGGCTCCACGTAGATTACAACATCTACTAACGCGTACAGGAACGCGTTTTTCACGTCGATTAGGCGCAGCGGCAGATGCCTTGCGGCAGCAATAGCGAGCATGATTTTCACGGAAGTGTGACGGCTGACCGGCGCAAATGTTTGATCAAAGTTGATCCCCTGCCTCTGGTTGTAGCCGCACACGACCCATCGCGCCATAAAATCGTTCGATCGTCCCGTCCACTGCGGTCTTCACGCGGATGTCCCATTTGCCCGAAAGGATCATTCTCTTTGAATGCGGCGCGATCGACGAGCACCTGGGTGTCACAAGACTCGGAGTGCTTTAATTTCCTCATGCCGTTCCTTGTTGTATAGTCCCGTGAGTGCTTGGCATGGGTTTTTCGGCTCGATGACACGTGGCGACGGTGCTGTCGTGGTGATGCTGCGAGATGACTTCCATCGCGTCATTGTCATCACTCTCTGGTTCAAGTGGCGTTGGTGGTGCTGCGCCTCTGCCGCTCCCTCCTGCTTTGCTGATTCCTCCTCCAAGGGAGTCGTCGTCGCTGCTGTGGCGATCTCCTATTGTGAATTCACCTCTGATGTCCTGCTCCAAGATTGCTGCAGCGGCTTCATCCTCAGGTGTTGCGTAGCTGTGCCCGTCATTCGCGTAAACGCGGTTTGCGTTCGTCCGCTCGTCATTGCGAAATTGCTCAAGGAAGAGCCGCTCGTAGAAGATGACGTCATGCGCGTGAGTGGTCTTCTAGGTGAGCAGGTCTAAGATGATCCATGCATTGTACTCGTGGCTAATGCCGAGGTGGATTCGCCAGCGCGCGCGGCTTGCGAATTTCTTGGTAGTTGACGTCGGCGGGCGGTACTGCACCATGCACCCCCACACGCGGAGCACGGATGTGTCCCCCTTCATCCCCGTCCACTTCAAATGCGGTGACAAGTTGCCGGTGATGGCGGTAGTTGACAGCAGGTTGTGCACCCGTACAGCGTGGTGCGAAAGTGACGTCAACGGAACATGATTGGCAGCCCCCAATGGCCCTCTTGGCTTCAGCCTTGCGTTATCTCACGTCCGTCCACGCCCCCGCAATGTGTCTCTCCGAATCAGATCCAGATCTGGCCTCTCTAGAACCTTCACAGCAGCACTTTCTCTGCCATGAAACTATAGCGTTACCTTCTCGTAAACTCTGGGCCTGTAGACGTCTACGCCAAGCTGCCTTTAGTAGGCTTCCCTTCACCAACATCTCTCAGGTCGACGATAAGTTTGGTTTCTCCCAACTTCATCTCCTTGTGCAGATTTTTCTGCTACTTTGTTGCTATCGGTCTCTGTTGGTTCTTTCTGCTTTCCCCTCCTTTTTCTTGCTTCCCAGGACACATGCACGAACGCGGTTTTCAGCTTCCACGAACCTTCATATTCTTTTTCCTCGCTGCCTTCTGCCTATTTCTCGTCACGGTTTGTAGATCTTTTGTAGATCTTTTGTCACGGTTTGTAGATCTTTTGTCTCACGCTGGCTCCCAACGACACCATACCTTTTTCTTATTTTCTGGTCACCTCGCCTATGTCATAATATTTTTCGGCTGTACAACGGAAGTACATCCCATCCTTCACACATTACAGGCCCCCGATCTACTTGCTATCAGCCCTTCACTCGAGAAACGCCTCTCAGGCTCTATCCTTCAAATCACTGACCACGACCACGATGTCCATGTCCATACTGCTTGCTCTAAAACCTTCTTTGCTGCCTACCTCTTCGACTTGGGATGCCACCGAAGCACCCAGGCACCTTGAGCTCACTATGGCTACTGCCTATGCTCTCGTTCCCCCCTGCCCACCTCCCTCTATGTGGGAACCTCTCCCTGTGAGAGTACGACGGCTTTGCTATGATTTACTAGCTTGATTATGCTTTATTATGCATTATCTAGCTTAGCTTTGCTTTATTTTGCTTGCTTTTGCTAGATTTCCTAGGTTCGTTGCTTTACTATATTTATTATAGTTATAGGCACCAAACTAGGTTGAGTGCACCGAATTCTAGGCTTTTCGGTTGCCACCGAATTGCCTTCTACCGAATTCGGGAAGGACCCGTTCGGGATGCTTCGCGACCCGCGGAACCTTCTAGTAACACCAGGGTTACTGCCTTTGTGTCGAGCCTATATATAGCCTCGCCTTGTACCCAGGTGCATTATTCAATAGTTCAATCTTTCCTGAACCAGATCCTCACACTCGGTAATCAGAGCAGGTCTACACTCGAGTTCTTCTTCCGTTTAGTTCCGGCCTTTAAAAACCGCGGGGGCGACGACGAACGCGCCGATACGGGTATGTAAAACCAGTTGCGCGAATTTTTCTAAGTCCCCCTCGATTCGGTTTTGAACTCCCCTCGGGAATATTGGTGAAAAAGTTGGAATTTCGACCGTCAGATCGAGTTTCTCCTCAACGGCCGAGATCGGACGCGAATTTCGTGTAAGGGAGATTACCGCGACGTACAGAATTAGAGCTCGTTGTGTCTACAGTCGATTCGACTCGCAGTAAGTCGACCAGCACCCAGAATTCAAATAGTTTCGTCGCGCATCTTTCTGTAAATCGCCAATAGGCAGGGAAATAGAAATTTCTTTATACGAAAATTCGCGGAGTTACGTGCTGAGCATAAGCAGATATTTGCGGCGCTCCCACGACTCGAAAAAGTCATTGCGAACCAATCGGTAGCCGCAGCAGCAGCAGAAGCGACGACGGCGACACCGATAATTGTACCTGCGACAACGGCAGCAGCTACATTTAATCTCGAAGCAGTAAAGCCGAGGCGACCAGACGCGTCCGATCCTAGAGCGAATAGGAGCGACGTCCGTCGATTTGTAGCTGTTCTAGAAAATTTCTTTGCAGCCGTTGGATGCACGACCCTCAACCAAGACGCATTGCGCATACGGCTCGCAGCAACACTGTTACGAGGCCCAGCTCTAGAGTGGATTAGCAATAGATTTGTCCAAGGCGAAGAGACGTGGGCGCAGTTTCGGGCAGCACTGATCGAACAGTTCGACGCGTTGAACAGTAGCTACTACGGAACACGACGCAACAAGCCAAATAGTGGCATGGAGCGATTGGCACCACCCACGACTGCCGATCCGATGGAGAACGACAAGAACGATGCGACACAGCGACTAGCAAAAAATGCGACGTGCGAATTTTGCGGCGCTACAGGACATCGTATCTTGGCGTGTTGGAAAATGAAGAAAGCACGTGCGGAGCTGAAGGGCAAGAACAGTGTGACAACCCCGAAGCAGAAAACGGACAACGTGGCAACTTCGGAGAGGGCGAAAAAAGGAGAATACGGTGGCGCGAAATTAAAACGTCACGACCAGCCGGCTCCAGGGGAAATCGCCGAGACAAAAGGAGACTCCGCGAAACAAGACCCTGCACCGACCGGGAAACTCCAGCCGTACACCTCGACAAGTAAGAATTCGTTAAAGTTATCCTATAAAGATACTTTAACTAAGAATATTACTTCTCGTGGTTTTCAAGCCTATTTTAAGGGAGAGTCAGAAATTAAACCGGTACCGGGTAATATGGGGACCCTACTCCGGAGCGCTAATAAGGGTCGAGCGTTCCGAGGAGTTCATATTCTCTCCCAGCAGCCCTGTTTAAAGGCTCCCAGCCGTTCCCCACAGGAGCCTACACAGCTGCAAAGGCTTAAGGGAAGGTTTCAGACCCCAGAGAAGCTAAATCGGCGTCGGATAAATCCTTGTTACCCTGCTCAGTTCAAAACTGACATGGTGTCAGCAGCTTCGAGCACATGACCAAGAGACGATACGTTTGATATACCTTATGATCTTGTAAGCAACACCAAATAGTGCTACTCGGAATGGCAGCAGCCACTAGTACTCGAGGTGATCTGCAACGGGCGACGCCTCCAGGCACTGGTGGACAGTGGTGCGTTCTACTCGGTGTGCGACCGCGGGACGTTGGAGAAAATTGGAGAGTCATCGGAGGAGACCCAGTTTACAGCAACGATGGTGGACGGTACAAAGCTTCCCATCCACGGTGAGTCAACACTGCAGCTGTAGATATGGGCGTTGAGGTGGAAGCCGACGTTGCCGATCACGAACATCAAGGGATTAGATTTCATCTTGGGGCGTGATTTTCTGAAGCGGTTCAACCCCGAGATAGACTGGGTCAACCGGAAGGCGTGTATCTACAACAACGGGAAACGTGTGGAGCTGCGAAGCTGGACGGATACAGGGGATGTTCCTGAAACGACACTGGCGCGGTTCGAACGGACGGACGGCACTGGTTATGGCAGCAGCAGAGGAGGAGAAGCCGAACTCGGAGCTACCTGCAGCAGTAAAGGAGGTGTTGGAGCAGTACAAGGATATCATGCCGGACGACTTACCTGTAGGAGTACCTCCAGCATGGACCCACGAGCACGAGATCGTGGAGGAACCAGGTGCGAAACCCGTCTCACGTGCACCATACCGACTGAGTCCGACCGAACTGACAGACATGAAAAAACAGATCGAGTATCTACTGGACAGACAACTGATCCGCCCATCCACCTCTCCCTACGGCGCACCGGTTCTCTTCACTCCAAAGCCAGACGGTAGTTTACGGATGTGCATCGACTACCGGGCACTGAACAAACAGACAGTCAAGAACAAATATCCCATACCGCGCATAGATGATCTTTTAGACAAACTGCGTGGTGCGACGGTGTTTCTGAAGCTGGACCTACGGTCGGGTTACTGGCAGATCAAAATGGCGGACAACTCGATCCACAAGACGGCGTTCCGTACCAGATACGGCTCCTACGAGTACTTAGTGATGCCGTTCGGGCTCTGCAACGCACCAGCGACGTTCCAGGCGGAGATGAATCATATCCTACGGCCCCTGCTGGACGAATGCGTGGTGGTGTACCTGGACGACATACTGATCTACTCCAAAACCATGAAGGAGCACGTGGAGCATCTGCGGAAAGTCTTCGAGATCCTGCGGGAGAATAAGTTCTACGTGAAGCTGTCAAAAAGCGATTTCGCCCTGAAGAAGATTTTAGTTTCTCGGGCACATGGTGAGTGCCGAGGGCGTACACGTGGACCCGCGGAAGATCGAAGCCGTCAAGAAGTGGAAAATTCCAAAGAACATGAAGGAGTTGCAGCAGTTCCTAGGCTTCGCCAACTACTACAACAGGTTCGTGCCGCAGTATGCTAAGATAGCAGCGCCACTGACCAACCTACTGAAAAAGGATACACCCTATAAATGGGATACTCCTCAACAGCAAGCCATGGAGCAGCTACAGACAGCACTGACTACAGGGCCAGTACTCATTTTACCGGATCCAGACAGAGACTACGTGGTGGAAGCAGACGCTAGTGACCAAGCAGTTGGAGCAGTACTGATGCAGGATCACGGACGCGGTTTGCAGCCCATCGCCTACCTCAGTAAGAAGCTACACGGAGCAGAACTGAACTACCCCATCCATGACAAGGAAGCCTTAGCGATAGTCACAGCCTTCAAGGCGTGGAGGTGTTACCTAGAGGGAGCCAAGACTACAGTTTACACTGACCACTGCAGTCTCAAATACCTG
Organism: Closterium sp. Yama58-4; assembly: GCA_947470075.1. Lineage (NCBI taxonomy): Eukaryota > Viridiplantae > Streptophyta > Zygnematophyceae > Desmidiales > Closteriaceae > Closterium > Closterium sp. Yama58-4. The sequence goes on along the minus strand of CANIUD010000861.1, from coordinate 160,596 downwards.
AAGTCGCAGCCGACGCTCTCACGACGACAGGTGCTGTGGATGGACTTCTTGGAGACCCACTTCCACTATGACATCGTCTACAAACCTGGGCTACACAACAAAGCTGATGCGTTGAGCCGCCCCGGACATGTAGCAGGCATCCAGCTCGACGGGATGAACCCTCTACTCAAGGGTCTATTCCAACATGGGTACTCCGTGGACGCAGAGATCGCTACAGCAGAGAAACAGAAGCTGTTACAGTGAGAGACTGACTTAGCTGTAAGAAAGGGATCGGGAAAGATTTGGGTACCGAACTATGCCCCGCTCCGACAGATCTTACTGGAGGAGTTCCATGATGTGACATATGCGGGACATTTCGGGAGCAACAAAACGTTAGCGGGAATAGCAAAGTATTACTACTGGCCCCGGATGGCAGCAGACGTGTAGCAGTTCGTCACCTCATGCGACACGTGCCAGCGGATGAAGAGTAGCAAGCAGAAAAAAGCAGGATTACTTCAGCCTCTACCCGTACCGGAGCAGCCATGGCAAGTTGTCAGCCTAGACTTCATCACTGGGCTTCCTTCGACCTCACGAAGGTATGTCGCTATACTCGTGGTGATCGATAAGTTCTCTAAAATGGGACACTTCATGTTCAGATACTAAGCACCTAGGAAACTAGGTTTAGGCTTAGGATGCATGGTTAGGAGTAGGAGCTAGGGTTTAGCCTAGGCAACGGAGAAGTCCAAGCTAAAGGAGGGGTTGCACTATGAAAAGAGAGGTACAAATAGAAGTGAACCAGCAAAGAGTGGTGCACCACCACACAGGACACTAGATAACTACTCTACAGCTAGGACTATATGCACTTATACAGACATATATATAAAATATATTCTGACACACCCCCTAAGTGCATGCAGGAATAGCCATTGAGCAGAATACCCATGAAGTGGTACACCCTGCAGGGCGCAGCAGAAGAAGAGGCGAAGTGAGGAGGAGGAGTGACTGTGAGAGGAGAAGAGATGGGAGGCAACGACTGAAGCTGCAGAGGCACGGGCACAGGAGCGGCTGACTCAGTGGCTGCCAAAGCAAGGGCGACGGACTACTGGAGTGACTGGCTCCGCGGCTAAGACGAGCGGCAGGAGCAACGGACCCACTGGCGACTGGTGCAACAGGCTCACTGGCTACCGAAGCAAGGGCGACGGACTACAGGCGCTGCAGGCGACACGACAGCTACCTCCACACAACCTCCTCCAACTGACCCACTCCCTTTACACACACCCCCTGCTGAACCCTAGCTCCACTCCCACGGCACCCCCCTTAAACCCTAAACCCTCGGCTCCCACACACCCACCCCCCTCAGCGGCAGCTGCAGCAGTGGGAGACGAAGGAGGAGGAGGAGCTGCAGGTTACCCACACCGTGCACCCCCACGTCCGCCACCCCCAAACCCTAACGCAGGTAGGAGCGCGGGAAGCAGCGGGGGCGGCGTGCGGGTCGACGGGGGGGAGCGCGGAGGTCCCCGGGGGCGGCGCGTGGGTCCAGGCAGGGGCGCGCGGGTCTAGGGGGACGGGCGCGCGCGTCCCCGAGGGCGGCGCGCGGCTCCCCTGGGCGCTGCGACGAGTCAGCGGGGGGCCGCGCGCGGCTCCCCAGGGCGCCGCGACGGGGAAACGGGGGCCGCGCGCGGCTCCCCAGGGCGCCGCGACGGGGCAGCGGGGGGCCGCGCGCGGCTCCCCTGGGCGCCGCGACGGGGAAACGGGGGCCACGCACGGCTCCCCACGGCGCCGCGACGCGGCAGCAGGGGGCCGCGCGCGGCTCCCCAGGGCGCCGCGACGGGGAAAGCGGGGGGGGGGGGGGGGGGCGACGCGCAGGCCGACGGGGCAGAAAACCGCCGCGCGCCCCGAACGCGCGGCGGGAAGAAAAAATGCCGCGCGCCCCGAGCGCGCGGCACAGCAGCGGAAGCAGACTGGTGGGCCCGTTAAGGAAGGCTGCAGGAAGGTTCCTGCTCTGATTACCATGTTGAGATACTAAGCACCTAGGAAACTAGGTTTAGGCTTAGGATGCATGGTTAGGAGTAGGAGCTAGGGTTTAGCCTAGGCAACGGAGAAGTCCAAGCAAAAGGAGGGGTTGCACTATGAAAAGAGAGGTACAAATAGAAGTGAACCAGCAAAGAGTGGTGCACCACCACACAGAACACTAGATAACTACTCTACAGCTAGGACTATATGCACTTATACGACATATATATAAAATATATTTTGACACTTCATTCTGACCAACGCCACAGCTACAACTGAAGCAACTGCTCGCCTCTTCTTCGACCGCATCATCACCATCCACGGCATCCCTGCTACACTCATCTCAGACAGAGACCCAAAATTCACTAGTAAGTTTTGGAGGGAACTCATGGGATTGTTGGGGACAAAGCTTGCAATGTCTTCAGCATACCACCCCCAGACTGACGGACAGACTGAGCGACTCAATCAGGTGGTTGAACAGTTACTGCGCACAGCTTGCAAAGACGACATCAACCACTGAGACTTCCAGTTACCGACGCTTGAGTTCGCTTATAATAACACGTCGCATGCGGCCACAGGAAAAACTCCTTTCTTCCTGTGCTACGGACGGGAACCACTTACACCACAACAGCCAACCACACCGGCACACGTCCAAGCCGCACACGACTTCGTCACCACCATGCAGCAGCTATAGGAGACGATTCAGCGACGTCTCACCACGATGCAGAACTCCTAGAAGCAGTATGCCGATCGACAGCGACGAGATCACTCAGTAGCAATGGTCCTTTTCGCGTTGAGGCGATGGTGACACCTGTTACATTCCGCTTGCGCTTACCTACTACGTGGAAGCTTCACAACTCCTTCCATGTTCAGCTGCTGAAACCCTACAAGGACCCCAACCAGCAGTTCACAGGACGACAGCTACCGCCACCACTACCTGTTCTAGTACAAGACGAACCAGGGTATGAGGTGGAACGAGTTCTCGCTCATCGGCACAGACGCGGCAACACGCTCGAGTTCCTGATACGTTGGAAGGGATATGACCCGTCTGTCAAACATTATACTTGTTGTATTTGTGTAGGCTGTAGTGGGTTAGCCTATAGGGGGGTCACAACATTAGGGTTTCATATTTGTACTCACAATCCTTGCTAGTTCATCATTCCAGTCCGTTATTACTGACATGGTTTCAGAGCAGGTCCTTCGCTAGGACCGTTCTTAGGGCCCACCGTTACCTACATACCTACCTACCTACTGTGCGCCTCGTGCGCCTACGCGCCCTCGTGCGCCTCCTACCTACCGCGCGCGCGCAGCCCGCCAGCCGCCCGCGCGCGACTCGATTTTTTTTTTTTAGCGCGCGTATCCCGCTACCCGCCCGCGCGCGGTCGATTTCGCTGCGCGCGCCCCGCTAGCCGCACGCGCGCGGCTGTTTTCTTTACGCGCGGCCCCGCACGCTGCCCGCGCGCTGCCTGTGCGCCTCGCTGACGCGCCCGCTGCTGCAGCCGCCCGTCGCCCGCTCGCGCACACCCCGCCGTGGCCCCGCAGGCCCGCAGCTCGCCGCCGCAGCTGCCGCACGCCCGTTGCCCGCAGCCGCCCGTCCGCCGACGCCGCTGCCGCCCGTGCACCGACGCCGCTGCCACCCGTGCGCTGCTGCCGCTGCTGCTTGCGCACCGCTCGCTGCTGCAGCCGCCCGTGCGCTGTCGGCGCTGCTGCCCGTGCGCATAAGCCGCTGCCGCCCGTGCGCCTTTGCAGCCGCCGCCCGCGAGTCGCCCGCTACCGCTAGTGCGCCGCAGGCCCGCAGCCGCTGCCGCTCGCGCACGCCCCGCAGGCCCGCAGCCCGCCGTCGCAGACGCCCCGCTGCCCGCAACCGCTCGTACGCCGCTGCTTCCGCTGCTGCTTGCGCACCGCTGCCTCCCGAGCGCCACCGCTGCCCGTGCGCCGCCGCTGCCCGTGCACTGCCGTTCCCCGTGCGCCGCTGCTGCCCGTGCGCTTCTGCAGCCGCTGCCCGCGAGGCACTCGATCTCACTGCTGTTTATTTTCTTACTACTGCCACTACTACTACTGCTACTGTCACTATGGCTAGTCCGCCAGTTCTAGCTTTCGATGCCGAGGGCCGTCCAGTGAAGTTCGAAACCTGGCTCGATGACCTGCACCTGTTCCTACAGCTCACTGCCAAGGAAGATATCTCACTGTACGACCATGCCCTAGGCCATGCCACTGCCCCTGACTCGTCTGCTGACAGCACTCTGCGTTCCCAGTGGCAGACCCGTGATGCGCACGCTCGCTTTGCTATTCGCAACTCCCTGCCGCTAGACGAGCGCGAGCACTTCGGCCAGTGCAAGACTGCTAAGGACCTCTACACCGCTGTAGTTGCCCGCTACTCCTCACCCGCTTCTGCCACGCTAGGCCGCCTCACTCTCCCCTACCTGTTCCCCGACCTAGCCTCCTTTCACACTGTCGCAGACCTCATCACCCACCTTAAGACTAGTGAGGCCCGCTTTCGCGCTGCTATGCCTGCCGAGTTTCTCACTAGCAACCCCCCCCCGCTCTGGATCACTCTCTACCACATCGTCACCCGCCTCCCTGACTCTCTGCGCGCAGTCAGGGACCACTTCCTCTCTCGCTCCCCCACTGAGCTCACTGTTGCCCTCCTCGAGAAGGAACTGCTTGCAGCTGAGGCGAGCATCGTCGCTGTAGGCACCTCTCGTGGCGACCCCCGCACCCCGTTCTTTGAGGGGTGTTCCCCTTCCCCCCTCCTCCCCTCTGTCGCCTCTGCTGCTGCTGTCGACCTTCTTGGTGCTGAGAAGGTCGGGACCGCGTCTGCTTCGAGCGGGCGCCGCAGGAACAAGGGGGGCAGGGGTGGGGGTGGTGGCGGAGGAGGTGGGGGTGGAGGCGGTGGGAGTGGAGGCGCGGCTGGGGAGACTAGTGGCGGCAGTGGGGGAGGAGACAGCAGCGGTGGGAGTGGTGGTGGAGGCGGCAGCGGAGGCGGAGGTGGTCGTGGCGGCGGCAGGGGTGGAGGTGGCCGGGGCGGCGGCGGTGGGGGTGGTGGTCGTGGAGGCACTGGCGGAGGGCAGAGTCAGCAGCCCGCCCCGACGCTTCAGGCCGCCCGTGAGTGGTATGCGCAGCGTAGCGTTACCTGCACGTACGTCATTCGCACAGGTGACCGCAGCGGCCAGCAGTGTGGGAGGCCGCACCCCACGCAGCGCTGCTTCGCGCGCCTTAACGACGCGTGGCGCACTCAGTTTCCTGCTGCCACTGAGCTGCCGCGCTGGGCTGATCTGGAAAAGAGGGGTGTTGATATTTGGGCTTTAGACTTTGATGCTATTCTCACTGCCATGTATGCGATGTCTATTAGTGGAGAGGGTGCTCAGTACTTGCGTGTTCCGCCCGACCCGGGCATTCAGGCCAGTCCGGCTGCCGCTCTAGGTGCTAGTGCGTCTGCTCCCACAGGTCCTGGTGAGGCTGCTGCCCTAGGTGCTCGTGCGTCCGTGCCCCCTGGTACTGAGTCGACTGCAGCACTGCACACCTTCACACTGGACTCAGGTGCTTCTCGCTCCTTCTTTCGTGACCGCACTGTCCTTGAGCCACTCGCTCGGCCAGTTGCTGTCTCCCTTGCTGACCCCTCTGGGGGTCCGGTCATTGCGACCTCCTCCACTGTCCTTCCTTGTCCGGCGGTCCCGTCCGGCACGCTGTCAGGTCTCTACCTCCCCTCGTTCTCTACGAACTTGGTGGCAGGTAGTGCGCTCCAGGACGGAGGTGTTCACCAGTTCACCCCTGCCTACGAGCGCGTGACACACTGCACGTGTGCTCGGACGGGTCGCCACCTGGCTACCTTCACTCGGGAGCCGGGGTCGGACCTTTACACACTGACCATTGAGTCCCCTCAGGTAGCTGCGTCTGCGTCTGCGTTTGCGTCAGGTCAGCTGTCCGCCCCCTGCTCGTGTCGCTCTCTGGCGCATGAGACTGTCCTTTGGCACCACCGCCTTGGTCACCCGTCTGTGCAGCGCCTTCGGGCCATGCACAAACGGGACCTTGTTGCTGGTCTTCCCAGGGTGCTCCCTCCCCTTCCCGACTCGCCTGCTCCTCCCTGTATTCCCTGTGTCGAGGGACGGCAGCGCGCCGCTCCTCACTCCTCCTTTCCCCCGACGACTGCTCCCTTGCAGACGCTCCACATGGACGTGTGGGGCCCAGCCCGCGTCCGTGGTCAGGGTCAGGAGAGGTACTTCCTGATTGTTGTTGACGACTTCTCGCGCTACACCACGGTCTTCCCCTTGCGCACCAAGGGTGACGTCCCTGATGTCTTGATCCCTTGGATCCGCAGATCTCGTCTCCAGCTCCGTGAGCGTTTCCGCTCCGACTTCCCTGTCCTGCGTCTGCACTCTGATAGAGGTGGGGAGTTTTCCTCTGGCCTATTAGAGGCCTTCTGTCAGCAGGAGGGCATTGAGCAGTCGTACACATTTCCGGCCTCTCCACAGCAGAATGGGGTTGCTGAGCGCCGCATTGGTCTGGTCATGGAGGTCGCTCGTACCTCCTTGAGCCATGCGGCTGCCCCCCATTTTCTGTGGCCGTTTGCAGTCCGATACGCTGCGCATCAGCTCAACCTCTGGCCCCGTGTCTCCTTGCCCGAGACTTCTCCGACACTGCGTTGGACGGGAGAGGCTGGCGATGCGTCGCGTTTTCGGGTCTGGGGATCCCGAGCTTTTGTCCGTGACACGTCCGCGGACAAGCTCTCCCGCCGCGCTGTCCCCTGCGTCTTCCTTGGCTTTGTCCCGGACGCCCCTGGCTGGCAGTTCTACCACCCCACCTCGCGTCGTGTCCTGGCCTCTCAGGACGTCACTTTTGACGAGTCCGTCCCCTACTACCGCCTCTTCCCCTACCGCACTGCCCCGCTCCCCCCCCCGCCTCTCTTCCTCGCTCCAGGTGCTGAGGTACCAGACCCCCTCCCCCCTCAGGGTGCCGCTCCCTCAGGTGTGTCCCAGGTAGACCCGGGTGAGCCTGTCGAGGTAGCTGTTGACTCTCGTCCTGCCAGGGGTGCTGAGCCTGGGGGTGCTGCGTCTGGGGGTGCTGAGCCTGGGGGTGCTGCGTCTGGGGGTGCTGAGCCTGGGAGTGCTGAGTCTGGGGGTGCGGAGCCTGGGGGTGCTGAGCCAGGAGGTGCGGAGCCTGGAGGTGCGGAGCCTGGAGGTGCTGAGTCTGGGGGTGCTGAGCCTGAGCGTGCTACACCTGGAGGAGCCCTCTCCTCCCAGCAGCTGCAGGAGAGGTACCTACAGTACTGCCACCTCCGGAGAGGTGCTGCTGGAGCTCGTCCCGGTACTTCCCCTCCTACCCAGGAGCTCCCCCCCATTCAGCAGATCCGCGAGTGGTACACACGGCGCTGCAGTCTTCGGAGTGGTGCTCCTGGTGCTGCGGACCCTGGGGGTGGCGCTGCTGCTGGTGCTGAGGACCCGGACGTGGGAGCTGCTGCTGGTGCTGCGGACCCGCCTGGTGGAGCTGCTGCTGGTGCTGAGGACTCGGACGGTGGAGCTGCTGCTGGTGCTGAGGACTCGGACGGTGGAGCTGCTGCTGGAGCTGAGGACCCGAGCGGTGGCACTGCTGCTGCTGCTGAGGACCCGGGCGTTGGAGCTACTACTGGTGCTGAGGACCCGGCCGGTGGAGCTGCTGCTGGTGCTGTGGACCCGGACGCTGGAGCTCCTACTGGTACTGAGGACCCGGCCGCTGGAGTCTCCTCTGCTTCCGGAGACGCTGTGCGGCCGCGACCGTACTTCGTACCGCTCCTTCAGCAGGTTCTTGGGCAGACTCCTCCTCCTTGTCCTCCTCCCTCCGTAGAGTGTCCTCCGCCTGTCCAGCCGCAGTCACAGTTACCACCTACCTCGCCTCTCCCTGCTCCCTCTCCTTACACTGGTCCCACAGGAGGTCTTACAGAGCGTCGTGAGCCTGAGTCTCGTCCTGCGTCGCCTGTTCGTCCTGCTCGCACTGGTAGTCGTGTCCGTCGTGAGCGTCCTCCTCCTGTCCCAGGCACTCACTACATGACTCTGCGTCCCTCTACTGCTCCTCAGCGTGTCCCTCTACCGTCTCCTCCTGCGTCCTCCTTGCCTAACGTTCCGGACCCTGAGTCTGACCGGTATCGTGCTGAGCACCCTACTGTCACGCGTCTCCTTGCTACTGTTGTCACTGACCCTACCTTTGAGTCCTCGACTGCGTCTGCTCTGGTCGCTGAGTTGGTTGACTTTGCTGCTGCCTGTCGTCTAGACTACGCCGCTAGCCTTGTTGCTGAGTCTGAGTCTGTCTGTCCTCCGTCCGTCGGGGGTGAGTGTGCTCTTGGCACGGACGTCCTTGAGGACAGACAGGAGGAGTTCCAGTGTCTTGCTGCTGCTTTGCCCCGTCTCGTGTCCTTGCTAGTTGCCCCTGAGGGAGACCCAGATGCACCAGACATCCCGACCCCGCGCACTTACGCTGAGGTGATGGCGGGTCCCTACTCCTCTCAGTGGCAGACAGCCATGGACGCCAAGATGGCTTCCTGGAAGTCCACACGCACCTACGTCGACGAGGTTCCCCCTCCTGGGGCGAACATCGTCAGTGGCATGTGGATTTTCTGGGTGAAGCGGCCGCCGGGTTCTCCGCCTGTCTTCAAGGCGCGTTACGTGGCTCGAGGCTTCAGTCAGCGAGAGGGAGTTGACTTCTTCCAGACCTTCTCCCCCACCCCGAAGATGACTACTCTTCGGGTGCTGCTGCACATAGCCGCTCAGCGCGACTACGAGCTTCACTTACTTGACTTCAGCACTGCTTTCTTGCAGGGCAGCCTGCACGAGGAGATCTGGCTGCGCCGCCCACCTGGCTTCACTGGGTCGTTTCCTCCTGGTACCCAGTGGAGGCTTCAGCGGCCGGTCTACGGTCTCCGCCAGGCTCCGCGTGAGTGGCACGACACACTGAGGACTACACTTGCGGCTCTTGGGTTCGCGCCTTCTACAGCTGACCCGTCGCTGTTCCTGCGCACCGACACTTCGCTGCCGCCGTTCTACATCCTCGTGTACGTCGACGACTTGGTCTTTGCCACTGCTGACACTGCAGGACTCGCCTACGTGAAGTCGGAGCTGCAGAGGAGACACACGTGCACAGACCTGGGTGAGCTGACAAGCTATCTTGGCTTGCGGATCACCCGGGACAGAGCACGGCGCACCATCACCCTGACTCAGTCACACATGGTGCAGCAGGTTCTCCAGCGCTTCCGCTTCACGTACTCCTCGCCTCAGTCCACTCCTCTGCCTACCGGTCACTCGCTCTCAGCTCTGCCTTCGGATGAGTCCGTAGAGCCGAGTGGCCCGTATCCAGAGCTTGTGGGCTGCCTCATGTACCTGATGACCTGCACTCGACCTGACCTTGCATACCCTCTTAGCATCCTTGCACGCTATGTCGCTCCTGGCCGTCACAGGAAGGAGCACATGGATGCCGCTAAGAGGGTGTTGCGCTACTTGTGCAGTACGTCGGGCATGGGGCTTGTGCTTGGAGGGCGAGACCGAGTTGTTCTCACAGGGCACTCAGACGCTTCTTGGGCAGACGACCAGGCCACTCAGCGGTCGTCTCAGGGTTACACCTTCAGCCTTGGCTCTGGCTCAGTTTCTTGGCGCTCTACACGCTCTTCTTCTGTTCTCGGCTCCAGTTGCGAGGCTGAGATCTACGCTACAGCCATGGCTGCCCAGGAGCTACGCTGGCTGACCTACCTGCTGACCGACCTCGGAGAGCGGCCTCGTTCTCCTCCAGTACTGTACGTCGACAACAAGGCTGCCATTGCCTTGTGTGAGGAGCACAGACTGGAGCACAGAACGAAGCACATCGCCCTGCGGTACTTCCTTGCTCGTGAGCTGCAGCAGCGCGGTCAGCTTTCTATTCGCTACGTGGCCACTAAGGCCAACACTGCTGATGTGTTCACCAAGGCGCTTCAGCCTCGTGACCATCAGCGCTTCTGCACTCTTCTAGGCCTTGTGCCTACTGGACCTCACTTACTTACCTCTTGACTCTGCTTGTACTGTGATCACTATATATATCTATACCTGCATGTTTACTCTTGCTAGGTTGTGATCACTGTATCTCTTGCTCTGTTATAAACCTGCATGTGAACTGGTCTTGTGACCACTAGCTTGTGCTCGGAATTTGTGTGGAGTCCTTGAGATCCACCCTGAGCTTGTTGTTGCCTTGCTTTGCCTTGACTGGTCTTGTGACCCCTAGGTCTTCCCCACTTTGCCTATGGGGGTGTGTCAAACATTATACTTGTTGTATTTGTGTAGGCTGTAGTGGGTTAGCCTATAGGGGGGTCACAACATTAGGGTTTCATATTTGTACTCACAATCCTTGCTAGTTCATCATTCCAGTCCGTTATTACTGACACCGTCGGAGGACAGTTGGGTTGCAGAAGCTGATATGGGCAACGCACGCCGTGCTCTCAAGGATTATCTTGTCAAGCAGGGTGTATCTCACGCCACCCAGCTTTGAGGGGGGGACGTGTGAGAGTACGACGGCTTTGCTATGATTTACTAGCTTGATTATGCTTTATTATGCATTATCTAGCTTAGCTTTGCTTTATTTTGCTTGCTTTTGCTAGATTTCCTAGGTTCGTTGCTTTACTATATTTATTATAGTTATAGGCACCGAACTAGGTTGAGTGCACCGAATTCTAGGCTTTTCGGTTGCCACCGAATTGCCTTCTACCGAATTCGGGAAGGACCCATTCGGGACGCTTCGCGACCCGCGGAACCTTCTAGTAACACCAGGGTTACTGCCTTTGTGTCGAGCCTATATACAGCCTCGCCTTGTACCCAGGTGCATTATTCAATAGTTCAATCTTTCCTGAACCAGATCCTCACACCCCCCCCCCTGCTCGGCTGCCATGTATTTAACATGCCTTCCCCTTCATTTCCCTCATCGCCCTCCGCTTCGTTTCCCCTCTTCTTCTCTCCACAACGCCCTCTGCTTCGCTTACCCATCAACCATGGCCACCCAACGTCACAACCCGAATAAGGAGAAGACACTCGCTGACGACAAACTGCAGCTCGATGCTGAAAAGCTTCAACTGGACGACCTTCCTGACCGCTTGGTCACTGCAGATCCTCCTACCGACGGCGCCCCACTCCCAAGAAGTTGTGAACTGGAGGAGACGTCTCTGGTATTGTCCCTGCCCCCTCCTCCTGGCCCCACCTTGTTCCGAATACCTCAGGCCTGTTGCCCAACGCTCACACCCTGCCAGTTGCGCCTCTCGCAACCACGGTGGCCTCTCCTCCCTCCGCTGCCCCTCCCATCCCACCCGCGTACGCGGCTCCCTCTGCTGCCCTCGTTACCTCTCCATCTGCAGCAGATCTGCTATGCCTGCGCACCCTTGCTGCTGTCAGTGGCGTTCCCGAGGCGGATCACGCGGACACTTTAGCTATCTCGCGCAACCTTCGCTGCCAACGAGCAACTTTTTCGATCCCTGTCATGCCCCGCAGGAGACTCGCAGTGGTGGAAATCCTTTTCCCTGAGGCGGGAGCGGAGGCTATCCACAACAACGTCATCCTCGAGTTCCAGCCCTCGGTGGGGGAAGTTGTCCGCATCCCCCGATGTACCTACGCGCGCCTTCGGTTCTCTTGGCCTTCTCAGGGTAATGCCAACGATTTCAAGAGCCTCTTCCCGCACACGTTCCACCTCCCCAACTCCCGCTCGGTGCTGCTGAAGGTTTACGTCGACCGTAACCCGCGCTTCACCTCAGCTAAGGCAGGAGGGGCTGCCACGCTGACCCTCCAAAATGTCCCACCGGGCTACACCCCGGAGGACATTTGCAACTTCCTGGTGCACCAGGATGTTGCGGGTGAACCCTCTTGGCTTGCGGATCTTCAAAATTTCCACCAAGTCAAGGATCCGTACGAGGACAACTTTTTCCCTATCTTCACAAGCATTTCGCCCCCCCCCACAAGACGACCCAGGCTTCCTCCGCATCCCCGCAGTCATCAATTTCCAGGATGGCTCCCCCCCGGCTCTGCTTAATATCTCTTCCCATACTTGCTCCTTTTGTGGCTATAACCACCGCGATTGTAACCCGCGCTTTACCTCAGCTAAGGCCGGAGGGCTGCCACGCTGACCCTCCAAAATGTCCCACAGGCTGTACTCCGGAGGAAAATCGCACCTTCCTGGTGCACCAGGATGTTGCGGGTGAACCCTCTTGGCTTGCGGATCTTCAAATTTTCCACCAAGTCAAGGATCCATACGTGGACACTTTTCTCCCTATATTCACATGCATTTTGCTCCTTCCGCAGGACGACCCAGGCTTCCTCCGCATCTCGGCAGTCATCAATTTCAAGGATGGCTCCCCCCCCCCCCCCCCCTCAGCTCTGCTTAATATTTCTTCCCATACTTGCTCCTTTTGCGGTAATAACCACCGCGATGCTTAATATCTCTTCCCAACTAGCGCAAGCAGCGTTTGTCCAACAAGCCGCAGCTCTCTGTCGCTCAGCTGCAGCCAGCCAATAGTGAGTTCGTCCCCTCTGCCCCATCGCTTCTTGCCCTCCCCCCCTGGTCGCATTCTCAACCACTGTCCCTTTCTGGCTGTTTTGGATCTATTGATGCAACCTGCCTTCTCCCCGCCTGCTTTCACCACTTGCCCCCTTCACGCCCTCCCCGTCACAAAATCCATCCCACTTCTATCTTAGGGACTATGGTTGCCGCCCCTCCCTTACTTCCTACCCTCCTCTACCCTCCTTGCCCTCCGTACCCCACCCTCTGCCTCACTTCCCTCGCAGGACAGTATTTTTGCCTCGAAGGATGCGTTTGCAGCGTTCCCCTTACCCCCATCCTACTTCTCCCCGCCCTGTCCTCCCTACCACGAACGCTGTTTCCCCCCCCCCCTCCCGCCCCTCAAGTCAGCTGCCTGGCGTACGAGCTGCGATCACAACCCCTCTACTACCCTCGACCCGCCTCTACGCTCCTTACCTTCCCCATCCCAAATGCCCCACCCCTCCTTCAAGCTTGCTCTTATACTCACAGACCGCGTTTGTAGCGCTCTCCTCTCACCCACCATACCGGCACCCCCCCTTTCCTCCCTCACCAAGGCCTAGTCTCATCTCCTTCCCAGGCCCGTCACCTAGCTCTTTGGCTGCGCTAGCAACCCCCCCCTTACCCTTGCCCCGCCTCCATCTTCATAGCCTGCCATACCAAGATCACTGCCGTGCCTCTCTTTCAGACCAGCCTCCTTACTCTCGAGCTGTGAACGCAACTCCTCTCTCCCCCCCCCACCCCCCCCTACCCTCCCCCCCCCCCCCCCCCCCCCCCCCCCCCCCCCCCCCCCCGCCTCCCCCCCCCCCCCCCCCCCCCCCCCCCCCCCCCCCCCCCCCCCCCCCCCCCCCCCCCCCCCCCCCCCCCCCCCCCCCTTCTCCTGGCTGAGCTCCAAGATCTTGCTTTGCATCTGTATACTTAGTTTGTCCCCCATCTTGGCCTCCCTTTGCAGCCCCCCTTCCCCTGCTCGCTGCCCAAGCCCCTCCCACAGGCAGCCTTCCTGCCCCCGCACCGCCTGAGCTATTTCTATTGTATCCTTCTTCCTCTGCTGCCCCTGTCTTCTATTCCCCGTCCTCTACCCTCCACTGCAGGTGCTTGGCTCCCGCGCTGCACCTGCAGCATTTTGCAATGACCCCGGACTGCGATACATTGGACTCGACGCAGATGTCGAGCCATGGACATGTACCCTGTGCAACTTGAATCACGGCGCCGCTCTTGACTCGGCTATGGCCCACATTTCCTCCGAGCAACACGCCTCCAAGAAGCTTGCTGCAGCCCACCTCCCAGCACACCTCCCTTCCCAAGATCGCAGACTTTCTTGCCATGCTTTAGATCAGTGGTTGTTGGAAAGTTCGTGGATGCTACATTAGCCCTGTTACTGCTTTCACCCCATGGCGTGCAACAGTATGACACGCTGTGCCCTACTATCCCCCAGGCTGCCGATCTCCTTGCCTTGCTGCAGATCGGTGGTTCCTGGCCGCCTTCTTGCTTCTATCGTTGTCTCACTACTGCCTTAATTCTTGTTTGTACAACACGAAGTTATGCTATTATATACCTTGCTACATGCTTCAGAATTACATGCTCAATAACGTAACAGATAGGAGTGCTCAAACCTTCCCTTACATGTCAGCCCGTGGATTCGCCCACCTTGGTGCGTGCTAAGCTCTTCTTTATCTACTATTATAACACACCTTAGAATACTGTGTATCAACATCAACGGGCTAAACGTCCCTTTCAAAATACACGCTCTAAAAGGGTGGCTTACCTTCCACGGAAGGAATGTTGATATCGCCGTACTTGTCAATACCCGCCTCACTGACAATGTGAAAAGGCTAGACCTTCGCTTTCGCACCCATGCCTCTGCCCACACAATGGCCCCGTATTTCAGCACACCCTCGTCAGGTACTCGCCAATGCCCCGGTGGCATATCTATCTTTGTATTCAACAAATCCATCTCCCTCACCTCTTATACGCCCTTAATCGACGATCGTCTACTCTGCGTCGACATCAACTTCCACTACGAGCAAATAAGGCTTATCACTATATACTCCCCGCCTCATGCCATCGACAGACGGCCCTGGTGGCGCTCGCGCCTTGCTCCAGCGCTGGACTCTTCTTCAGCTGCATCCGCAACCCTACTTGTAGGAGACTTTAACTCCGTTATCCACCCTTTTGATCGCAACCACCCCCTGCACGGGCATGAACGGAATGAAGCCTCTGCTATCGAGGCTTTGCTGTCCGAACACTCGCTCGTTTATACCTTCTCCCAACGCCACCGTTTACTCTTATTACGGTCGTCCTCGCGCCACTCCCCGACCCGTAGCACACCGATCCGCCACAACTGCATCTGCGGTCCCCCCGCTTGGTGTGTTTTCACCCACAACACCCTGACCTGTTGTACCTCCCGCCTACGGCCCACCCGCCTACAGCACCACCACCCGCCTCCTGGCTGGACCGGATGTACATCTCCACCTTCTTCCAAAACCGCTTGCATCTTCCCCCTACCTCCTTACCCCCCTCATCATCTCCGATCACTCTTACGCTCCACTATGCTACCTAACGTTCGACCTTCCATCCAGAGCCCCTCGTCCATGGAGGCTTAGCCCATCCCTCCTCTCCCGTCCATACATTTGGAAGAATTCATCCCCGCCCTGCCTCTTCCCCCGTCTCCAGAAAAATGGGATGCATGGAAACTCGCCCTTACACTGCGCCTCAAAAGGTTCTTCAACTTGAAAAAACGTCGGGAGAACAAGACTCTTGAGCACCTCAATCACTGTATTAGCCAGCTCCAACTACAATCAGCAGTCTCTCATTTCGACGAGGAGTCCGTCGCTCGCCCGTGCAAGGCCCAACAACAGCTCGCGAGATACACTGCCGCTAAAGCCGCTGAACATCGCGAGATGGGAATTTCATCTCTTCTCGACGGAATTAACTTCCGCATCAAAGCATCCTTCATCTCATCCATCACCCTTCCCAATGGGAAAAGCATTAGCGACCTCCACATCATGACCCCTGCCTGCTCCAACTTCTTCCAATCCCTTCACAGCAGCATCCCGTCCGCCTCCCCAAACCCCGACTTCTGGCGACGCATCCCTTGCTCCTCTCCCCCCCCATGCCCTCACTTCCGCAGGCGCAGCCCCCTTTTCCTTGCCAGAAATGGGCAAAGCTCTAAGCCAGCTCTCGCGCGGAAAGACCCCTGGTCCTGATGGACTCCTTGGAGAACTTTTTCTGGCTGTACAAACCTCGATTTGCTTCATCCTTCCTGACCCTCCTGGCCCCGCCCTCCATGCCCCCCTCCCTACCCCTCTCGATGCTCTCCGGTTGGACTGTGCTCATTCCCAAAAAATTGGACGCCTCCCCATTGGACAATCTCCACCCCATCACCCTTATGGATGCAGATTACAAGGTTCTAGCCCTCTGTTTGGCTAACCGCCTCCAATGACTCCTTCCTCTTGTTATCCACCCTTCTCAAATGGCCTCCATCAAGCACCGGAAGATAGGCGACACGATTAACGATATGCTGGATATCATGGACTGGACCACCTTCACACACACCCCCCTCCTCGCCCTGACGGTAGACTTCAGCAAGGTTTACGACTTGCTAGACCGGCCCTTCTTCTAAAAGGCACTTCTTGGCGTCCCGGTGAATTTTATCACATGGATCCGTCTCATGCACTCCAACACTTCCACCCGCATCTCTGTTAACAACATGGAGGGTGCCCCCTTTCCAGTGTACACTGGCATTCGGCAAGGCTGCCCACTCACCCCCCTCTTGTTTGTCTTCGCCATCGAGATTATACACCGCTACATTACTTTGTATCTCTCCCCTATCAGTCAGAAATAACCGCCTCATGGCCTGCTACGCAGACGATGTTACATTTTTCCTCTCGTCGGACAAGGAGCTCGAAACCGCTACTGCCCACCTTGTTATCTTTGTGTCAGTCTCTAGTTTACGACCCAACTGGAGTAAAAGTTCCATCATCCCTTTCAATATCCCGGATCGCCTCATTACCCACGCAGGGCAAATCCCTATTCGTGATTCTAATGAAGCTTAGCGAATTCTTAGAATCTTTGTCGATAAAAGCCTGTCCAACACCACCACTTGGACCACCACTCTTGTTCGCATTGAACGCTCCACCGAATTCTTAGCGGCACTCCGCGCGACCCGGCACTCTGCGCGACCGCCACGTATCGCAAAATTCTTGCATCCACTTTTCTCAACTCTACTCTCTCCCTTCCTGACCGCTTCCAACCTCCTCCACCTGACATACTTCCTCTTCCTGGATGGGGTGTATGTGCCACGGTTCTTGCCACGTGGCTTCCCGCTCAGTGCACAAAACCCAGGATGAGTTCGTTGTGCTACTTCAAAGACTTGTGAATCGTTCTTACGTTTCGTCTGTTGTTCGAACGTGCTACAAATCACACACGCGCGCGTGAATATGCAGACACACGTTCTCTAATCAAACTCGAGTCAAGTTCAAATATGGAAGACGGGATGCAAGAGGGGTCCATCTAGCCGTCTTGACGGACCCAAAAAAATATCTCGCCATACCCCTCACCACGTCCCCCCTACCACATGTCTTGAACATTCGCGTAGCGTGCATCGCAGAAGGCATTCAAATGACAAAGCATTGTAGAAGCCCATAGTTGAGACTAGCAGCCATGACAAACGGTAACTCTAGCACGGCTCTACCATACCCACAAATCCTGCAGCCACAACAGCCACTACCCCCGCATCTATCGAAACCCCGATCAACACACCCTCGCCTCAGCGACGTCGGTGTGTTGCCATAGATCCCTCCGCTTTAAGACACCTTGAAGTGATAGATTTGGACTCCATCGTAGCTCGTGTGCCAAATACGAACATTCCGCTGGGAGCAGATGACGACACCCTCGCCTAGAAAGACGCAGGCGAGCTAGATTGCGACATCAAAGACGTCGCTGACTGCGACACTTACGCGGCGACGCCGACCGACAAAAAAGGATGGCAAGCGGAGGAACTCGTGCAGCTGGCATGGATCCGCCATGACTTCGATGAGCAGTATCGTAGTCAGAACCAACTTCAAGGCTAGAACCAAGATGTCATGCTTTACGAGTAAGTGCGCGCTCGTCACCCCGGTTGGCGCCACAATCTTGCGACCGTGAAAGCTAAGGTTTTCCGCATAAAGGCGCAATACCGGAAGGTTTCTGATCTGTTGATCAAACCTTTTGGTAAGGGAAGCACCCGAAAATTCCCATTTTTTATGATGTGTTTGATAGGATCCTTGCTGACAGAGGGAATGTGCGCCCACCGGCTCTCGCGGGGTGCTTACCTGGCGCAACAACTACCGCACCTCCGCCACCCGCATGAGCTATACCTTCTTAGTCACTATTTTGCTTATAAATGTGATACTTTGTATTTTATGCTTAATTTTCTTTCACTATTACCAACATTACAGCCATTCGTCAAAGATTGATGCATAGATGTACATTTGTAATAATAAACACCCCCCCCCCCACCCCCCTATGCGACGCCCATCTCCCCCAGATGTGGCGTCTCCGTCATCCGCGTCAGCGGGGTCTACAGGAGCGGATGGCATCGCGGCGTCTCCAAGTCGTGCGCAGTCGGCCCGTCGCTCGCCCACATCCCGTCGCGCGAGTGCATCGCCTGGTCACTCGCCATCAAGCATGACGCTGTCGGAACCACCACCCGCTTCGATTGCGCCTGTCGGACTTCTCGCCGCTACCACCGCCGCCGCATCCCTATTACGGTCACGCGTCTTTGGAACGCACCCGGGTGTTGCGCTCCGTGGTAGAGGTGTCTCCCGCCAGCCTGGGCCTGCACCTGCCAAAGAGGAAAAGACGTTCACCAACACACAGGGGGGTGGTGTTAGTAACCACATGAACGCAAGTGATTCTGTGCTATGCGTCAAGATAGCGGGATTATTGCGCAGTCAGTAAAGGGGGCGATGCGGGACCAGTTTGATCAGTTTTTAGAACGTACCCAAGAGATGGTTGAGAGAGCTCAGGATGCCCGAGCCTCCAAGAGGCGTAGAAGTACGCCGCCAGGCTAGCTCGATGACGGGTCGGAGTGAAGTCGGCATCGTGCGGCGAGAAATGTGGCGTATCGGCAACCGGTCCTTCGAGCCATTATGTGTTGCGTGGGGGCGGTTCATCCTGGCAGTGACGGAAACCAAGGCAAAGGTCGACGTTGTGAAGAGCAATGCAAGCGGAGACGACATGCGGGATGCAGAAGACGTCGCACTCGAGGCGACCGTCCAAATTGCGCCATTTGATCTTCAACCTCCCATTCACTTGCTCCACGATCATGCGAATGCAGGACTGCTGCAGATTCCAGACACGTTACTCGTCGGGAAGCGCGCAACTGGGAGAGGCACAGTAAGGGGTGTAGATGTAGGGCCTTAGACCATATGTCGCGTCAGCTACAAGCGTGTAGTCTAGAATTCCTCCTTCCTCGATCTTGATGCGTTCAGTACTGTTCATGAACACCTGAGCGCCGTTGACGCTTCCGGTATAGCCAACAAAAAAATCCCAGATTAGGCACATGCTGTCACATATTAGCTGGCATAAAATAGAAAAAAAAAAAAAACTTTTCACAATCTTTTGACGATTGCTGAATTTTTCACAATGCGGTCCCATGCCGCGGCAGTGTATGTAGGTGTTGTCCATGGCGCCCACCACGCCAAGGATTCCTGCTTGCGTGCGAAACTCGGCCTCGAACAGATGAAGCATAACCATGTCGGGACAGATGGCCCACTTGGGCAGGAGGACTTCGTTGACAAACCAGACAAACTTCATGAAAAGTTTGTGAGAGTGAGAGTAGGGGTAACCAAAATGAAGGCCGATTTCTTGAAATGTGAGCCCATGTCCAAGCCTGCTAAGACCCATGGCGACGAACACAATGTTATGCATCGGATGCCTAAGTGTTGCAAATCGGCTGCACTGATACTGGCATACTAAGTAAACGAAAACACGTTTATCAACTCGAGAGTACTCATAAACTCTGGGCTTGGGTAGGGATGTTATCAAGCGAAACCATTGCACACGTGCGTCAAGGCGGTTGCCACGCACGAACACCCGAGTCCGACTCAGAGTGAAGGCCGCGATTAGAGTGGGGAGTACCGAGCCAACAGCATTGAGTACGGGTTGCAGGTACCCAGCCACACGATGCCCAGAAATCTAACGAGCTAGAGGATTGTCATGTTGAGGAAATGACGAGTGTACCAGGTTGCCATGGGGGCTATTTGTACCTCGGCAATGCACGAGGAGTGAAGGTGAATTGGAGGTCTATGACATTGTAAACCAAGGCACATGGCATTGGCGTGGCGCACTGTCAAGACGTCTGAACTGGGTAAGCTATGTTGTAAAAGTGCGGCTCAGCGTGACTTGACAAGTTCCAATGTGTGCGTTCCACCTTGTATGTGTGTGTGCTATTCTGTTGTGTGGTAGTCCAGATGTTCGAACCTCGATACAAGGAAAGTCGAGTTTAATTCGACTTAAGTTCGTTTCGCACAAGTCGCCCAAAATTTTACGAATTTCAAGGACCACACAAGCCCTTACAACTCGACTCATCACGGTGGCTTCGACGCTACCCGGCCATCCACTCAGATTGAAGCCCTCACGATCCAACGTGCTCTTCACCGCTTTGGTGCAACGCCTTCTGAGGAAGTCGCACGTTGTGCAATCTCCCTCCCTTTTGGCTCTCACGCCTTTCTCTCCCACAAGCTGATTTTGTTGGCCAACACTTTACCCCCTTCAATCCCTCCACGTGCTCTCGTGGAATTCAAGGACTTCTTGTCCCTTCCCTCCACCGTGGCCCCTCCTCCCACCTCCTCCTTGTGCCTTCTTACTGAACCAACGACTTTCAATCGCTTTATCCTCAAACCCAACGGAAGTCCTTTTGGTACCATCAAGCATGGGCAATTTCTACTATTCGGGCAAATCAGGCTCGGCGACATTATCCAAATATTAATCGTCGGGCTCGGCCCCATTCTTGAAAGTGACTTTGCCACAAAATTTCCACTCATCGACCATTAGACCTGTTACCCAGTCATCTGTGTTGTTCTTGAAGCAGTTCCTAAACTGTGGCAAGACGAGATTCTTGCCCCTCCCTTGCTTCCCCCTCCTCAGGTGACTGTTTTGTCCCGAGCTCCGATTTACAATCCCCCCTTTTCTTATCCTACAAACGACCTCATTCTCCCCCCCTTTCACGCTTTACGCCACCCTCCACCGAGTATTTCCAAACGGTTTTTTTTAGCGTACTCCCCTTGGTTCCGGGATTTCCCAAATCAAAGACGTCGTGGCGGTCCACACCCAAGGCCATTGGATGGCTGGCCCACTACATACAGGTGCAGGGCTTGGCACGAGGCTGGAGGTTCTTCACGATGGTGTCCCAAGCCTCGTTGTGATCCGACAACTCCATTATACGCCATGCACTCTCGACCACGACTCTCGCTGGATCCACGCCCTCTCCTCCCCCTTACCCATCCCTCTCCCTGACCTCTCCCACACCTTCCTTTACGAACAACCTAGTCTTTAGCACGTCCTTCTAACCGTTTCACACTTGCTCTCTCCCCCCGGGCTCCCGGTTCCTGTTTTCAACGGATAGGGGCCGCTGCTCGCGCTGCTCCTCCAGTCAGATCAAAACTATTTCGCATATTTTCTTCGTCTGCGGGGTAGCCCCTGAGGTGATGGTGGCGTTGGGCTCAGTTTCTCGTCGACACTTGGGCTGCTCCCCTCCAACCGAGCACATACTTTTTTCGCTCCCCTCTCGAGCCGGCAAGACTGCCCCCGGGAGCATACTGGTTGGTGCAGCTGCCAAGGCCCTTTGAAATTCTCGCTGTACTCAAAGATCCAACAACATTGTCTCCTCCCACTTCGAGATCTTGCAACTCATCCTTGCTCAGTTTCTCTTGGCTTTCAAAATCTTTCTTTGGCGACGCTTTAAACTATCAGCCAGGAAACAACAGAAAACTGCACTCCGCATCCGTGCGGCTAAACGGCTCCGCAATCTTTTGTTGAAGACGGCTCCCCTTCCATTCATCCTGACCTCCGCACCTCCTGGCTCCTTGGAAGTCCATTTCGTTCCCCTTAACCTGCTCTCGGCTCCCCACAGAGTACTCCCCAGCGAAGCTGGTGGCTGTCCTCTAGGATAGGGGAGAAACGTGTTCAACACGTACGCCAACGGTTGTTGGCCGGTGTAGCCATATTCTTAGCTACTCTGTGGTTTGTTTGTAAATGATTACGATCAAAATATATTCCTATTCCTATTCCATATAGCATGGTGCATCGCGTAGGTCCAGTAGGTTGGCAGAACCTTTACTGCTTTATCAGCGCCAACACCTCTGTCATGAGCGTGCGATTTGTGCGCTCTGCCACGCCTTGTTGCTGGTGCGTGTAGGGAAGGAAAATGTGATTCTCAATTCCCTTCTGTGCCAGACAATCTTAGAGCTCCTTGCTCCTGAACTCTTCTGCGCCGTTTGATTGTCATATTTTCAGCTTCTCCAGCCAAAGACGGAACACTTCGTACTCTCTGCTGCGCGCTTCTACATTTACAATCCAGACATCAACGAAGGTGAGCGTGTACAGCTCATCGTTGATTCCGCAATGCCCCACGTTGAGGAAATCGCTATACACTTTGTACAGCTTGGGTTAACGATTGGTTCCTGGCTCGAGCAGCGGGAACGGCTGGTGACTTAGTGCGGCTTCAGGGCAGACAGTGCAGTTGCGCGGGTGTGACGTGCCTCTCACTTTGGTGCCGTCTGGACATAGGAGTGCGCCAGGTGCGAATACTTCTGCGTCAATGCAATTTTTCAGCGTCGCGCGCGAGGGATGTCTGAGGCGCTGGTGCCAAAGGTCGCCACTTGCGTGGAATCCGGAGGTGCGCATATAGCGCGGACGCACTATCTCGGGGTCTTATTCTGGATTTGGGGCAGGTTCTGCTACTGCTGCCTCGGTTTCTTCTTCTTTGTCGCTCGTTGTCGTCAGCATCAGTGCTAGAAATGTTCCCCTTAACGTTGCGCGCTGGGGCAGGCGGTGACGGTTGCTGCTGCAGATGCTGAAACGTTGGGTTTAGGTTGCGGGATGGGGGTTGATACCCCTGCGCTGGACACTTGTGGCTTCGTAAATCTTGACGGCCGGACCAGGTGCTCGGATTGGTCTGGCGAGGTCGAGATCGAGATTCGCATCGATCTGCCAAGTGCCCAAAATTGCTGCATATTTTGCAGTAGAGGCGCCGCGGCCGTCGCTCTTCCGTACTGTCTGCATAGAAAGCAAGGCGTTCCCAGTCTCATCGCGGCGCTAGTCGCTGCTGAATACGAGTAGGGCGGCGCATAGGCCAGCCTCCGAGATGACTCCCTACTGTCGGAGAAGCGCCTTGCAGGGCCGCCACTCTGGGCCGAGCCCTTGGAGTACGATATTTACAAAATTTCCTCTGAA
The DNA here is from genome assembly GCA_947470075.1 of Closterium sp. Yama58-4. NCBI lineage: Eukaryota > Viridiplantae > Streptophyta > Zygnematophyceae > Desmidiales > Closteriaceae > Closterium > Closterium sp. Yama58-4. The sequence goes on along the minus strand of CANIUD010000861.1, from coordinate 137,658 downwards.
ATCGTGCTCCCCGATTTCGTGATTTGATTGCGTAAGCTTCGACAACGGTTGATGTAGCTGTTGGCCTTCTCCCCTGGGGCCATTTTCGTCTCCAGTAGTTGCTGAAGTAGGCGCTCGAAGAAACCGAATCTTTCGGTTGGTACACGTCGTTCAGGTGGCACCAAGAGTCAAGGGCTGGAACAGGTGTTGTCTTGTATGAGCGTATGCTCAGCTGTTCCGCCAGCGACATGTTGCGCAGTAAGACGCTGTACGCCATCAAGAACTCGTTGTAATAGCGCGGCCTGGCGTCAGTGGTGTCTTCGGCAGGTCCCGCGTAGCTCCCGTCGAAATAGTGGAATATCTGCGCGTTTCGCAGCAGCGGCTCCAGCTTGAAGCTCCATAGATAGAAGTCACTGCCGTCAAAACGGATACCTGTCTTTATTATTGATATACTCAGAAACCTTGATTGCGCAGAGAGAATTGCTTCTTCGCTGGGACGGGGGGCCTTGGGAGTTGAGCCATTTGTGTGGAGGGAGAAAGCGTGCAGGGCGGTGTTCTAGCCATTCGAGGCCGGTTGAGAGGGTTGGGAAGATGTTCCCGCGTCGCCATTCCACAATGTCTGGAGCCTTTGCTCCAAGCTAGTAAGTCGCTGAAGCAGTTGTGCGAGGATGGCGGTTCCAAACATCGTCATTTCCTCGTTTGTCTGGGTTGGACTGCGCTTCACGGTCAAATTTGTCTGACCACCAGATCCTCCGGCCATCCTTACACGCGTTCGTATGCCGGATGCCACCTTCCGTTCGGCGAAGGTTTTGGAGGTAGAAGTGCAAAGGATTCCGGAGTCGCTCTTATACCATGTTACGATCAGAAGTTGATCGACCCTAGGATCACCTCGGGAAGGTTCGCACACATTTGATTGGTGGTGGTGGGCCCTTGATCTTAGACAGCGTGAATGTAAAATATTGAGATGAGTAAAACAAGCAAATAAATGCATATAGTAGGGGTGGAATAGGAAACGAGCTAGGTAGCCATGTACTCTAAGGGGTACATTTTTTTATTCAAATTTGAACCCAACCGTGCGACCAAGGTTTAATGCAGCTGACGTTTCATTTTAAGCCTCCCTGATTCCGGGAAAATTTCCCCCCTGTATTATGGGTGCATATTTTCCACAGGTAGGCTACTCTGATTGCTCAGTGTTGAAAAGTGGTTAACTCTGATTGCTCAGGGTCTAGAATTGAACATCAACGTAGTAACGCGCACTGTGTTTAACGGGAAAAAAGTTTCACTCTGCATGATCCCAGCACAACGCGACATCATTTCGTGCACACCTCGTGCGCGTAAATTTTCTAACCCTTTACTTTCGTAATATGGTATTTCTTCACACGTTTTAGCACGGAGAAGAACCGAGCAATTTCGGTCCACCAAAAAAATTGGTACCATAGGTGTGCCAAGATTTCTTATTCGCTAATTACCCGCGGTTCGCCAACTTCATTGTGCGAAACGCAAAAGATGTGTTGGTAACTCACACACACGTAATTGTGACAATACCACCGACATCTTCGAAATTTTGTGAAACTAACATACGTAGAGTGTATTCACCTGTCAGACATGTTGCCGCGCGCTGCTCACGTTCTGGAAAATTTCCAAGATACTCCCTTCCGATAAGGTCAAATTCAGAGTCCACAGAACGCGTACTCTACATTGACAGAGTAAGTATGAACACTACTCTGAGCCTAGATACAATATTTCAGGGTTCGCTAAAGCACTATTCTGAATGGATCAGTGTTCACAAGTCAGAAATTCTGAAATTGCATGGACCACCAGGTGAGAAGCCTGCAATCACCCTGAAATCAGGGTCATTACCGTGATAAAATCTGCCCGTGCGACTCAAACAGTTACGGAACTGTTCCCGCCTATTCCCTTGCTTCTACAGCTGCCCAATGCCGTCTGCTCTGACGGTCCAGATCTTCTGCAACCGTACGCGACTCTTCGCGTTATTCTGCCTCTTCGCATTCAACCTCGATACTGTGTGCTTCACTTGCTGCAGTTAGGAGTGCACAATCTCATTTTACTATTCTTAACATAGGGGAGGGGGGGAAGGGAGTGGAGGTTTGGGGTGTTAAAGGGAAGCCGTGATAGTACGAGGGGTGTAAGTCTGAGACCTAACGTAAGTGCATAATATTGTGTCAAAAATTGAGGATGGAGTATGTTACGAGTGGTAATGAATGAAACTTTTCTGTGCACTCCTAAAATGCAGCTAAGGGAAACACGCAGTAACGAAAATGAATGCGAGGAGTCAGAGTTGACCGAAGCGTCAGACGTTAGGGAGGATCTGGTCCGTCGGAGCAAACGGCATCGAGCAGCTACAGGCAAGAGGAATTTGGCGGGAACAGTTTCGTAACTGTACGCGCCGCACGGTTGGGAATGAATTTGAATAAGGGAATGTACCCCTTAGAGTACATGGCTAGCGAGGTCGATCTAGATTCCCCTGTACTCATATTTATATCTTTGTATTTGCATGTTCTTATTATCTCAAGCATTTTACATTCACTCTGCTATTGAGGTCAAGGGCCCACCACTACTACCTAGTTGTGTGCGAACCTTCCTGAGGAGATCCTGGCAGCGATCCCCTTCTGATCGCAGCATGGTATGAGAGGGACTCGGGAATCCTTTGCACTTCCACTCCCGAAATCGACAACATTCGGAAAGTGGCGTCCGGCACACGATCGCGTGTGAAAATGGCCGGAGGATCTGGTGGTCAGACAAATCTGACGGCTGAAGCGCAACCCAACCCGGCTGCGACAAGCGAGGAAACGACGACGATCGGCACCGCAGTCCTCGCACAACTACTTCAGCGACTCACCAGCTTGGAACAAGAACTCTAAACATTGCGGAACGACGACTGGAGAACCTCCTCGCAACCTTCTCAACTGGCCCAAATGGCCAGAACGCCGCCCCGCACACTTTCACTACTTCGACGGGAGTTATGCGGAGCCTGCTGAAGATACCGACGACGCCAGGACAAGGTACTACAACGAGTCCCTGATGGTGTACGGTGTCCTCCTGCGCAATATGTCGCTGGGGGAGTAGTTGAGCATTCGCTCATACAAAACGTCGCCCGCTCTAGCCCTCGACGCTTGGCGCCACCTGAACGGCGTGTATCAGCCGAAGGACTCCGTCTCTTCGAGCCGGCTGCTCCAGCAGCTACTGGAGACCAAAATGGCCCCAGGGGAGAAGGCCAACAGCTACATCAATCGCTGTCGGAGCCTTCGCGATCAAATCGCGAAGTTGGGAAGCTCGATATCAGAGGGGATTTTTATCAACATCGTGGTTCAAGGGCTTGGCCCGGAAGGGCGGCCCTGCAAGGCGCTTCTTCGATAGTAGGGGGTCATCTCGGAGGCCGCCCTTTGCGCCACCCTTCTTGTCGAACAACGGAATATGGATCAGCAACGACCAGTGCCACGACGAGAACATGAACGGCCCGCCTTCTACGACGACAACACCGAAGTGCGACGGCCGCGGCACCTCTACTGCAAGATCGATGCACTTGGCAGATCGATGCAAGTCTCGATGCAAGAATTTCGGGCACTTGGCAGATCGATGCAAGTCCCGATCTCGCCCTCGCCAGACCAATCCGAGCAACTGGTCGGGCCGACAAGACGCACAAGGCAACGTGCGTCCAGCCCAGGGGTATCAACCCCCCTTGCGCAACCTGAACCCAACGGTTCCGCATCAGCAGCAGCAACCGACATCGTCTGCCCCAGTACGCAACGTCATGAGCAACATGGCCATGACGGGCGAGTCGCGTCGTCGCCGCGTGCGCTCACCATCACCTGAGCCAGCACTGCACCCCATTCAACCCGTTCAGTCCGCGCCACGACTTCACCGACGACGACGACCAGGACTGGAATCTCCCAGTCCCGCTGCTTGAAAGTCCCCCGCACATACCTGATATGCGGGCGGCGCCACTCGATTGGCTCTCGCGCGAGCAGTTCCTTAAATTTGACACACCTCACAACGTCACACCGTGACTGGCGCTGCTCGCACGTGACGACAGAAAGTGCTACAACATCTGGTACCTGGACAGCTGCTGCGGCCAGCACATGGTGGGCTCGGAACGTTACATATCCAACGACGTCGCCACACCCACGGTCACTTACGTCACAGTGGCCAACAACACACGCCTTCGCGCTAGTGCGCAAGGCATCATCGTGCTTGAATCACGGGGAAGCCGCACGCACATCACCCTCAACGATGTGCTCATCGTCCAGAACCTGCGCTTCAATCTGCTTTTCGCCGTCCAAATCATGGATTGCGGCGTTGATCTCAGCATGGACCGCGAGACATGTGACATCCTGCTACACTACGAATGGAGAACCTTCCCCCGCAGGCAGATCGAAAGAGCACACTCCGAAAATGGAGTGTACGTCCTGGACTTTGACATTCCCGACTATAGCGGCGATTCGCACGAGTTAATCGACCTCGTCCCCCTGCGCTTCGAGCACATTCACCACAGGGACTGGAAGCACCCAGACGGAAGACCGTGGGAGCCGCATCTCCCTTACCCGCGTGAAGTGGCGCTGCACGACCCTGACCCAGACGGCATCTGCAGGGATTGTCGCACACCTACCGCACCAACGAGCGCGATCGTCGGCCGTGGTCTTGCCACCATCGCAGAAACTGAGCGACATGCACCACCAGAGGACGGGATGTCGCAGCTGGAGCTCGAAGTTACCACGCACGGCGTGTTCGGCACGCCAGAACAACCTCTCATTGGATGCCCCTCTCAGCATCTCCAAGGCATGCTGCGTGGCACTGGTATCTGCACCTTCGATGCACATAACGTGCCGCGACCCTATACATACGAGAAATTCCTGGAAATTCACTCTCAACGGCGCGACTCGACGAAGAAGCTTACCGTCAAGCAGGAAGAAGAACTAGCGCGCCACGAAGCAGAGGAGCTTCGCCGATAGAGTGTCGCTGAGGCACGCGAGACATTCACCTGCGACGCATCCAAAGCCGAAGCGGAGGAGAGCGCCTCCAATGAAGGGGGGTGGGGAAGCGCTGGCGGATGGGGAACGAGCGACACTGGCGGATGGGGCAACGGCAGCGGAACCTGGGCTAACGCAAGCGGCGGTTGGAATACTGCAACTGGCGACGAAGGCAGCGGCTTGGGGACTCCCCGCGAAGAACAACAGGGGGGAGAAGAAGAAGCAGAAGAAACACCTGTAGTTGTTCCCCTTGGTCGCCCCCTGCGCCATGCTCCACCCGCATTACCTACTCCTAAGAATCCGCCGCATCGCAATCCCTTGGACACCATCGATTGGGGCAACGAACTGTCAACCCCGCGCCGTACTATTTACAGACCTGCTCCCGAGCCGCGTGATCCCACCTTCGCCCCTCGAACCATCCCTAGGACCAATATCCCCCTCTCTGAAATTCGCAACAGAGAGTTCATGTGTTAATGTTAACTACCGCCAACGACGAAGTCGAAGCAGCAGAAGAAGCATTAGCAGCACATGCCCCTGTACCTGATGAAGACCCCGAAGAAGCCTGCACGCGCTATATGCGCACCTCCGGTTTTCGCGCTGACGATGCACTCTGGCACCAGCGACTCGGACACCCTTCACGCGCAACACTGAAAAATTGCATCGACGCGAAAGTTTTCGCTCCTGGAGCGCTCCTGCGCCCAGATGGCACCGAAGTGAGAGGCGCGACACACCCGCGCAACTGCACCGTCTGCCCCGAAGCCGCGTTAAGCCACCAGCCGTTCCCACTGCTCGAGCCTGGGACGAACCGCTACCCCAAGCTACACAAGGTGTACAGTGACTTCCTAAACGTGGGGCACTGCGGAGTTTACGACGAAATGTACACAATTACCTTCATCGATGCCGGAACGCGCTATGTGTAGGTCGAGAACGTGGAATCACGCATCAGAGCATACGAGGTATTTCGTCTCTGGCTCGCGCACGCGCAGCGGCAGTCCAGGGAGAAGTTCAAATTCTGGCAATCTGATGGCGCAGCAGAATTCAGGAGCAAGGAAATGCGGGATTATCTGGCGCAAAAGGGGATCGAGCACCACATCTCTCTCCCCTATGCGCACCAACAGCAAGGCGTAGCCGAGCGGACTAATCGGCTCGTGACGAAAGCGCGAGCGCTGATGAAGCAATCAACGTTGCCGCCGATCTACTGGACTTACGCGATGCATCACGCCGTGCGGGTGCACAACCTGCTGTCAACCACCGCCATCACCGGCAAATTGTCCCCGCTAGTGAAGTGGACCGGGACTAAGGGGGACACATCCATGCTCCGCGTGTGGGGGTGCATGGTGCAATACCGACCACCAACGTCAACCATCGGCAAATTCGCCAGCCGCGCGCGATGGGGCATTCACCTCGGCATCAGCCACGTGCATAAGGCGTGGATTATCTTGGAGCTTCTTAGTCAGAAGACCGCTCACGCGCGTGACATTATTTTCTACGAACGTCTCATCCTCGAGCAGTTCCGCCATGACGAGGAGACCAACAGAAATCGCATTTACGCGAATGATGGACACAGCTACGCAACGCCCGAGGACGAAGCCGCTGCAGCAATCCTGGGGCAAGACATTAGGGGCGAGTTCACAAGGGGAGATCGCCACAGCATCGACGACAATGACGACGATTCCTCTGGAGGAGGAATGGGCGGAACGGGAGGAAGCGGCAGAGGCGCAGCGCCACCAGCACCACCTGAGCCAGAGAGCGATTACGATGACGTGTAGGAAGTCATCCCACATCATCACCACGACAGTACCGTCTTAGGGCTGCAGCTGCTCGGGCTCCACACCGCAACATCGAAAGCGCCACGTGTCATCGAACCACGAAATCCGCGCCAAGCCCTCACTAGACCACACAGCAAACCTGACAACAAAGCCCTATCCCCCGCTGGCATTCAGTCTTATCAGCAGCAATTGGGATGCCTGCTTTTCGCCTCTGTCACATGCAGGCCTGACCTCTCCTACATCGCAAGTCAGTTGGCCCAGTACTCACGCAAACCAACGGCTGAGAATCTTTTGGACCTACAGCGCGCCTTACAGTCCTTCGTTTCAATGCCCAAGATTGGAATCTCCTACTCAACTGTGCCGACTCCATCTTTCAACCTCATCGGCTACGTGGACGCCGATCACGCAGCAGATCCCGACAATCGACAGTCCAAGACTGGCTTCCTGTTCCGGATCGAACCGACGGGACCAATCTCCTGGAACTCACAGAAACAGGAGCTGGTTGCCCTGTCGTCAGCCGAAGTAGAATTCATCGCATCGACTGCAGCAGTTCGCGAAGGCCTCTACTTGCAGGAACTTCTGCAGGAGGCGAAGATTCCAGCTTCGCCCACCTTTCGCCTCCACTGCGACAACCAAAGCGCGATCCGCATCACAAACAAACCTGGCTTCGTCAACCGCACCAAGCACATTGCGCTGCGGTACTTCTTCGTCAAGGACTACTATGCCAACAGTACCAGCACTGCTCCGAACTCAGTGGAGTGGTCAAGCAGCAGGGCCCTCGCTAGTCTCTGAACCCCCCTGAGGCGTCAGACGGGCCCGAAGGGCCCGTCTGACTAGTCAGAGAATTTGCACGCACCTGTCTTACGCATCAGAAATTCTAGCATTACTTGACTTAAATATCAGATTTTGTAAACTGTCCCTACTGAAACTACACCTACTACTACAGCGATTCTCTACATAGAAAAGATAACAGGAACAACAATCTAGATATCTCAGTCAGAGTCACATGCCTCATTGTCACTCAGTGCAAGAGTTGCGCGCACATCCACTCTTTCATCCTCACTGTCGCTTTCTACTACGTGAGCCTTCGCTTTCTTCCTCCTCTTGGCTTCTCCGTCATCGGCCGATGCCTTCTGAGCTGTTGTGTCAGGTGCTAGATCCTCCCTTTCTCCCTGCCTCCCTGCCTCGTCCGTCTCTGCCTCCCTTCGCTTCGCCTTTGCCACTCCACTGACTTCTTTGGCAGGGCGCCTCTTCTTTGCCCCGCGCCACAGCTTCACCACGTCATCCCAGTCTGGTTCGTACTCAAGCAGGGAGATGCACATGAGGTCCGCGAGTCGCGCATTGCAGAGGTTGTTCCTGAGCCACGACTTGATTACGTTTTGGCGACTGAAGCCTCGCTCGCACTCCACAGTGCTGAGCAGAAGAACAGCCACTGCCACCCAAAGTCGAACCAGATTGGGGAACGAAGACTCCCAATCCTCGCTCCTCAGCATGTTCTTCAGTGCCACGTGGGAGGATTGGTCCTTGCACTGCGACACCATCACGCGGGTGAAACGTGGAAGCTCCCGCTCTGCCTTCTTCAAATTGACTCCTGCAAGCACACACAGCACATCTAGTTAGCATCCCACTATGCAGATGGATCGTTGCACAAACAGGGGATTAGGGACAACCCTGAAATTGAGAGCCCGTACCTGGCAGAGCGCATTGGTCGGCGTTGAACATCTTGCGAAGGGAGCTGAACCACTCCGCGCACACACAGTCGCGCTTGTTCACGCCCTCCGGATAGGTGTCTGGCAGAAATAGCTTGGACCCAACGAGTGATTTTAAGCTTCGCATGTGGTACTGAAGCCTGTCGATCACCTCCTTCACAAACAGGGTGGCGAGTGACACGTAGGACTCGACGTCACCCGTGGGATCCTCTTTCCCCTTCGCATCCAGTTCGTGCAGCTTGAAGGTGTGTTTGACAGCGTTGCCGTCTCCATCCATCCCCTCCACTTTGACCACCCGCTTGGACGGATGGGAGTGCGCTTCAAGGAAGGCAGTGAGGTGCTCGCTGTCCTCCACGAAGTTCACCCCGTACTCTAGATAGCGCGCGTTCAACTTCGCGCAGGTGTTTTGCACCTGCCCCATGACACGGGTGATGTCCATCTGTGAAATGACGCACACACACAATGTTATTCATTGACTATCGGGACTTGAGCGACTTTCAAAATCTGCGACCATAAACTACACGCTCACCAATCGTCGCTGAAACCGCTTGTTGAGCTCATTCAACTCCTTCAGGACATCAGCGAGAAAGAAAAGAAAGAAATGAAATTTTAGGCTCGTGACCAGGTGATACGTCGTGCTGTCTTTCTCGTGGAGCAGCACTATGGCAGCAGGCAGAATAGCGACAATTCTCGATACAGCATTGCCACGCGACAGCCAGCAAACATCGAAAATCCCCTGCATCTCCAAGTTCGTGGCGTGAATCACGGTTTGCAGCTCGTGGAACCTCTGATGGACGACGCAGCTACCGCCGATCCCTTGGCGGGTCGCAATGGCGCGGATCTCTTGGTCGACGATGTTGAAGGCGGGGATGTTTGTCGCGGCATCCAAGGCTGCGAGAGCCTCTCTGTTCAAAAAAAAAAAAAAAAAAAAAAAAAAAAAAAAAAAAAAAAAAAAAGTTAGTAGGGGGAGATGTCTGACGGAGATAATGCAAGATTTGAAGTGCAAAATACTTCACCGGTGAGCAAGGCAATGACACGCAACAAGAAGCGGAACTCGCATCTTCAGTTGAACCACCAGCCCATTCTGACTGCCCAGCATGACGTTCGCGCCATCTCTGCTGATTCCAGAGATTTTCGCGCATGTCAACCCCGTTGCAGTCCAGATGCGCCAGCAAAACGGCGAGCAGAGATGAAGCGTCACCCTTCTCCACAGTTAGGTGCCCGAAAAGCTCGGTCACCGCCTTCTCCTCCTTCATGAAGGTTAGGTAGACGATGAGATGCTTGCCCTTCCTCCAATCCGTGGACTCGTCGAGCTGAAGCCCGAGAAAGGGCGACTCTTGGATGTATCGCATCTGACGGGCCTTGAGGTGCTTCACCATGGCTTCGGTCATCTCTGTCAAACATTATATATGTTGTGGTTGTTTAGGCTACAGTGGGTTAGCCTTTAGGGGGTACACATTTCTAGGGTTAGGTACTTGTACTCATTTCACTGCTAGTTCAATCATTCCTGTCCGTTCATTCTGACATGGTTTCAGAGCAGGTCCTTCGCTAGGACCGTTTTTTTTAAGGGCCCACCGTTCCCTACCTACCTACCTACCTACCTAGGGCGCCTCGAATTTTTTTTACGGCCCCTACCTCCCGCGACCCGCGACCCGCCCCTTAAGGCCCCGTCGCGCCGCCCCTTAGCCGCTCGCGCACGGTCTTTTTTTTCATACGTGCGCCCCGCCTGCTGCCCGCGCGCGCCTTATTTCCCTCGCGCGCGGCCCGTCGCCTGCTCGCGCACGCCCCGCAGCCGCCCGTCGCCTGCTAGCGCACGCCCCGCGGCCGCTCGTCGCCTACTCACGCACGCCCCGCAGCCGCCCGTCGCCTGCTCGCGCACGCCCCGCAGCCGCCCGTCGCCTGCTAGCGCACGCCCCGCAGCCGCCCGTCGCCTGCTCGCGCACGTCCCGCAGGCCCGCAGCCCGCTGTCGCAGCGGCCGCCCGCCCGCAGCCGCCCGTCGCCTGCTCGCGCACGCCCCGCAGCCGCCCGTCGCCTGCTAGCGCACGCCCCGCTGCCCGCAGCCGCTCGTACGCCGCTGCTTCCGCTGCTGCTTGCGCACTGCTGCCTCCCGAGCGCCGCCGCTGCCTGTGCGCCGCCGCTGCCCGTGCGCCGTCGCTGCTCCTACGCTGCCGCTGCCCGTGCGCTGCCGCTGCCCGTGCACCGCCGTTCCCCGTGCGCCGCTGCCGCCCGTGCGCTTCTGCAGCCGCCGCCCGCGAGGCACTCGCTCTCACTGTTGTTTATTTTCTACCTACCGCGCACACTGCTGCCACTGCATCTGCCACCAGTGCACCGCTGCAGCTCCTACTGCCACGCTACCTACTACTGCCGCTCGTGTGCCACTACGGACAGTCGACCCCGCCCGCGCCTTGCCTAGCGGCCCCGCCGGCCCCGTTGACCCTCCGCACACCTTTCCAGCGGCCTGCTTCCTACTACTACTGTTACTACTGCTACTGCTACTGTCGCTATGGCTAGTCCGCCAGTTCTAGCTTTCGATGCCGAGGGCCGTCCAGTGAAGTTCGAAACCTGGCTAGATGACCTGCACCTGTTCCTACAGCTCACTGCCAAGGAAGATATCTCACTGTACGACCACGCCCTAGGCCATGCCACTGCCCCTGACTCGTCTGCTGACAGCACTCTGCGTTCCCAGTGGCAGACCCGTGATGCCCACGCTCGCTTTGCTATTCGCAACTCCCTGCCGCTAGACGAGCGCGAGCACTTCGGCCAGTGCAAGACTGCTAAGGACCTCTACACCGCTGTAGTTGCCCGCTACTCCTCACCCGCTTCTGCCACGCTAGGCCGCCTCACTCTCCCCTACCTGTTCCCCGACCTAGCCTCCTTTCACACTGTCGCAGACCTCATCACCCACCTTAAGACTAGTGAGGCCCGCTTTCGCGCTGCTATGCCTGCCGAGTTTCTCACTAGCAACCCCCCCCGCTCTGGATCACTCTCTACCACATCGTCACCCGCCTCCCTGACTCTCTGCGCGCAGTCAGGGACCACTTCCTCTCTCGCTCCCCCACTGAGCTCACTGTTGCCCTCCTCGAGAAGGAACTGCTTGCAGCTGAGGCGAGCATCGTCGCTGTAGGCACCTCTCGTGGCGACCCCCGCACCCCGTTCTTTGAGGGGTGTTCCCCTTCCCCCCTCCTCCCCTCTGTCGCCTCTGCTGCTGCTGTCGACCTTCTTGGTGCTGAGAAGGTCGGGACCGCGTCTGCTTCGAGCGGGCGCCGCAGGAACAAGGGGGGCAGGGGTGGGGGTGGCGGCGGAGGAGGTGGGGGTGGAGGCGGTGGGAGTGGAGGCGCGGCTGGGGAGACTAGTGGCGGCAGTGGGGGAGGAGACAGCAGCGGTGGGAGTGGTGGCGGAGGCGGCAGCGGAGGCGGAGGTGGTCGTGGCGGCGGCAGGGGTGGAGGTGGCCGGGGCGGCGGCGGTGGGGGTGGTGGTCGTGGAGGCACTGGCGGAGGGCAGAGTCAGCAGCCCGCCCCGACGCTTCAGGCCGCCCGTGAGTGGTATGCGCAGCGTAGCGTTACCTGCACGTACGTCATTCGCACAGGTGACCGCAGCGGCCAGCAGTGTGGGAGGCCGCACCCCACGCAGCGCTGCTTCGCGCGCCTTAACGACGCGTGGCGCACTCAGTTTCCTGCTGCCACTGAGTTGCCGCGCTGGGCTGATCTGGAAAAGAGGGGTGTTGATATTTGGGCTTTAGACTTTGATGCTATTCTCACTGCCATGTATGCGATGTCTATTAGTGGAGAGGGTGCTCAGTACTTGCGTGTTCCGCCCGACCCGGGCATTCAGGCCAGTCCGGCTGCCGCTCTAGGTGCTAGTGCGTCTGCTCCCACAGGTCCTGGTGAGGCTGCAGCCCTAGGTGCTCGTGCGTCCGTGCCCCCTGGTACTGAGTCGACTGCAGCACTGCACACCTTCACACTGGACTCAGGTGCTTCTCGCTCCTTCTTTCGTGACCGCACTGTCCTTGAGCCACTCGCTCGGCCAGTTGCTGTCTCCCTTGCTGACCCCTCTGGGGGTCCGGTCATTGCGACCTCCTCCACTGTCCTTCCTTGTCCGGCGGTCCCGTCCGGCACGCTGTCAGGTCTCTACCTCCCCTCGTTCTCTACGAACTTGGTGGCAGGTAGTGCGCTCCAGGACGGGGGTGTTCACCAGTTCACCCCTGCCTACGAGCGCGTGACACACTGCACATGTGCTCGGACGGGTCGCCACCTGGCTACCTTCACTCGGGAGCCGGGGTCGGACCTTTACACACTGACCACTGAGTCCCCTCAGGTAGCTGCGTCCGCGTCTGCGTCTGCGTCAGGTCAGCTGTCCGCCCCCTGCTCGTGTCGCTCTCTGGCGCATGAGACTGTCCTTTGGCACCACCGCCTTGGTCACCCGTCTGTGCAGCGCCTTCGGGCCATGCACAAACGGGACCTTGTTGCTGGTCTTCCCAGGGTGCTCCCTCCCCTTCCCGACTCGCCTGCTCCTCCCTGTATTCCCTGTGTCGAGGGACGGCAGCGCGCCGCTCCTCACTCCTCCTCCTTTCCCCCGACGACTGCTCCCTTGCAGACGCTCCACATGGACGTGTGGGGCCCAGCCCGCGTCCGTGGTCAGGGTCAGGAGAGGTACTTCCTGATTGTTGTTGACGACTTCTCGCGCTACACCACGGTCTTCCCCTTGCGCGCCAAGGGTGACGTCCCTGATGTCTTGATCCCTTGGATCCGCAGATCTCGTCTCCAGCTCCGTGAGCGTTTCCGCTCCGACTTTCCTGTCCTGCGTCTGCACTCTGACAGAGGTGGGGAGTTTTCCTCTGGCCTCCTGGAGGCCTTCTGTCAGCAGGAGGGCATTGAGCAGTCGTTCACGCTTCCGGCCTCTCCACAGTAGAATGGGGTTGCTGAGCGCCGCATTGGTCTAGTCATGGAGGTCGCTCGTACCTCCTTGAGTCATGCGGCTGCCCCCCATTTTCTGTGGCCGTTTGCAGTCCGATACGCTGCGCACCAGCTCAACCTCTGGCCCCGTGTCTCCTTGCCCGAGACTTCTCCGACACTGCGTTGGACGGGAGAGGCTGGCGATGCGTCGCGTTTTCGGGTCTGGGGATCCCGAGCTTTTGTCCGCGACACGTCCGCGGACAAGCTCTCCCGTCGCGCTGTCCCCTGCGTCTTCCTTGGCTTTGTCCCGGACGCCCCTGGCTGGCAGTTCTACCACCCCACCTCGCGTCGTGTCCTGGCCTCTCAGGACGTCACTTTTGACGAGTCCGTCCCCTACTACCGCCTCTTCCCCTACCGCACTGCCCCGCTCCCCCCCCCGCCTCTCTTCCTCGCTCCAGGTGCTGAGGTACCAGACCCCCTCCCCCCTCAGGGTGCCGCTCCCTCAGGTGTGTCCCAGGTAGACCCGGGTGAGCCTGTCGAGGTAGCTGTTGACTCTCGTCCTGCTGGGGGTGCTGAGCCTGGGAGTGCTGAGTCTGGGGGTGCGGAGCCTGGGGGTGCGGAGCCTGGAGGTGCGGAGCCTGGAGGTGCTGAGCCTGGGGGTGCTGAGTCTGGGGGTGCTGAGTCTGGGGGTGCTGAGCCTGAGCGTGCTACACCTGGAGGAGCCCTCTCCTCCCAGCAGCTGCAGGAGAGGTACCTCGAGTACTGCCGCCTCCGGAGAGGTGCTGCTGGAGCTCGTCCCGGTACTTCCCCTCCTACCCAGGAGCTCCCCCCCATTCAGCAGATCCGCGAGTGGTACACACGGCGCTGCAGTCTTCGGAGTGGTGCTCCTGGTGCTGCGGACCCTGGGGGTGGCGCTGCTGCTGGTGCTGAGGACCCGGACGTGGGAGCTGCTGCTGGTGCTGCGGACCCGCCTGGTGGAGCTGCTGCTGGTGCTGAGGACTCGGACGTTGGAGCTGCTGCTGGAGCTGAGGACCCGGGCGGTGGCGCTGCTGCTGGTGCTGAGGACCCGGACGATGGAGCTGCTGCTGGTGCTGAGGACTCGGACGGTGGAGCTGCTGCTGGAGCTGCGGACCCGAGCGGTGGCACTGCTGCTGCTGCTGAGGACCCGGGCGTTGGAGCTACTACTGGTGCTGAGGACCCGGCCGGTGGAGCTGCTGCTGGTGCTGTGGACCCGGACGCTGGAGCTCCTACTGGTACTGAGGACCCGGCCGCTGGAGTCTCCTCTGCTTCCGGAGACGCTGCGCGGCCGCGACCGTACTTCGTACCGCTCCTTCAGCAGGTTCTTGGGCAGGCTCCTCCTCCTTGTCCTCCTCCCTCCGTCGAGTGTCCTCCGCCTGTCCAGCCGCAGTCACAGTTACCGCCTACCTCGCCTCTCCCTGCTCCCTCTCCTTACACTGGTCCCACAGGAGGTCTTACAGAGCGTCGTGAGCCTGAGTCTCGTCCTGCGTCGCCTGTTCGTCCTGCTCGCACTGGTAGTCGTGTCCGTCGTGAGCGTCCTCCTCCTGTCCCAGGCACTCACTACATGACTCTGCGTCCCTCTACTGCTCCTCAGCGTGTCCCTCTACCGTCTCCTCCTGCGTCCTCCTTGCCTGACGTTCCGGACCCTGAGTCTGACCGGTATCGTGCTGAGCACCCTACTGTCACGCGTCTCCTTGCTACTGTTGTCACTGACCCTACCTTTGAGTCCTCGACTGCGTCTGCTCTGGTCGCTGAGTTGGTTGACTTTGCTGCTGCCTGTCGTCTAGACTACGCTGCTAGCCTTGTTGCTGAGTCTGAGTCTGAGTCTGTCTGTCCTCCGTCCGTCGGGGGTGAGTGTGCTCTTGGCACGGACGTCCTTGAGGACAGACAGGAGGAGTTCCAGTGTCTTGCTGCTGCTTTGCCCCGTCTCGTGTCCTTGCTAGTTGCCCTTGAGGGAGACCCGGATGCACCAGACATCCCGACCCCGCGCACTTACGCTGAGGCGATGGCGGGTCCCTACTCCTCTCAGTGGCAGACAGCCATGGACGCCGAGATGGCTTCCTGGAAGTCCACACGCACCTACGTCGACGAGGTTCCCCCTCCTGGGGCGAACATCGTCAGTGGCATGTGGATTTTCAGGGTGAAGCGGCCGCCGGGTTCTCCGCCTGTCTTCAAGGCGCGTTACGTGGCTCGAGGCTTCAGTCAGCGAGAGGGAGTTGACTTCTTCCAGACCTTCTCCCCCACCCCGAAGATGACTACTCTTCGGGTGCTGCTGCACATAGCCGCTCACCGCGACTACGAGCTTCACTCACTTGACTTCAGCACTGCTTTCTTGCAGGGCAGCCTGCACGAGGAGATCTGGCTGCGCCGCCCACCTGGCTTCACTGGGTCGTTTCCTCCTGGTACCCAGTGGAGGCTTCAGCGGCCGGTCTACGGTCTCCGCCAGGCTCCGCGTGAGTGGCACGACACACTGAGGACTACACTTGCGGCTCTTGGGTTCGCGCCTTCTACAGCTGACCCGTCCCTGTTCCTGCGCACCGACTCTTCGCTGCCGCCGTTCTACATCCTCGTGTACGTCGACGACTTGGTCTTTGCCACTGCTGACACTGCAGGACTCGCCTACGTGAAGTCGGAGCTGCAGAGGAGACACACGTGCACAGACCTGGGTGAGCTGACAAGCTATCTTGGCTTGCGGATCACCCGGGACAGAGCACGGCGCACCATCACCCTGACTCAGTCACACATGGTGCAGCAGGTTCTCGCATTAGCGCTTCCGCTTCACGTACTCCTCGCCTCAGTCCACTCCTCTGCCTACCGGTCACTCGCTCTCAGCTCTGCCTTCGGATGAGTCCGTAGAGCCGAGTGGCCCGTATCCAGAGCTTGTGGGCTGCCTCATGTACCTGATGACCTGCACTCGACCTGACCTGGCATACCCTCTTAGCATCCTTGCACGCTATGTCGCTCCTGGCCGTCACAGGAAGGAGCACATGGATGCCGCTAAGAGGGTGTTGCGCTACTTGTGCAGTACGTCGGGCATGGGGCTTGTGCTTGGAGGGCGAGACCGAGTTGTTCTCACAGGGCACTCAGACGCTTCTTGGGCAGACGACCAGGCCACTCAGCGGTCGTCTCAGGGTTACACCTTCAGCCTTGGCTCTGGCTCAGTTTCTTGGCGCTCTACACGCTCTTCTTCTGTTCTCGGCTCCAGTTGCGAGGCTGAGATCTACGCTACAGCCATGGCTGCCCAGGAGCTACGCTGGCTGACCTACCTGCTGACCGACCTCGGAGAGCGGCCTCGTTCTCCTCCAGTACTGTACGTCGACAACAAGGCTGCCATTGCCTTGTGTGAGGAGCACAGACTGGAGCACAGAACGAAGCACATCGCCCTGCGGTACTTCCTTGCTCGTGAGCTGCAGCAGCGCGGTCAGCTTTCTATTCGCTACGTGGCCACTGAGGCCAACACTGCTGATGTGTTCACCAAGGCGCTTCAGCCTCGTGACCATCAGCGCTTCTGCACTCTTCTAGGCCTTGTGCCTACTGGACCTCACTTACTTACCTCTTGACTTTACTTGTACTGTGATCACTATATATATCTATACCTGCATGTTTACTCTTGCTAGGTTGTGATCACTGTATCTCTTGCTCTGTTATAAACCTGCATGTGAACTGGTCTTGTGACCACTAGCTTGTGCTCGGAATTTGTGTGGTATCCTTGAGGTCCACCCTGAGCTTGCTTTTGCTTTGCTTTGCTCTGACTGGTCTTGTGACCCCTTGTTCTCCCCCACTTTGCCTATGGGGGTGTGTCAAACATTATATATGTTGTGGTTGTTTAGGCTACAGTGGGTTAGCCTTTAGGGGGTACACATTTCTAGGGTTAGGTACTTGTACTCATTTCACTGCTAGTTCAATCATTCCTGTCCGTTCATTCTGACAATCTCTCTAAACCCATACCTGCCATGGAAAAATCACGACACTAAGTCAAAGATGATAAGTACCTAAACTACACATCACGTAGCATTACTCACTCCGTCTGGTAGGTGCCGATGGCCTTGTCGGGAATGTTGGGGGTCTTGAGAACTTGTAGCAGGTGCACAAGGCCAACAAAGAGCGCAATAGGTGCATCCGACTTGCAGATGAAAAGCACTACTAATAGAAGTTGTTTCAAAGGCTCAATCTCCCCCACCCCATCCTCATACTCATCAATCCCTCGTTGAGCCACTTCACCACCTTCGGCTCGGGCTTTACAATCGAGGGCGTTCTGATGCTTGCGACTCAGACCATGCTTGCGCATGGTCTGCTTCTGGATGTCCACGCCACCCTCATCGCCTTGCCGTATTGCCAGTGTGGCGGTCCGTATCTGATGCAGACGCTGCACTTCATGCACGGGCGACCATCCTTCCTTTGTGAAATCAGCAGCCAGGGGAAACGACGTTGCCAGATGTCGGTGCACTTCTTCTTTAGTTCTTCGAGAAGCGCTTCAGGATCTGGAACCAAAACAGACGGCCTGGACGGCCCTGGATCCGAAGGCACCCTGCTCGTGCCAGTCGCTGGCGTCAGCGGAGTTGCAACAGCTGCGAGAGAGGGCGACCTTCCTTGCGTGAGGCGCACATGAGGTACGCGCGTTCGAGCAAACCGAATTGTCGATTGAGTGAACTTCCCGAACTTCGGGAAGCTTGAGACGCCTGCTGTTCGGACAGCACTGACAGTGGGAGTCACGACGCGCCCGGTCGTTCTAATGGGCGTCCCTTCCACAGGCGGATCGCTCAGCGGTTGCCGCTCATTGAAAGCCGGCCATGGCTCCGTGCTTCCGTTGGTTTGTTTTTGGTAACTGGGGGCTGCTCGGCCGGATCTCTTTTAGGCGTGGCGGTATGCGGACCGCCTCTCAGAAAGTCGAGACCAGTAAGTGGACGACGCGACCTAGCAGAGTCGTCATCGTCCCCACAATCCATGGCTACAGGGCCCTAGGAGGATGGTGTCAAGACGGCTGAGAGAGCAAGGGAAAGAATTGCCTTGTGCAAGCGAGTGAAAGGAGCGTTGGAGAGGGAGGGGGAGCCAGCCGAGCATTATCAGCTGAACGAGGTGCATGCATGAGGTTACAACGCACCGCGGTGCCCCACTCCAGCCATCGTCCAGCGGGACGTTGGGCAACAGTCAGTGCGAGTCGCGCGAGGCGGTGCAATCCACACAACTGATGCGCTGGCTTGAAAGTTGACCAGTAACAGAAAGAGATGCTCCACTTTTGTCTGAATGTGGCCCAAGTTGGCCTGATGTGCGCCAGATTGCCAGCACTTGACTTCTGTCAGTGCGCTCCGCTGCGCCGTCACCTCAATCATGCATACAGGTGTACTGATCTTGTCGTGATTGGCGCAGCTAAACCAAATCACGCGTCAATCACGGCAGACTGTATAAAAGTCGGTTTCAGACGGAACTGATACAAGTACTTGGAAAAACAGAGGAATCGCTACACGCACGTCTTTTTCATCAGACAAAATGGAAAATATCTTATTCATCAGACTTCACAAACGTTCGATTTCTTAAAAATCAGATTACTAGGAAAAAAAAGCCTCTGATTCCTCAGAAAAACAGACAAAAATGTATGATAGCGAGGGCCCTGTTAATCAGGTCAAGTCGAGCTAGAGTGAAGGGGGGTGTTACGAATAGTAATGAATGAAACATTACTGTGCACTCCTAAACCGTAGCTAAGGGAAGCACGCAGTAAAGAGAATGAATGCGAGGAGTCAGAGTTGACTCCAAGCGTCAGACGGTTAGGGAGGATCTGGTCTGTCGGAGCAAACGGCATCAAGCAGCTACAGGCAAGAGGAATTTGGCGGGAACAGTTTCGTAACTGTACGCGCCGCACGGTTGGGAATGAATTTGAATAAGGGAATGTACCCCTTAGAGTACATGGCTAGCGAGGTCGATCTAGATTCCCCTGTACTCATATTTATATCTTTGTATTTGCATGTTCTTATTATCTCAAGCATTTTACATTCACTCTGCTATTGAGGTCAAGGGCCCACCACTACTACCTAGTTGCGTGCGAACCTTCCTGAGGAGACCCTGGCAGCGATCCCTTTCTGATTGCAGCAGCGTATAATGGAATACAGCCTATACCCTCTACAGTAAATTCATCCTGTCCTAAAAGTACACATGCAAATATGTGTGTGTGTACGTTGACAGGAAAAGAGTTTGGCATTATGTAATAATAATGATAATAGAAACATACTTCTTATCAACATCATCCCCTAACTCTAAACTCTATCTCGAAGTGTTCTACCTCTTCAAAAACCACAAGCACCACAACAGATCTGCCGCCAACCGAAGCGCTCTCGCCGCCAACATGCGGTTCGATTCCTGCCACCTGACGTCTGGCTGCCTGCCCTTCAACACCCATCCACGCCTCCCCGCCAACACTGATGTGCTGCACTCCACCACCTTTCGATGTCTCAGGATTCTCACATGCTGGTTGCGCAGCGCGACATAGAGATCACTACATAAGGGACGCTTGAGACCCCACCTTCTCCATCGCAGCATATTGTTTTTTCATTCAGAGTGCGCACTCCGACAGTTCTTTCTCCCTATAGCGACTGTACGCTGATCTGTCCTTTGGTTGGTACGAAGCTGAGAGCTGCATGAAGGAGAGGGCGAAGTAGCAGTACGAAGTATGGTTCCCTCCCATGGCGTCAGCTTTCCTCTGCGAAGACCTTCCGTATATTTCTGCGGGCGACGGATGGCGAAGCTCGCACTCGTCTCTCTGCTGTGCGCGAGACTTCAGCTACTCGTCTCTCAAGCGTCCGCGGAGCCTCAACCGCTGGATTCTTACAACGGGACTCCACCATCACCCGGAGCCATCAAGTCAAGACCAATCCTTTCCTCGAAGGAAGTCGTTCCGTACGACCAAGGCGCAGCTGCGTCGTGGACCGACGTTGACTCGGATTATCCGGAATCTCCTCCCGCGTCGACGCCAGTGACACGAGCGCCACCTCCGCCGCCAAGCTCGCCGGCAGTTGCGGAGTCGCGCGACTGCCAATACGACGCGCTGGACATCACCGCATGCTCCATGGGGTATGCTGCATCGGCGAGGATCAACGGTGGACGATTCCAGGTGAGAACTACGTCGCAGTATTAGTGACTTCAAACTCCGCGATTTCATTAACTTACATTCTGCACCAAAATCGCCGTCGTTTTTTGCAACTTTTTTGTTTGTTTTTTTATTTATTTGTTTTTTTCTAACGTGAATAATCCTTATCTTTGTCCTCGAACCATTTTCTCCCCCTCTTCCTACCCGCAATCGCCAGCCGCGCTACGTGGTGACAACGAGCTTCGACTCCGCGGACGCGTCGGCGGTCCCCGTGGGATCGCTCCGGTGGGCGCTGCAGTATCTCTCGGGCGGCGCGTACATCGCGTTCGACGCGTCCATGGACGTGTGGCTGCAGGCCGACCTATTCGTGCCGTCCTTCGTCACCATCGACGGCCAGGGCGCGCAAGTGCGCATTCTCAACGGCACCCTCGTGCTGTCGGGCTCGCGCGACGTGATCATTCACAACGTCGAAGGTGCGCGCCGCGCGGATGAATTTATCCGTGGAAAGGTGGAACGCGATGCGGGTGTGAATTCCGTGGAACAATTGCCGTGGAAAGCCGCACGATTCAGTGTTGTTTCGTTCTCATTTCCGCCGTTTCTTTTTGCTACCAATCTTCGCCGTACGATCACGGACTTAATCACGCTCCTTCCCTTCGTACGTGCGTTCGCATGATGGCAGTTGCGGGACAGCCGCGCGGGAGCCTGATAACGCTGTACGGGTGCAAGCGCGTGTGGATAGACCACTGCAGCCTACACGACGCGACGGGGGCGATCATCGAGGGATGGCACGGCACGACTGACGTCACCATCTCCAACAACTACATCCGCAACTCGCTGCCGGGATCGCGCGTCATCCAGGTCCGCGACCTCTCACAACTTCGCTTCTGCGTCTTTCACCCGCCGCCTACGTCGCATGCTTTTGCTAGTAGTGATGCTCGACGCCTTTGTCTCTCCCTGTCACGTTTGCACAACTTCGCCTTTGCTCCCCGCCTTTCCTAGAATTCGGTCTCTTAATGCGACTCCTATTGACGTGCGGCCGTGTGTGCGTGGTGCGCAGATGGGAATCCAGGACGGGGATCCAGCGGACGCCACCTCGCGGGTCACCATCTTCCGCAACTGGTTCGACGCATCCACCTCCATGCAGCCGCTCTGCCGACGTGGCGTCTGCCACGTGGCGAACAACCTCTACACCTCGTGGTCGGGTTACTGCCTTGCCGCCCGACGAGGCGCCACTGTGTGGTCTGAGAGCAATTTCTTTCGTCCCGGGCAGCAATTCGTCAGCGGATTGCAACAGCAGCAGGGGCCGGGCAGTACGGGGAAGGCGCCACCGGAGGTGACCACGTGGCGCGACGGCATGGGTCCGCTGAATCCGGATTTCGATCCAACAGTGGTGATTCGCTCTGTGGGAGACTACCTCTTTGACGGAGCCACGTTTCACGAGTGGGGGAGAGTGAAATCCGGCGCAGGAGGAGCGGGAGCAGGCGGCTGGGTGCAAGCTGCACCAGTATTCCCCTACGTGCTGTCTCTGCTGCTGAGCAACACCAGCCGGCCTGACCGTGTGATCAAGCAGAACGCCGGCACGCATTATGAAGAGATCATGATTCTTCCGCCACTTCCCTCGCCCCCGCCTCCGCCATCACCTCCCCCGTCCCCGCCGCGCCCCCCGTCCCCTCCTCCCCCCCGCCCTCCCCCATCCCCTCCCCGCCCACCTTCGCCTCCTCCTTCCCCTCCCCCATCACCACCGCCCAGGCCACCAACCCCTCCTCCCTTCCCACCTCCATCGCCCCCACCCTTCCCTCCATCCCCGCCACCAACCCCACCTTCCCCTCCTTCTCCCCCACCACCACGCCCGCCTTCCCCACCCTCCCCTCCTCCAGTCCCCCCACCCTCTCCTCCTCCAGTCCCCCCACCCTCTCCTCCTCCAGTTCCCCCACCCTCTCCTCCTCCAGTTCCCCCACCTTCCCCTCCTTCCCCACCTGCATCCCCCCCACCTCCACCTGCACCAGCTTCATCACCTCCTCCTTTACCTCCCCCTCCACCATACCCCTTCCCACCAACTTTCCCAGACTCCCCTGCTCCATCCCTCTCCACTGCATTGCCTTCTCCTCCATCCGCCTCCTCACAACCTAGTCCAACTTCCCCCCCCATTCCTACACTCGCATTACCGCCAATGCCGTCAGATACTCACCCGCATATCAACTCGGCAGATCCATCTGCACCGCCTGCAGTTCCAGCCCAGGTTCTCACCCCTGCGATGGCTACTGTGGGTAACTAGCACCAGGCAAGGGTAGCAAAGCGTTATACATAGTGGCACAAATGATTGAAGTGCTTGATGAATGTATAGTCACCCTGGTGTATACATGATATGGTATTGTGACTGCAGCTGAAAAAGCTAACAGTTATTGCTTTCCAAGCATCCCCTGAACAACTTTTCTACCGTACCATAAAACCAGCAGTGAGGAGAAAGTATGATACACGTGCTATTGCAACTGCAGCTTTGGCATCCATGACCAACATTTGGCAACAGCAGGAAAGGGTTTTAACAGTTACAGGGTATTCAGGTGGTGAGACATGATGTACCTGAACAAGTAAAGCTGGAGGGGATGACCATATTTCTTAATTTACCATGAATAAAGAGGGGGAGATGGGGAGTACCGTATGTTAGCAAGGTCAAGCCAAAAGGAAACGGTAGCTTTTTAGACAAAGCGCACGTTCCATGCAAAATTGACAACGCTTCCAAACTTCCAACAAGCAGAGCAAGATGAGGTAGTGTGCAAGCAGGAGTTGGTTAGAGGTGCAAGCATGCTGGAACATGATGGGGGACCTTGGGAAACTGAGGGAGGGAGAGGGGTGGAGGGCAATTGGGAGAAAGGGGGGGTAAGCATGGTGGTAGATGGGAGCCACGAGATACCTAGGAGAGAACATGCTGGATCAAAATTGGAAATGGGAGGGATGGATAGACACATGGGCAGGGTAGGTAGCACTTTTTATATTCCATTTGAAGGATACAAAGAATAACTACAGCATTTTATCATTATAATCCTGTTATGTCGGCTAATGGTTATGTTCAAGGGGGCTGCGCTCGCGTAACACCGAGAACCCCAACCAAGGGGACCTGGCATCTTGCGCTCGAGCTGCAGTTGAAAGGCATTTTCGTGAAGATCTCAACCCCTCACGCACACCCACGGCCACCATAGCAGCAGCGGTGAATGCAGCAGATTCGAAGGAACCCTCACAGCAGCACAGAACGGACAACCGAGCGAAGCGGAACAGACCGGCCCAGCGCGAACTGGACCAGCGCGAAATGTTCATGTGGCTTCACTTAGTAGTCCTCCTCGTCGCTCACAGGCTCGCCAGCCGCGATCTTGGCCTTGCGAGCCTTCTCCTTGGCCTTGAGCTCCTTGCGGCTGAGCTGCTTCTTCTGCTGCACCACCTTGACAGTGTTGCCGAACGCGTCAATCATCTCATCCGCCTGCTTCTTGAGCTCCAGCTTCGCGTTGTTCAACCACGCAGGGGCACCCTCGGGCGTCAACAGACCCGCCTCCACTCTCCACACCTCAGGGCACAGCGCCGACGTGAACTCGCTGTTATGCGAAATCATCACCACACCACCACCGTACTCCTTGATGGCGTTCGCGAGCGCGCCGAGCGAGTCGCGATCCAGGTAGTTGGTAGGCTCATCGAGCACCAGCATGTGCGGGCAGTTCCACATCGCACCAGCCAGCACCAGCTTCACCTTCTGACCACCAGACAGACCACGGATGCGGCTGTGGGTTCCGAACTCCGCCTCGAGACCGAACTCCTCCAGATGCTTCTGCACCATGGCGATGGTGAGCGGGCGCGTGATGAGGCCCTGCGCGGCGGCTTCCTTGGCGTCGATCTCGTTCACCAGCTTCACGAAGCCCATCTCCTCGAGCGTGCTGCGCGGCAGCCACGTGGTCTCGACGCCGCCCTTCCACTGCACCTCATACTCGTAGCCCTTCTTGAGCTTGCGGCGCGCCAGCAGGCAGTCGACGATGCGCTTGGTGCCGTCGATCACCACCTTCTCCGCCATCTTCTTCTCCTCCTCCTCCTTGATCTTGCGCGACACCTTGTCCTGCTCCTCGCGATCCTCGCCGAAGGCGTAACGCCACCGGATGTACTCGTTGGGCGTCATGTCAAGGTGCTGCTCCACGTGGTGGAACGCGTGCTGCGCCACGTAGGCCACGCGCAGGTTGGGGTGCTTCCAGCACGTGCCGGACTGCATGGGGTAAGAAAGAGCAGATACGATGAAAGGACAACGGTCAGTACGGGAGGCTCCGGAAAAGGGAAAAGCCAGGAAGTGGAGGTGGGGGGAAAGGGAAAGCGAATACAAAACATACACGTGGAAGGAAATGGGAATAAAAAAATTGTGCGCGATTAAATTGAACCCAGGTGAATTTGTTGTTTCCGATGAACTGGAATTTGATTGCTTACCGTAGCCTCGAGCTCGCCGGTGAGCAGCTTGATGAGCGTCGACTTGCCGGCACCGTTGGGCCCGATGACGGCCACGCGGGAAGACAGCGAGCACTGCACCGTCACGTCCGACACGGCAATCTTGGTCGCGCCGGGGTACTGGAACGACACGCGCGACATCTTGAGAATGGCCTTGTCCTTGGTCTTGACGCCCTCGAGGAACCCGGGCTCGGGGAACGTGAACTTGATGGTCGCCTCGGCCAGCTCGTAGTAGACCTTCGCCTCGGGCTTCTGCTCCACGAACTTGCTCAGGTTGCCGCGGTACTGCTTCAGCTTGCGGTTCTCGTAGTGGATGATGTCGGTGCAGACGTTATCGAGGAAACCGGAGTCGTGGGACACGATGATGCATGACACGTCCTTGAGGCTGTTGAGGTAGTCGCTCAGCCACGCCACGTTCTTCACGTCGAGATGGTTGGTCGGCTCGTCCAGCAGCAAGATGTCCGCCTTCATGAGCATGGCGCGGGCGAGCGCGAGCTTCATCTTCCACCCTCCGGAGAGCGCGGCGACGGGGCTCTGCTGCCACTCGGGGGTGAACCCGACGCTGGCGAGCGTGTTGACAACGTGCTCGCGCTCGATGCCGGCCAGAGCAGGCTCGTTCATGATCAGATCCACGACTGCCACCTCAGCAACGGACGCGTCCAGGTCATGCTCCACGTACACCGTCTTGAGCTCGTCGGGGCTGGGGAAGCCCTCGAGTTGACCGTTGGCGATGGCGCGCATGAGCGTCGATTTACCGCAGCCGTTGGGGCCGCACAGACCGTAGCGGCGGCCGCGCTTGAGGAAGAGACCGGCGTTGTTGAGCAGGATCTTGCCACCATAAGCCAGGGAGAACTCGCACGTGCAGAGCTCCTCGCCCTCGTCGTCCTCCTCCTCGTACTGCTTCACCTTGCGCGACTCGTAGTCCGCCATGCAGAGCTGCAGCACCTTGGCCGCCACCTTCTCGGCGTCCTCCTCCGACACGAACGCCTTGAGCGACGGCACGATCATCTTCTGCCAGTCCTCCTCCTCGAAGTTCTTCAGGATCATCTGCACCGCACACATCGCAGCGACGTAGTCGAGCGTCGCCACCACACCGTCGTCGACAACAATCGGCGCAATCTCCGCGAGAGTAGACTTGAGCACGGTAAGGACCATCTCCACCTGCTCCTTGTCGTTGAGAAGGTTCGCCATGATCACCTGCGCCTCCTCGCCCACAACCGACAGGGTCTTGTGCGCCTTGGTCGCCACGGTACGGATCTCGGGATCGGCGGCCTCCTTGCTCACAAGCTCAAGCCCCGGGAGGAGCTTGGGCAGGAACGGCACGGCGGCAAGCGGGTCGTCGATGAGCTTGCTCATGTTCTCCGTGATGATGGCGGACTTGCGCTTGATGGCGGGCGCGCGGTCGCGGAGACCGCGGGAGAGGAGCGGAACCATGATGGACAGGGTCGGCGCGGTGACGGCCTGCACGAAGGTGGTGGCCGACAGCTTGTGCACAGTCTCGGGAACCTCGACGGGGCGGGCGATGGAGCTCACGAGCACGGGAATGAACTGCTCGATATCGCGGTTGCCGATGGCGGCGCAGGCCTCGGTCATGGCGTCGTAGGCGGCCTTGCGCACCTGCTCCTTGCTGTCGCTCATCGCCTCCGAGACCTTGGGGACGATCTCCGGCAGGCAGCGGGCGAGCTGGCGCGGGGCAGCGTTGGCGAGCACGGTGAGGAGGACGAGGGCGCCCTCGGCGGTACGCCAGTTCTTGCGGTCGGACATGCCCTCGAAGATAGCGGGCAGGAGGAGCTTCGCGGCGAACGGGCAGATGCTGCTGCAGATGGCACGACCGGCGGCGTCGGCGGCGGCACGGACGCTCTGGAGCTTGTCGGAGTAGAGAACGAGAACGGCGGGAAGGAGCTCGATAAGGAAGGGCTCGCAGGTGCGGCCCATCTTCTCGACGAGAGCCGAGATGAAGAGCATGGCTCCCTCGCGCGCCGACGCGTTCAGGTCCACTGCGGAGTACTTGACGCGCTTGACAACCTTGTAGGCCACGATGGAAGCGGGGCCCTCGCTTTGAAGCATGGAAACAGCGGCATCGATGGCTGCCGCACGCTCGTCGGCAGAAGACGCCGAAGCGACCTTCTGCCACGGCTCAATCATCGTCTTGCTGACATTGCACTCCTCGAAAGGCGGAAGCTCGGCGACAGCCGGCTTCTTCGCCACCTGGGCAGCTCCCTTGCGGGGGGCCATAACTTCCTCTGCACGAAACAGAAGCAACGACAATACAGAAAGGTAAGTTATCGTGAATTTGAAGATCGGGGCGAACGAAACAAGTGATTGCAGCAACACCGGAGCAGAGTTCAACCAAAGTACAAGACTCCACTAGCGAAGTAGCCTGGAGATCAACTAATCAAATGCTTACCTAAGGAAGCACGTGAGGCTTGAGGAGGGTAGGATAGCACTCGCAACCGAAGTTGCGAACAGGGACAGCAGCGGAGCTGCTGATCGCCGCTCTGAGAGCAGAAAGCACGAAAGCAAGTGAGCGGGGATGATCACAATGATTAACTCGTCCCCCTTTATTCAAATTCCGAACCGCTGCGTCTGTGGAGGAGAATAGGGTAAGGTGGGTTTGCATCAGGTGGAAACCACCAACCTCTCTATCCCCAAAGCTTGGCCCAAGCTTGCCCCGAGGTTGGTGGTTGACGATTGGCCTTCCTGGGCCCTGACTTTGGCTTGGAGCGTGAATTATTGGTTGGTGAGGGCCAGAGGTCCACGCGTCAAGGCGGTTCGGAAGTTGGATGGTGGCTGCTTACTTGCTCATCCTTCGCTGGACCTCCTTCCACCGCCAAACCGAACCAGAGGCATCCGAACGAACCGAGGCAAGTCCCTCCCAGGAAGTGGCGTATGGCGCGCAGCAGGTGAAAAAAGGCCGCGCACTTAGATCCTTCGTACGTGTCAGCGACGGAAAGCATCAGCCCCCCAGCGGAAACTCTGGGATGGGGAGAATGGCACATGTGGTTCTCACAGCGCCGACTGATGCGCCGAAGACCTTGGTGACCGTCCGTTGCGGGGCGCGAGGTGAAAAGGAAAGGGCGCCCACCCGACGTTGTAAAGGTCGTCCAGCTAGTGATTGGCACGTGGAAGCGTGTTACAAGGCCATTATTTTCTGTGGTTGGACAGCAACCCGTGGAAGCAGGTGGCTCGAGGTGCCAAAATGATTCCATTGGGGTTGGTGAGAAGTTGGTGGCGGGGAGCTGCCCGAGCCTCAACTGCGACGCGAGATTCCGCTGGCCGAACCTCGTCAGCTCACCCTCCAGCTAGGTAATCTCTGTGGTCGTGTGTCTCGGCCGAGGTCAGCTGAACGATTTCATGGACAGGAGGCAGCGGTCTGGCTGGGTTGAACATTTTATGGCCCTAATCACTTCTCTATGGATAAACATGAAAACTACAACACACACCTTCTATCCATCCACATCACAAAAGTATGCTTTCAAATGAAAAAAATCTCTTCCATCAGAGATACTTCTTATGAAATTGACTTCAGACTAGAAAACCCCCTTTCAAGCTAGGGATTTCTCTTTTTAATACATACATATGTCTGAAATAATCCAAATTAATTACCTTATGTTCATACAGACTTGAAATGAGTTGTTTCTTACTTTATTGATCATTGATTGTACTTGAAGAGGTCTAAGGGTAGCCTAACATATGTCATTTTTTATTGCATATTGTATTTATAACAATACGTGCCTTGTACCATTGTTGGCATATATCCACAAATTCCGTCATCACCTTAATAGTAGATGGGTAAAATGAATGGGATCACAAGGAAGGGATGAATATGTTAGAATCACTAGGCTTAGAGCCTAGGGTAGGACGAGAAAAACGAGAGAGAAGGGGCTTTCACTATGACAAGGGTACAAGATATAGGGTAGGAAAGGGGGTACACTACCAAGCAGGATATCATGATAACTACGCTAACGCTATAACTACATGCAGTTATAATAGTATAAATCTAACATCCCCCCTTAACTGCATGCAGGAATAGCAAAGTGCAAAACACAACCTGCAGGGGTACACAAAGCAGAACAAAGCAGCGATACTCAAAAGCAGGAGCAACCTGGTGCAACAATGATGATACAGCTGCAGAAAGCCCTGAGGCAAGAAAGAAACAAAGAGAAGGTGCATGTGGCGCAGGTAGCCTGGAGAGCAGGTGCGTGCGGCTAGAAAGGGTGGCGGCAACGCAGGGCTCAACGGCAATGCCTGTAGCTCAACAGCAAAGAAGACGAACGAAGAGAGAGAAGCGTCAGGGGCTGCAGAAGTAGGTGCCACAGTAGCAGTGGTTGTCATTGCTATTGCGTGCTGCTGTTTCCACGAGGGAGGCGCCCAGATACGACGGATACGAGGAGGAGGAGTAGCGAGAAGTGATGCAGCGGAAGAGAGAGGGAGAAGAACGAGAGAGAAACAAAACAGGTTACTCTCATCCCCCCTCAACTTCTCTCCCCCCCCCCCCCCCCACAGCACCAAGTGCTGCAGGGAGAGAGGAAGAGAGAGGGGAGGGACGGGCTGCCGACTGGTCACCCCCCCGCCACCCCCACATCTTCCCCCCCCCACAACAGCAGAAGCCGCGGATGGGAAGGGGTGGGGGCGGCGTGAGCTGCTGCTGGCGCCTACGTGCGCGCTGGCAGGGCGCACGCGGGGCGACGCGCAGGGCAGAGCGCGCGCGGGGCGACGGGCAGGGCGTCCGCGGGGCAGCCGACGGGGAGTCTGTCGAAATAGTAGGTAGAAAAAGGAGCCATAGCTAGGGTTTACCTAGCTAGGCAAGAGAGAATTAAACAAAGGAGGGTTTGACTAGAAAGAAGGGAGGTACAAATAGCAAGCCCTAAAAGGGTTTACTCACTATTGAGTACCCCACTACAGACTAGACAAGCATTATATTCTGACACACCCCCATAGTCAAAGTGGGGTATAATCAGCATAGCAGGAAGTCACAGAGCAGGTGCACAAGGGCCAGCAAAGCTAGAGGCATTCACAAAGGGCAAGTGAGGAGGAGGAGGCGAGACTGTAAGAGGAGAGGAGATAGGAGGCGACGGCTGAAGCTGCAGACACACGGGCAACAGGAGTCACACTGGCACAGTGGCTACCGGAACAGCGCCCCGGACTACTGGAGTGACTGGCTCCGCGGCTAAGACGAGCGGCAGGAGCAACGGACCCACGGGCGACTGGCGCAGCTGGCTACGACTGGGCTACCAGGACAGCGCCCCGGACTACAGGTGCTGCTGACGACAAGACGGCAGCCTCCGCTCAACCTCCCCCGACCGTCCCACCCCCCTCTCACACACCCCCTGCTGAAACCCTAGCTCCACTCCCACGGCACCCCCCTTAAACCCTAAACCCTCGGCTCCCACACACCCACCCCCTTCAGCGGCAGTTGTAGTAGTGGGAGACGGAGGAGGAGGAGGAGCTGCAGGTTACCCACATCGTGCACCCCCATGCCCGCCACCCCCAAACCCTAACGCAGGTAGGAGCGCGGGAAGCAGCAGGGGCAGTTCACGGAGGGAAAGGGAGGAGGCGGGGGGGTCTCCTGGGCGCCACGAACAAGCCGGGTGCGGGCCCCCCGAGGGCGCCACGGCGGGTGACGGGAGGGGGGCCGCGCACGGGCCCCCGAGGGCGGCTCGACGGGCGACGGGAGGGGCCGCGCGCGGGCCCCCAAGGCGCCGCGACGAGGCGACGGGAGGGGGCGGCGCGCGGGCCCCCAAGGCGCCGCGACGAGGCGACGGGAGTGGGGCGACGCGCGGGCCCCCAGGCGCCACGACGGGAGACGGGAGGGGGTGGCGCGCTGGCCTCCGGGGCGTCGCGACGAGTGACAGGAGGGGGTAGCGGGCGGGCCCCCTGAAGACGCCGCGACGGGCGACGAGAGGCAGCGCACGGGCCCCCTGAAGGCGCCTCGACGGACGGTTAAACCGCCACGCGCCCCGAGCACGCGGCAGGCAGAAAAAGCCGCCACGCGCTCGGAGCGTCCGAGGGCTGCCGACGGGGCGTCCGCGGGCTGCCGACGGGGCGTGCGGGGGACGCGGTAACGGGGTCGCGGACGCGACTGGACGGGCGATACGGGCAGGCGCAAGAGCGCCTGGGAGGCTGCTACAGCAGCCTGTGTGTGTGTGTGTGTGTGTGTGTGTTTTTTTTTTTTTTTTTTTTTGGTACCAAGTTAGAATCATTAGGCTTAGAGCCTAGGGTAGAACGAGAAAGACGAGAGAGAAGGGGCTTTCACTATGACAAGGGTACAAGATATAGGATAGGAAAGGGGGTACACCACGAAGCAGGATATCATAATAACTACACTAATGCTAGAACTACATGCAGTTATAATAGTATAATTCTAACAGAATAGTATCTCTTGAAGACCATCAGCGAACCAATACTCAATCTCGTCTTCAATAGCATCTTGGGAATTTGGCAAGTAGTCGTCGTCGTCGACTGGACAGTCAAAGTTAACCCACTGTGCACGCTGGACTGTTAGCTCGTCTCCATCACCTTCGTTCAATTCATTATCCGTCTGGTGACTGCAAGGCGGCCCAATGTCTGGCGACGATGATTTTATTAGGGTCGTGGAAGGCGTGCGAGGAGGGAAAAGGGGGATAGGAGAAGGAGGCGCAAGCAGAGCCGGTGAGGAAGTAGGTGCAGACAAGGCTAGTGGAGCTAGCGGTTTTGGGGGGGTTGGGAGGCGCAGTTAGTGGAAGAGCTCCAAGAGTTTGATGGCCTAACCCCATGCTACACAGTCACTAAAAAATCACTACATAAGTGGTTTGTGATGTACCAAATTCCCTTGCGACAGATTGCTCGAATTCATAATGGAAGCAGAGAATTTGCCGAACAGCTTAATTGAGCAAGGTCTACCATAAGTAAACACCATAGGATAGGTGGATGGCTCAATCAGGTGAGTTGGCGCCATGCCCAATGTAGCCGCGGGACCATGAAAAAGGGAGAGGATGCTCCCATTATTCTTGTTCATTCCCACTGTTAGCAAATGGAATGAACATGAATGTTAATTCTGACGGCATCGAGGAGTGCATCTAGGAAATTTTAATTTGCAATTGTGTTGCATAGCATAGCTAAACTAAATCCCTAACTAAATTATACTAGTATAGTTTGAAAGCCCCCCCTCCCTCCCCCCCCAAGAAGAAAGAAAGAAATGAGGAAATAATGAAAGAATGGAAGAAGCAGCAGCAGCAGCAGCCGCAGCAGCTGTCAAAATGTGATGTTTGTCTAGCCTGCAGTGGGGTACTCTATAGCGAGTACAGCCCAAATTAGGGTTTGCTATATGTACTCAACTGCCTGCTAGTGAAAACATCTCTTTCCTGTTTCTCGTTTTCTGCCTGGGCTTTCGACATGCTATCAGAGCAGGTCGACCCTCCTGGGTCGATCCTGTGGGTGGTCCCGCCCAATGCTTCCGCTGCTTCCGCTGGCACAAAATGCCGCCAACACGCAAACAAAATCAACGGGGTGTACTCGGTGATTCAGCCAGAACCAAGAGCCAATAGAATAGCCTACAACAAAACTCTGACAAATCAGAGAAAACATTTTTATTTTATTCCATTTTTTTACTAGTAAGTTTATAGTTGCTTTCAGAAATGGCTCTGATTTTCAGAGAATTAGAGTGCTTTTCTTTGAAAAAATAGGGCCTGGTAGGCGACATGAAGCACGGACCTAACATAATCGTTACCATGTTAGCGAATGAGACTAATGAAAATGTCGATTATGACAACATGCAAGAGTACAACTAGGAATCCCTAGCATGCAAATGTGTTGAGCTTTGTATAGCATAACTCGACATAGCTAATAGCTAAAATATGTCACTTATATTGTTTGACTTGGCACCCATGTCATAGTTGGTACCTTACTGAGTGGTCCGTTTACCACTAATATGCTTCAAGTGTAACAAGACAAACCGTGGATGTGATGTTCTCTTTCATGATGCAGTCAATGTATAGGAGAAACCTAGGCTAGGGTCGAGAGTAGCGAGAGTATCGAGAGGGAAGAGGGGTTCACTATGGAAACAAAATACAAGTTATAGCAAAGAGAATGTGGTAAAAAGGGGTACACCACCTAGAGAGCAATAGCATGATACTACACTAGTCTATGTGCAGTTTCACATAGAAACATAATTTTTACATCACCCCCTAACAGCATGCACGACTCGGTAGTAAGAGACAGTTACGCATAATTGCGCAATAACCAAGCCACAGCTGGGACCACCGTGGTTGACTGCCGCGGCATGCTCGGTGCGCGTGTCAGTAGAGCTAACATGCCAAGGAACGTCAGGGTGGGGAACAAAACGAGAGAAACGAAAGGAGGAGTAGTGAGCGCAGATACAGCGGAAGGTAGAGAAGAGAATGCGGGATGGTGCTGCAGATTGCAGGCACAGTAGGGAGATGGAGGAGGACGATGCCGGCGATGCAGGCACTCACGGCGGCCGGCCCTCGCGCTGGTGGCAGCTCGTGGCGTGCGTGTTGGCTCGTCGCCATTCGCGCTGGCATGCGTTGGTGGGCTGTGCGTGCAGCTGCAGATGCGCGTGCAGCTGCAGATGTGCATGCAGCTGCACGCCTGCGTAGATGTGCGCGTGCGCAACTTTGCACGGCTGCGCACGTGGCGGCTGCAATGCCCGCGCTGCTGCGCGTGTGCGGCTGTGCTTGCGGCGGCTGCTGCACTCATGACGGGATGGGGCGGGGCAGCGGCTAGGAGACGGGAAGCGGGCTGACGGGGGAGCGCATCGCAACGGAATGTAGCAGGTGAGGAAACGACAAAGAGCAGACGACAAAACGGCAAACTGCCCGGGGCAAAAAAACTAAACCTCAGATGGATGGCATGCCACTCGGGAGCCTCAACCCTAACATTTTAGGGTTTAGGCTTCCGAATGGCATGCCGGTTGCTTTGGGTTTCACTTTTTTTCTGCCCGGGTCAGGGTGATGCACCCGAAAGCGTCACCCCCGAGCTTGTCGCCACCACAACCGCGCCCGTCGTCATGATCGTGGCGACGGTTGCAGCAATAGGTGCGCGGCGGGTAGGGAGAACGAGCTGCGCGATGGGTAGCGCTGCAACGAGCGCCATTAGAACAACAATGTTTAGGTCCTTAGTCCATAGTAGCTCTCATACCATGTGAAGGTAGCCTAGGTTTAAGATAAACCCAGGCTAGGGTCGAGAGTAGCGAGAATATTGAGAGGGAAGACGGGTTCACTATGGAAATAAAATACAAGATAAAGCAAAGGGAAGGTGGTAAAGGGGGGTACTGTTAGAATACTAGCTAAGGCTTAGAAGCCATGGCTAGGGTTTAGGGTACACAAAAAAGAAATAAGAGAAGAGCTTTGAACTAGAAAGGAGGGGGGTACAAATAGCAAGCCCTAAAAGGGTTATACTCACTATTGAGTACCCCACTACAGACTAGACAAGCATTATATTCTGACACACCCCCATAGTCAAAGTGGGGTACAATCAGCACAACAAGCAGGCAGAGCAGTAGTTCACAATTATAAGCAAAGCTAGAGACTATCACAGAGGGCAAGTGAGGAGGAGGAGAAACTGTGGGGGCGAGAAGATGGGAGGCGACGGCTGAAGCTGCAGACACACGGGCAGCAGAAGTGCGCAGAACTGTCACTACCAGGCTAAACCCGGACTACACGGCGACAGGCGCAGCTGGCTCTCTGTGCTCCCAGGAGTGCTCACACTGTGGCTACCGGGCGAAGAGCTTCGGACTACTCAGGCCACAGGGGGTCGTGGCTCTCTGGACTACCAAGAGTGCTCACACTGTGGCTACCGGGCGCAGAGCCCCGGACTACTCAGGCCACAGGGGGTCGTGGCTCTCTGGACTTCAGGCGCTGCGGACGACAAGATGATTGCCTCCACTCAACTTCCCCCAGCTGTCCCACACCCGTGTCACACACCCCCTGCTGCACCTCTAGCACTGCTCACACGCCACCCCCCTCGTACAACTCCGACGGCTCCAACACACCCACCCCCCTCAGCGGCAGCTGCAGCAGTGGGAGACGGAGGAGGAGGAGGAGCAGGGGACGGCGCACACACCAACTCGTCACCCCCATACTCGCCACCTCCACACTCGCCACCCCAAACCCTAATACAGGCAGAAGCGCGGGCAGCAGCGAGGGACAGCGCAGTCAGAAGCTCGGGGGACGGCTTGCGACACTGGGACAGACAGTACGGGCCGCGCGCGGGCCTGGCGCAGGCCGTACGGGCCGCGCGCGGGCCTGGCGCAGGTCGTACGGACCGCGCGCGGCCCGCGCGGGGCCCAAGGGCGCTTCGACAGGCGACGGGGGGCGTTTCGACGGGCGACGGGGGGCGACGCGCGGGTCGACGGGGCGCGCGGCGGGAAGAAAAAAAAGGCGTCGCGCGCCCCGTGGCGCGTGACAGACAGGAAAGCAGCGGAAGCACGTGGGGCCCACAGGCCAAGAGCGTAACAGCTCTGATTCCATATTAGAATACTAGCAAGTCATGGCTAGGGTTTAGGGTACACGAAAGTGAAATAAGAGAACAGCTTTAAACTAGAAAGGAGGGGGGTACAAATAGCAAGCCCTAAAAGGGTTATACTCACTATTGAGTACCCCACTACAGACTAGACAAGCATTATATTCTGACAGGTACATGTCGTGATATATATTTCCATATATCTTATGTAACTACCTGTAGTTTAGCTGTAGTGTAGTTATGCAACTTGTTGCTGGTGCACCTTGTTGCCTTCCCTATATCTTGTACTGTTTTCTCTTTGTCAAACCTCTTTGGCATGCTCAATCCTCTCGACACTCAAGCTAGTCCCTAAACCCTAGCCATGGTTCTAAGCCTATTTTGACATGGTATCAGAGCGGTTACGATCCTTGGCCGTTTCGTATTCACAATGGGCCCACCGCTAGCCTTTGCCATGGCGCGCCCCGTCGAACACACGGGCGCACAGCACGAAATGCGCCTCGCTCGTCGCCCCGTCATGCGCTCCGCTGGTCCTATTCGTCGCCCCATCGCGCTCCGCTGGCCCTGTTTCTCGCCCCGTCGCGGCCTTAATCACGACGCTCGTCGCGTCCCCTAGCGCGACGTTCGTCGCGCCCGTTGCGCGCACCCTTTTCGCCCGCCCCCGCTGCTCGTCATGCCCACCCTCGTCGCGGCCGTACGTGCCTACGGCCACGGTCGCTGTTGGGGGGGGAGGGGGAGAAAAGGGGGAAGGGAGTGGCGGCCGCGGGGAGGAGGCGTGGGTGCACGTGAAGGTGGCGGGCTGTGGGGGGAAGGGTAAGCGTGTGGCGGCAGAGTTTTTGCCACGCCAACAGCCGCCCCTTCTCCTCTCTCTCTCTCACTGCCGCGTGTGCTGCTGTGGGGGGGAGGGTGAGAGAGGGTGGCGGAAGTCAGCTGGGCATATGCAGCTGCCGCTTGCTGCTACCGTGGCACCTCCTACTGCCGCCCCTGCCGCCACCTGCACCTTCTGCTGCTGTCTTGCTGCTGGGGCCTGCAGGTGCTGCCGTCGAGCCGCTGCTGTCCTGCTGCACGTTGCAGCCACAGAGCCTGCTCCTCAGGCGGCCTGCCGCCACCTGCACCCGCCGCTGCTGATTTTGCCGTGGTTGTGCATCTGCCGCAGCTGCATCTGACACTATTGCGCTTGCTGCCACTGCATATGCTTGCCCTGCTTCTTCCGCTGTGCTACTTTGCCCTGGTGTACCCATTTAGGGGGCGTTGCTGCACATAGCTGTCACTGCAGGCAGTTATGGGGGCGTGTCGTAATATATATTTCCATATATCTTATGTAACTGCCTGTAGTTTAGCTGTAGTGTAGTTATGCAACTTTGTTGCTGGTGCACCTTGTTGCCTTCCCTATATCTTGTACTGTTTTCTCTTAGTCAAACCTCTTCGGCATGCTCAATCCTCTCGACACTCAAGCTAGTCCCTAAACCCTAGCCATGGTTACTAAGCCTATTTTGACAGTACACCACCTTGAGAGCAATAGCATGGTACTATGCTACCTAGTCTACATGCACTACAGTTACGGTTAGAAAACTTCGACATTCTCGGCTACATTGTATACGGTTTCGTTGCACCATCAAATTCTGCACCCTTAGAGCGTGTTCCTACGGCCTGTTATCAGGCCAACCTCTAGTCAGACTCGCACGAACCACTTACATCTCGGCTTAATACAACTTTTTATTTTGGGAATATCGCGTGGCCTGAGGACTGCGAGAAAAAACGATTGGATGACTGTTTTTGTGCTGCCCTGAAATAGTTTCTGTGGATTTAGGTTCGAAATTAAACGTGTGAACATTGCTCAGTTGACTCGTTCCATCATGTGTGAAGCAAATTTCTGCTAACTGCCGCACGCACTAAAAAAGGAAACCGCATCCGACAAAACAGAGACCTGTTTGCACGTGATATCGAAATTGCGTCAGAAATATTTGCAGCGTGATCACTCGAGATGGTTAGCCAATGTGCCACGTCAGAACAATTTCCCGCGCGAATTCTTGTTGCGCGATACAGTCTTCGAAATTATGTTTTATAACGAAAACCTCGAGGACCTCCGAGTCTGATATCAGGTACCCTGATAACAGGCCTGTAGGAACACGCTCTTGGTAGTATTTTGTTTGTTTTTCTTGCAACCACGATACAATTCCCGATGATCATACATTTTATCTGACTACAATTTACCGTCATACCCCGGATATACCCCCATGGGGGGCAATAATAAAACATGTTTTTTTAGGGGGGGTGGGCTTATAATCGGGTAAATTTATAAGCGCCGGCGTTTATAAAACGACATCTATAATTGATATATTTTTTAACACCAAGCTGTAGATCTCGTGCTTGCCTTTTTCAATCGAGTCGAAGTTCTGTGAAACTTCTCGCGCGCGCTGGAGATACACCCACTCTGACAGCTCCTGACAGCTTCTGACAGCTTCTGACAGCCCCTGACTGCTCCTGCTGACTGGACCCGCATCCAGTGCAGGGTCCGAATGTGAAGGGAAGCGAATCTGCAACACATTCCCATGACAATGAAAATGACCAACTCCAACCGCTCTCCGCCTGCCCAGCTTCGTGAGTTTGGATTTTCAAACAACCGTCCGCCACCCAGAGCCGATGGGAACATCGAACTCATCTCCCTCTGGTCCTCGTCACATACGGTAAGTTGCTGCCTTCTGTTCACTCTCACGTGTCTTTGCTGTGGTTTCGACAGGTCGGATTCTCCATTGCCGCGATAATTTCTGCACAACGCGTTTTGTAATGTGGCAACACCCCCTCCATCGGCAGCTTTCAACTGTACATCCAAGGTAAGCAGTCAACAGCATGAATCAAGACACTCGCCGTGGCAGGTTATTTTCAAACAATCTCCAGCGTGGCCTCATCGCAACGGTGCGTTTCACGGACAACGGAGCTTCACTGTTCCAGATATACACAGCCAGGACACCGACCTTATCTTCACACAGGAGGGTCCCCAACTTCCGGACTCCCAACACCATGCGTGGGCTCGACGTCGTCACCGCAGTCAGGAACAAGGCCTCGTGGACATCTCCAGGTTGTGCAACCGTCACCAACAACGTCCTCACCGTTGGCATGCCAAGAAGAGGAAAAATGCCTCTCGTAACGCCATGGACGCCTTACCTGCACAACCTTGTGGCGCCACGTGCTGGCGCCAGAGACCTCCTTCTACGTCAGCCTTACCTCCTAGTCTGCGCGCCATGCCCTCTACCGGATGGGCCTCGCTCAGGTCTGACGTAAGACCAAGGCGTTTCTTCTGCATGCTCTATTACACAAGTCACAATGACTTTCTGTGCCTCACGACCAACTCTTCTGGTTCCGCACGCCTGTTCTTCCTCGAGAGACAGCGTGACCCCTTCGGGAATTTTGATTGCCTGGGCTTCAATCCCAGAAAAATCACGCAGCGCGCACTATGTGCCTTTCCCTCTATGGATCCGATTGATCGCGCCTCGTCGCGTCTGCGAGAGCATGATATCACCTATTTCTACCCCCTCCTGACTCCCCTTTCCCTCGTCGCTCCCGTCATGGCTAATACTCAGGGCTTCGATGCAGTAATGGCCGACAACGGAGCTCCCGTCCCCTCCGTGAGCGACCTCCTTCCGGACGAGGGCCAGTCGCCGCAGGCCAAAAAGATATGCACGGGGGAAACCTCGTCATCTGCTCGACTTGCTCCAGTGCCCGTCATGGACCCGACAGCCGACCCTGAAGCGGCTCCGGACCTCACCCTCAACGGATTGGAGCCCAGTGCTGCGCCCGCTCCGGTGCTGCACGGTCCTTGCCGTCGGCTGCGGCGTAACCGCGACGTCGTCGGTGAGGTTGTACATAACCTGGTACGCGACACGCATACGCTGGTCACCATAATCTTCCTTGATAACCTGGCTGAACAGCATCGCAGCAAAATCATCGCTCGAGTTCGTACTGGCTTGCGTCCCGCCTTTTTTACACACTCTAACTGTGTGCCGTCGTTTGAGTCTTCGCCGGGAGAAGTTCTCCGCCTATCCCGCCGCTCGTACGCGCGCCACGTGTTCCAACTCCCCACCCGGGACGACGCCAGGGGCTTTCGCAAGGCGTTCCCTCTGACCTACCACTACAACGGGGGTGCTGTGGAGCTGAAACTCTACGTGGACCCGGAACCAGACTTCACTGCGGCAAAGGCCCGTGGAGAAACCCACCTCGTGATCCGGAATGTTCCCTTCGGCTACTCAGTGAGCGGGGTCCGTCAGCTCCTCACGACGAGCCGCACGCCGGAGGCGCGGAAATGGCTCTTCGACATCCGGGCTTTTCACAAGGCCTATGATCCGTATTAAGAGAGCTCGCAGCCGCAGATGATGGGGCTGCCCATTGCGGAGACCGATGATCCGTTCTTCGACAACATCCCTATCGAGATAGTGGGTATACTGAGGAGCCATAGCTAGGGTTGACCTAGCTAGGCAAGAGAGAATGAAGGCAAAAGAGGAGGTTTCACTAGCAGCAGTTGGGGTACATATAGCAAACCCTAACTGGGTTGTACTCGCTATAGAGCACCCTGTCAGAATATTATGCTCTAGCCTGCAGTGGGGTGCTCTATAGCGAGTACAACCCTTCTAGGGTTAGCTATTTGTACCACCATTGTTGCTAGTGCCAACCTCCTCCTTTCTTCATTCTTACTTTCTACAGCTAACTTTGACATGCTATCAGAGCAGGTCGACCCTCCTGGGTCGATCCTGTGGGTGGGCCCACCACCTAATGCTTCCGCTGCTTTACTTCCTGCCGGGCGCCTCGGGCGCGCGACGACTTCTTCCTGCTGTGCGCTCGGGGCGAATTTTTTCTAGGGTTTCGGCGGTTTTCATCCCGCCGTGCGCTCGGGGCGCGCGGCGGTTTTCTGCACGCCGTGGGCCCCGAGGCGCGCGGCGGTTTCCCACCGTCGAAGTGCCCCCCGTCGCCCGTCGAAGCGCCCTCCCCCCGTCGCCCGTCGAAGCGCCCCCGTCGCCCGTCGGAGCGCCCCCCGTCGCCCGCCAAAACGCCCCCGTCGCCCGTCGAAGCGCCCCTGGGACCTGCGCGCGGCCCGTACGGGCTGCGCCAGGCCCGCGCGCGGCCCGTACAGCCCGCGCGCGGCCCGTACGGGCTGCGCCAGGCCCGCGCGCGGCCCGTACGGGCTGCGCCAGGCCAGCGCGCGGCGCGGGCAGCCTGCGCGCGCCTCGTCCGTCCCCCTCTCGCCGTCCCCCGCGCTCCTGCCCCTATCCCACCCGTTTTAGGGTTTGGGGATGTAGAGTGTGGGGGTGGCGGGTGTGGGGGTGCCGGTTGTGTGCCCCGTCCCCTCCTTCTCCTCCTCCTCCGTCTCCCGCTGCTGCAGCTGCCGCTCAGGGGGGTGGTTGTGTGGGGAGCCGAAGGAGTGGTCCTAGGGGGGTGAAGGGGGAGTGGAGCTAGGGGCGCAGCAGGGGGTGTGTGTCGAGGGGTGTGGGACTGTTGGGGGAGGTTGAGCGGAGGTTGCCGTCGTGTCGTACGCAGCGCCTGTACTCCGGGGCACTCATTCCCGGTAGCTCAGAGAGCCGGTTGCGCCGTCGCCTGTGGGTCCGTTGCTCCTGCCGCGCATATTAGCCGCGGAGCCTGTTACTCCTGTACTCCGGGGCACTCATTCCCGGTAGCCACGTTGTCGCACCAGAGCCGTCTGTTGCCCGTGTGTCTGCATCTTCAGTCGTCGCCTCCTATCTACTCTCCTCTCACCAGCCCTCCTCCTCCTCACTTGCCCCCTGTGACTGCCTCTAGCTTTGCTCATAATTGTGAACCTTAAACTATTGCTTCTTGCTTGTGCTCAGAATGTGTGGTGACATCGTGATCCACCCTGAGCTTGTACTACTTTGCTTGCTCTGCTGATTACACCCCACTTTGACTATGGGGGTGTGTCAGAATATTATGCTCTAGCCTGCAGTGGGGTGCTCTATAGCGAGTACAACCCTTCTAGGGTTAGCTATTTGTACCACCATTGTTGCTAGTGCAAACCTCCTCCTTTCTTCATTCTTACTTTCTACAGCTAACTTTGACACACCCCACTACAGGCTAGACAATAATAACATTCTGACACACCCCCATAGCCAAAGTGGGGTGTAATCAGTACAATGAGCAGGCATAGCAATAGTTCACAATTATAAGCAAAGCTAGAGGTGATCATAGAGGGCAA
Organism: Closterium sp. Yama58-4; assembly: GCA_947470075.1. Lineage (NCBI taxonomy): Eukaryota > Viridiplantae > Streptophyta > Zygnematophyceae > Desmidiales > Closteriaceae > Closterium > Closterium sp. Yama58-4. The sequence continues at coordinate 96,094 of CANIUD010000861.1, read as the reverse complement.
GTGAGGAGGAGGAGAAACTGTGAGGGCGAGAAGATGAAAGGCGCCGACTGAAGCTGCAGACACACGGGCAACAGGAGCGGCGCGCACAGTGGCTACCGAGCGCACGAGGGCACCGGACTACGGGAGTATCTGGCTCCGCGGCTACGACGAGCACACACAGGAGCAACGGACCCACAGGCGACTGGCGAAGCAGGCTCGCTGGGCTACCGAAACGCGCGAGGGCATCCGGACTACTGGCGCTGCTGGCGTCACGACGGCTACCTCCACGCAACCTCCCCCGACCGTCCCACGCCCCTCTCACACACCCCCTGCTGACACCCTAGCTCCACTTCCACGGCACCCCCCTTAAACCCTAAACCCTCGGCTCCCACACACCACCCCCCTCAGCGGCAGCTGTAGCAGAGGGAGACGAGGGAGGAGGAGGAGCAGGGGGAGGAACTCACAACCGACACCCCCATAGCCGCCACCCCCACACTCTTCACCCCCAAACCCTAATTCAGGAGAACGGGCTGTAGGAGGGGTGGGGCGCCGGTAGAAGCACGGGGGACAGTGGAGAGGGCAGGAGCAGCGAGGAACGGGCCGCCCACGGGCCTGGTATAGCCGCCCGAACCGCGCGCAGGCGGCCCGAGCCGCGCGCGGGCCTGGCGCTTCCCGTACGGGCCGCGCGCGGGCCTGGCGCAGCCCGTACGGGCCGCGCGCAGGCCTGGCGCAGCCCGTACGGGCCGCACGCCGGCTGTACGGGCCGCGCGCAGGCCACGACGGGCGACGGGGGGCGACGCGCGGGTCCCCGTCGCCCGTCGCAACGCCTCCCGGGGGCGACGCGTCGAGTGACGGGGCAGAAGCCCGCCGCGCGCCTCGGGGCGCACAGCGGGCAGAGAACCGCCGCGCGCCACGGGGCGCACGGCGGGCAGAAAACCGCCGCGCGCCTCGGGGCGCACGGCGGGAAGAATAAACTGCCGCACGCCACGGGGCGTGCGGCACATAGAGTAGCAGCGGAAGTTGCAGCGGAAGCAACGAGGTGGGGCCCACAGGCCAAGGACGTAAGGGCTTGAGACCATATCGAGATAGTGGGTATACTGAGGAGCCATAGCTAGGGTTGACCTAGCTAGGCAAGAGAGAATGAAGGCAAAAGAGGAGGTTTCACTAGCAGCAGTTGGGGTACATATAGCAAACCCTAACTGGGTTGTACTCGCTATAGAGCACCCCACTACAGGCTAGACAATAATAACATTCTGACAATCCCCGCCGTGCTGTGGCTCGAGGACGCCCCGCTTCCCATGATCGTTAATCTGTCATGTCACGCGTGTGACATCTGTACGAGTAATCACAGGACTCGTGATCACCAGTGGTTCGCTGCTACCCGCAGCAGACGCCTCGCCAACCGTTTCACGATCACGGTTGCTCAGCTTCAAAGTGTCAATGGTACGCCCCTGGTTTTTCGAGCCTTAAGCTGTGCTCGTCACATGCCTTTTTCCTTCTCGCACCTTGCCCTTGCTTCTTGTACTTGGTGTTATGCCTCCCCCCACCTGTTGTTCTCCCTGGGCCGTATCTCTTGTCACTGCCCTTATGGTGCCTCACCGGTCTTAGTGCAGTCTGGAAAGACTCCCCTCGCCTTCACCCATCCCTCTGTCTACCTTCTCCTCTGCTGCCCTTGTCCTACTATCAGCCAAGCTGCTTGGGCAGACCCCCGTCCCGCTGGCAGTCAAAGCAGACCCGGGTATCCTGTACATCGGATCAGAGGACGATGTGGAGCTCTGGACTTGCGCCATATGCGATTTCGAATGTGGGCCTGCGATCGACAGCGCCTTCGAGCACATCCGCTCGCCCGGACATGGTTTGCGCCTCATGCAGACGGAAACCGAGCAGACTGCGATGGAAACCTTGGGGCCCATGAAGGTGCACGACCTCCGCCAGCGCCAGGAGATTGCTTCGTTCTTGGCATCACTGCTGTGAAATGTCGCACCTGACCAGACTAAGAACCTGTCTTGTTTGTCTCGTTGTTGTATGCCGTCTCGGCCCGGCGCAGGCCGTGGTAGTTTGCTGTGGCATTGCCGTGTGCTGGTTGTGTACCACTCTGGAATCAACGCACATTTCTGGACGATTCAGTTTGCTGGCCCTAACGCAACTCTATGCTTACCATCGTGACTATGTACCATCTCTGGAAATCTTGAGGATAACCGACTCTTGGCAACCTCTGGAATATCATACCCTTGACATTAACAGGAAAAACGGCATTAATTGGAGCCATACAATCCTTGTCAGTGAAGACAGAAACACAACACCCCCGTGGATGTGTGCATCTCTATGCACAGGGGGTTTCTGCGGGCACCGATGTTAGTCCCCATCAACATCTCCTGTCTTAATGTTAACGGCCTTAACTCCCTGCAGAAAATGGATGAACTTAAAGCCTCTTTTGTACAAATGCCAGATATACTAGTCCTGATAGATACACGGCTAACCAGGAATTTCTCCAAACTTCTTCACAAATTCCGACCCAAAGCTTACGCTCAAACCCCGCCCACCGTCAGTAATGGCACAGCAGACGCTGGTGGTATTGCAGTACTTATTTTCAACCAAGAAATTTCTATCTTAGACCGCTCCTCCTCCGACGACGGTTATCTCTTGATGGTACATATCCGAGTGCTGCAGGAGCAGTTCAGATGTTTCTGCGTGTACGGACCTCCCTATCAGCCAGAGAGACGTCGCTGGTGGGAAGCAAAAGTTGATGCCGCTCTTGATATTGCATCTGCCACGCAGGCAACAATGGTCATGGGTGACTTTAACGTTGTTACCACTACAAGGGATCGTAACAGAGAACTACGCACCACCGAAGTAAGAGAAGGCGCTCTTCTCTCCTCAGTCATGGAGAAACATGGGCTTGCCGACGCATTTCGTAGCCGCCACCCTGATGCTATTGAATTTATTTATGAGTCTCCTTTTCTCAACGGCAATCCCACTGACCCACCCAAGTCCCGGCTGGACAGAATCTACCTTTCCAGCACGTGGCTCTCGCGGATACTTGCCTTTACACATCAACCTGTTGCGCACACTGTCTCAGACCATTCACGCTATCCCGCGCTGCTGCTCGGTCTCAACAATACACACTGTGCTCCCCGCGCCTGGAGGCTACCGCACTCTCTAATTCACCACCCCTTCGTACAGAAACTCACGACCGAAGCTTGTCAGCAACTTCCCACTCCACTCGGACCCGAAATGTGGGACCCGTGGAAGAAGCGGCTCTGCCACTTCCTGCATCAACACTCTCGAGAAGAACGGCTACGAGTAAAACACACTCTCACTCACCTTCAAAATGAAATCTGTCGTTTTCAACTCATACTGGTCCGCTCGCCACGCGACCTGGAAACCCGTGCCAGGCTGGACAAAACCTCCAAACAGCTTGATCAATACATCGCAGGAAAAGCTGCCGACATTGCCTTAAAAGCCAAGCTAAAAGTGGAAGGTGCCAAAGAAATGGGCCTACCCTCCCTTCTCGTAGGCCTCACATCACGCCTCAAGGCGGCTACCATCCCTCACCTCACCCTTCCTTCAGGGGAAAAAATACAAGACCTGCAAACTATGTCGGCTCACTGCACCAATTTTTACGCTACCCTATACAGTGGCCAGCACAAACCCTCCCCTTCTCCAGACTTCTGGACACATATATACCCATCCGTCTTACCGCAACCCTTGATAGCGCGTCTGGCAGCTCCCATCTCCCTCCCTGAAGTCCAACGAGCCATCAAAACTCTGGCTCGAGGAAAAACTCCTGGGCAAGACGGCCTAGCAGGCGACTACTTTCGAACTTACTCGACCCATTTCGCTCCTGCGCTTCAACGTCTTTTCACTGCCATCGAAAGATCCCAGCAGATGCCCGCTTCAATGCTCCATGGGCAAACCATCCTCATTCCCAAACGTTCCGACGCCGCCTTCGTGGAGAATCTAAGACCAATCACACTAATGAATTCGGACTATAAAGTTTTGGCGTTTTGCTTGGCACAACGTCTGCAAGTCACTCTCCGTCGGATCATACATCCAGCACAGTCCGCCTTCATTAAAGGACGCCGCATCGGGGACACAATCAATGACTCTCTAGACCTCCTGGAATGGGCAGAAAGGAAAAATATTCCCCTCATACTAGTCACAGTTGATATCAAGAAAGCATACGATATGGTCGACCGAGATTTCCTCTACACGTGTCTCTCACACCTCGGGCTCCCAGCAGAGTTCGTCACATGGGTCCGGTTGCTCCACTCCGGAACTAGCACGCAAGTGCTAGTCAATAATTTGCCTGGCCCCCCTTTCCCCGTACGTACCGGTGTGCGGCAGGGCTGCCCACTGGCACCCCTGCTTTTCATCTGTGTGATTGAGGTCCTCCACCGCCACCTCTCTGTCTCCCTCCCTGGCTTTGCCTTATCCCCTACGCAACGTCGGCTCGCTGCTTGCTATGCCGACGACATGTCTCTCTTCCTCAACTCAGCCGCTGAACTGCAGTTAGCTATCAGCCTTCTCCAGTCTTTTGCTGATATCTCGGGCGAACACCCCAACTGGACAAAGTGCTCACTATCCCTTTTTCACGTCCCGGCTAGCGACATCGACCCCACATGTCCCATACCTATCCGTCATCCGAACGAAGCCGAGCGCATTTTGGGCATTTACATCCAATCGGACGCACTTGGAGCGACCACATGGGAGACAATCACCTGCAGAATACGCATCACGGCGGCTTTCTTTGCCAAATTACATGCCACCGTCACCTGCCGATCTGCCTTAAACACCGAGCGCCTTGTTCCCCTTTTCGGCTTTGGAGGTCGCTTTCAGCCCCCCCCTGAAGGTGTCACCAAACAACTTGACCTCATCGTTGGAAACCTCCTGTCCACCTCCAAGTACCGCGCCCAGGGCAGAGGAACCAGGCTTGTCCCGAAGAAATACCTCTACAACAAGCGTTGCCACGGCGGTGTCGGGGCCATTGAACCCTCCAAGCATATCCAAGCGCTGAATGTGCAACGTGCTGCCCGACGTTTTCTTCCCACCCCAACAGAAGAGATCGCCAGAACATGCTACACCTTACCATATGGGCTGCATTGCTTTCTTGCCCACAAGGATATACTCAAATACTTGCCTGACACAACGCCGGCACGTGCAATCGCGGAACTCACCGCCACTCTGGCGCTTCCCACCGTCGTCCACCCGCCCAGACTTGAACCGTGGGTGCTCATGGCTGAACCGCTCGCCTTCAACCGGGAAATACGGCGACCACATGGCCGTCCCTTCGGTCGCCTCAAAGGAGAAAAGTTTCTTCTCGCCAAGGAATTACGACTCGGAGACATTCTCGCTCCCGCAACCGCAGGCTCCCGCAAGCTCGAAGACGAGGAAATCAAGGCCAAATTCCCCTCGGAAGATTACCCCGGCACCTTTCGAGTCATCAAGGACATCTACCATGCAGTCCCCAAAACCTGGTGGCCAATACTCACCACCTACTCACCTCCCCCGGAGTACCTGGCGATTGGGGAATGGGCTATAATGGCTTCCCCCGGTCCCGGAGCGGCGCAGCAGGTACTACAGGTGCAGGCGGTATTCTCCAACCAGACGGCGAGGTTCAGCTGCTTCACCGTCACGGACCTCCGAATAGCGGAAAAAGAGACAGATTCGCGGATCCTCCCACTCACCTCGGTCATACCAGTTTTCGTGCGCAACGGCTGGCTAACATGAACTTTCTGCTCGGGCGCTGGCCTCGGCAGCAGGCTCGAGTTTCTGCAACATTGCTCGTCCCTGGCCGCCATCCGGAAACTGATCTACACCAGGCAACCGCTACCACACATAGAACAATGGAACGAGCTGCTTCCGGAACCTCTGGAAACCCTCCCCAACCTGACGCAGCCTTTCCTCTCTGAGCAACCCAGCAGGCAACGTGATGTGCTGTACCGCCTATACATCCGCTCCTTACCGTGCGGCACGCGTGTCCCTTTCACTCCTCTCGGACGAAACTGCGTACGCTGCAATAACGGGACGCCGGAGACGCTCACTCACATCTTCTCGGACTGTGGCAACGCGCCAGCTATCACCTCGGCGCTCCAACGCACTGCTCGTGACCACTTAGGCATTAACGTCCCGCCCGAGATGACCCTATTCCCGCTCGCTACGCCGGCTGGCCGAGTAGCGCCATGGAGCCTCCTCGCGGGTGCAGCAGCAAAGGTGCTGTGGAATGAGCGCTGCGATGCCGTCCACAATCAAGTCCAAACCTCTACGATACAGTCCCTGCACACGGTTCTCGCAGTCTTCCTACTCGCGTGCAAAATCTTCTTCATCCGTCGAGCTAAAGCGTCCACCAAGAAACAGAAACGGAGCGCCTCTAGAGTCAGGTTCGGCATCAGGAAGAGACTGCTCCACTTCGACGCGGCTGGTTTCCCCTCTCTCCATCCCGAGCTGAAAACGATGTGGCTGTAAAGGGAGAACTTCCATCCCCCATAAAAACTCTCGTGGCATTTACAAAAGTGTGGGACAAGTGTAGCTTGAGCGACATTTGCTTGCTAGGCAAGGCAAGACAGCGCCGTCAGGCGCAGACATTTTAGGTTTTGAGGTTTCTCATTCTTGCTCTCGACACTGTATGTGGGTTACGACCTATTAATAAAACTTAAAAAACTGCAACACATTCCCCTGCTAAAGTAGGAATCGTTACAGTGTTTCGAACACAATTCAAAAATTAAAGTTTACGTGCGCTTATAATAAAACAAGTTTTTTCAGGGGGGTGCGCTTATAATCGAGCACCGGATATAAGCGCCGGGCGCCGATTAAAAGCGCCAGGCGCTTATCCGCGGGTGGCGCTTATATCCGGGGTATGACGGTACAAGCCCCACTTTTCCCCACCTCCCTCCCTCCCCTTCCCCCACAAAATAGGCCCCAAAAACTGAGCCCCTCAGCCTAGAGCATCTTTCCAAGGGGATACAGTAGTGGATAAGACACATATGTCTAATGTCTTATATCTGGACGATGTCTGTAGTTAACTCCATGACTCATATAGCTTTACAGAACAGAAATCATTACAGAATGGCAAAATGCCTCGAATGTATACAGCACATCTGTACACCCACGTCCCAACTCATGCATCACTGCCAGTCATCAGAGCACTCTCCCCCCTTCCCCCCCAACTCAACCATGCTCAAGCACCCATACGGGTACCCCTGCTGCTAGCCCACCCTTCCTCCCCTACCTACCTACCCGTCACCCTCTTCTCGTCTTCTCCTCCCCGCGCACTCTCGCCCTCATCCCACTCCGCTGCTCCAGCGCCTAGAACCCACACACTCCCTCCTTTCTCCTTCTCCTTCTCACCCTGCTTCTGCCTCCTCTCTTGACCCAACCCTACCATTGCCACTGCGGCCGTTGCTGCAGCAGCTGCTGCATCCACCCTCCCTATCATCCTCTCCTCCTCCTTCTCTTCCCGCTCTTCCTCCTCTTCCTCATCCTCTCCACTTCCACCCTCTCTCACATCCTCCCACTCCCCATCATCCCCCCCGTCTCCCTGCTCCTCCTCTCCCCCCAACTCCGATTCATCTCTCCTCCCTTCCTCTTCCTCTTCCGCTTCACTCTCATCTTCCTCCTCTTCGTCATACTCGTCCTCTTCCTCCTCCCACTCCGCATTTCCACCACGCCCCACCTCTCCAACTCCCCTCGCTCCCCACACCCCTCCTCCCTGCTCCCCCACAGCCCCCCCTTTAAGCCCCATGGCAGCACCACCCTCCCCAGCAGCTGCACTTGCTGCCACGACCCCTGATCGATACGCAGCATCTGCAGCAGCATGAGAAGCACTCACTGCCTCTGCCACGCCCCACCTGCCCATGCCCCCTGCCACTGGGGTTCCACCAAGAGCACCTAACACCACTGCCGGCGCTCCAGGTGCTGCAGGCACTGCTGCCACTGATTGCCCCCCTGCTCGTCCCACCCCCACCCGCCTCTGCCTCAGCCCTGGCCTCCACGTCTCTCCTCCTCCCCGCTCCTCTTCCTCCTCCTCTCCCTCTTCTTCCTCCAGTCCTGCCCCTCCTGCCACTGCCTGCCGGACCCGTGCCTGCAGCAGCTGCTGCCCTGCTGCCAGCAGCGACTCTATCTCCTCGTCACTCGCCCCCTCCTCCCCGCCTTCACCCACTCCCGCACCCACTCCCACTCCCACCACCTCCTCCGCCCCCACCAACCCCGCTTCCGCCCCCTCCCCCCCCACATCCCCCACAGGCCGACCAAGAGCAGCGCCAGCAGCAGGTGCAAGGCCAACAGGGGAATACCGAGAAGCGTGCAAGGTAGCAGGGGCAGCTGGGGCAGCAGAAGCAGGGGTGGTCGGGCCGATGCCGAGGCTGCTGTTGCTGCTGCTGCTACCTTCCCCCATCCACGCCCTCACTCTCCCCGCAATCGCCCCTTCGTCTCTCAGAAAATCCATCCCCCCATCGCCCCCCGCGCCCCCCTCGTCCGCCTTGCCCTTCCCCCTGCCCCTCTCCCCTTCCCCCTGCATGAACACCGGCCTTAGCACCTCCTCAGACGCTTCCTCTGGCGAAATCCGGCCATAGGGAGCAGTAGCAGCATCAGGAGGAGGAGCACGAGCAGCAGGAGCAGCAAGAGGAGCTGAGGGTAATGCAGAAAACGGTATGCCATAGGAACCGCTACCGCTTACGCCTCTCTCCTCTCTCTCCTCTCTCTCCTCCCTCTCCTCTCTCCCCGCAACCTCGCCCATGCTCCCCATCCGCCCCAATCTCCCCATGCTCCCGCCGTCCCTCCCTGCGTCCCTCTCCTTGCTTCCGCCCTGCCACAGCAGCCGTATCATCACGCCACCACAGCACACCAGCAGCACCATCGCCTGCAAACCGAATATCCCTGCTGCGCACACAGTGAAGAGAATCACCCGCCACGCCAGCAGCCACAGCCCCCCCGCGCCCCCCAGAACCGCGCGCAGGCGCAGCTCCGCGTCGTAGATCTGCGGAAGCCCCGCGCCTGGCCCCGCGCCCGCCTTGGGCGCAAGCATCACGCGCACCGCCGCCACGGGCACTTTCCCCTCGACTCCGCGCAGAACGCGCAGCTCGATCCGCTGCGCCTCCTCGCGGAAGCCCCAGAGGAGCGGGAACGCGAGCACCGCCGTGCGCAGCGCGCGGATGGGGCGGCTGCGGAAGCGGAGAGTGGCGGGCTGGGAATTGGCGGAGAGGACGGCGTAATCGGCGGAAAGCGCGTGCGCGGATATCTGAAACATGCCGAGCGCGAGATTGTGGTCCGATTCGGGAAGGCGCAGGCGGAGAACCGCCTCGTAGCGCTGGTTGCGCTGCAGCAGGCGCGGGGGGGCGGCGGAGAAGAACCGCTTCGTGGGAGCGGAAGCGGACGGGGAGGTGGCGTGCGCGCCTGCAGAGGCGGAAGACGAGGCGGGAGACTGCGGCGGCGGCGGGAGGAGGGTGTATGGGCGCGGAAGGAAAGAGGCGACGGCGGAGGGCTCGTGCTGGCGGAAGTCAAAGAGGAGCGGGCGGGTCTGGTCGAACGGGGTGGGCGCAAGCCGCCAAATGAGGAGCGCGGCGAGCGGGAGCGATGTGCAGAGGAGCGCGGCGAAGAGCGACGCCGCCAGACACGACGCGCAGATCCCCCGCCCAACGTTCCGCGCAAGGTTCATGGAGGAGGACGCGGCGGAGGCGGACGAGGGGGAGCGGGGGAAGTAGGCGGATGAAGAGGACGGGGGACGGTGTTGCGACGGCATGCGGAGCGGTGCGGACGAGTATGGGTCGGTGGAAGCGGGGGAGGACGGGGGAAAGCGCGCGGAGGAAAGGGGGAGGGCGGGGTAGGAGATGGTGGAAGAGGCCGCGGAGGGCGGCGGAGCGGACGCGGTGGGGGGGAAGGGTGGCGCGGAGGGGTAGAGAGGCGCGGCGGATGCGCCTAACGAGCGCGACGACTGGTGCGACGCGGCAGAATTCATGGTCGGCTGTATGTCAGAATACAAAAACAAAAGGGGCAAAGACAGGAAGAGGACGGGAGGGGAGGCGGGGTAAGAGGGGAAGGGCGGGGCAAAGGAAGAGCGGGAAAGTTGGACAGGGAAGGGTTGATTGACGCAACGAGAGGACGACTGCGACTGAGGCCAGTTGTGCTGGTGGTGGCGGCAGGGAGCAATCGAAGAGGTGCAAGAAACGAGAGGAGAAGAGGAAAACTTCCAAGTAGACTTCAAAATCAGAGGAGACCGAAGTAAGAGGAGGGAGCCTTACTACTCTGACGAGTATTTGCGTGCCCGACGAGGTGAGTTAACGCGCGATATGGATATCTGCACGGAACTAATTGACGCAAAAGGAGAGGAGAAATGCGCGTGGAGGCGGCGTCGCACCCCGCGCGTTGACGCAACGAATATGGCACCCCTACTAGGAAGGAGGAGGTTCAAGAAACCATGTTGGCCGAAAACGAGATCGGCGTCACGGTGGTTCTAACAGCTCCGCGAGAAGGATAGGTGCCGGTCGAGGAGAGGCGAGGCGGGGAAAAGTGAAGAAAAGAGACGAGAGAGGAGAGGAGAGGCACGAACAAGATGACGAAGAAGGTGCGCGGTTGACGCTGGCTAGACGATGCGCGATCGGAAAATGGTGATGAGTGATTGACAAGCAATAGAGCGAGAGGAAAACGCGTATGGAGAGACGAACAAACTGGTTCAAGATCAGGAGCGAAGTGGTCTCTGGTATTACGGGCATGACCAACGAATGGAGGCTTGGATAAACCATCCATGCAGTCGCTGCGAAACATCGCATGAGCCGTTCGCGAAGCCCATTAGCGGGACGAAAAGTTAGTCAACCTGGTAAAACATCTCGTTCGGGAAAGGCACTCTCCTGTCGAGGATACTTTTCCAGGGGTGTTGGTGAGGTGGTCAGAGTGATGGGTGTCGTGAGCGACGGATGACATGCCGCGGTTCTGGGCGAACAAGGGGCGCTCGACCAATCACCTGGTTGCATGCTTGGGGAGGGGCCTGGTTTCGCAAACGAAACATGGCAATGTGATGTGATGTATTAGTTAGGGCCACCATGTACAATAAATGTGAGGTTATTTGACTGCTAGATAAATACAATATGCACTATATTAAAATGTCACATTTTCTTTCTTACC
>CANIUD010000861.1:0-80000 GCA_947470075.1 Closterium sp. Yama58-4 | reverse complement strand
CGCGCGCCGGCCCCGGCCGCGGCGGCGGCGGCGGCGGCCACGGCGCGCGCCGGGCCGGCCTCGACCGCCGCGGCGGCGCGGGCCGGCCTCGGCGCGCGCGGGCATTCGCCGCCGCCGGCATTCGCCGCGGCGGCGGCGGCGGCGGCGCCGGCATTCGCGGCGGCGGCGGCGGCGGCACCGGCATTCGCGGCGGCGGCGGCGGCGGCGGCGGCGGCGGCGGCGGCATTCGCGGCGGCGGCGGCGGCGGCGGCGCCGGCATTCGCGGCGGCGGCGGCGGCGCCGGCATTCGCCGCGGCGGCGGCGGCGGCGGCGCCGGCATTCGCCGCGGCGGCGGTGGTGCTGGCATTGACGGTGGTGGTGGTGAGTGTGAGTCGATTTTTAAGTCGACTTAAAAATCGACTCATCACACGCGGGTTATACGTGGAGAAAATATTTGTTGCGTGGAAAATTGGTTGTAACCTTCAGAGGTTACTGGTGCGCGCGCGACTTCCGAAGTTGCCCCTTGGCGAAAATCTGAACCCAACCCTTCACGCTGACACTCTCGAGGAAGTTGAAGACGTGGCTGCCTGAAGTTTTCGAGGGTGGTCTGGATTGGTCCCCGTCATTTGGGTGACCTGGGTGTGGATAGCCTAGAGTTCGCTTTCTTAGAGGCCTTGCTTCTCTTTAGAGGCATTGCTTAGCCCTTCTTTCTCATTGTTGGCACTGATGAAGGTCTGATCGGGCCTTTCCCCCGTAATAGACCGAAACATGTTTGTCCCTGTTTTACTCTACTGCTAAGAATTTGGGTTCTAAGATCGTTCTGAGCACTTAGTTGTACATAGAGCGGAATTTTACTGCTGTTTTTTCCTTTGCTTAAGCCTACTGCACGCACGCAGCTCACTGAGCCATGTCCGGATCTCGCGTGGAACTTTCAATTCACTCAGAAGAAGCCGGGCGTGCAGAAGGCAGTTCTGCTATTGTAATTCGTGAGGCGGGTTACTCTGCGAAGACTTACGCGGGCTATCGTGCTCACAAGCGGTCCCGCCAAGCCAACCAGACTTCAATTCCCGTTTCAAATCACGAACCGACATCGCACTGTTAAATTGTAATGTGTTATATGTTGGTAGGCTGTAGTGGGGTAGCCAATATGGGGTACAACCCCAACTAGGGTTTCATATTTGTACCCAAACTTCTGCTAGTTCATTCATTCTTGCCTAGTTATTCTGAGATGGTATCAGAGCAGGAGGTCCCTAGGACCTACCGACCGTTTTTTTTAAGGGCCCACCACCGCTCGCATGCGGTTACCACGCTACCCCGTGCCCTAGCCTCGTAGCGCCCTCGTGCGCCCTCGTTAGCGCCCTCGCGCGCCCCTCGTTAGCGCCCTCGCGCGCCCCTCGTTAGCGCCCTCGCGCACCCTCGTTAGCGCCCTCGTGCGCCCCTTGCTAGCGCCCTCGCGCGCCCCTCGCTAGCGCCCTCGCGCGCCCCTCGCAGCGTCGCCCGCCCGCCGAGCCGCCTGCTCGCAGCGTCGCCCGCCCGCCACGCTGCCCGCTCGCCGCCCGCCCGCCGCGCTGCCTGCTCGCAGCGTCGCCCGCTCGCCCCGCTGCCCGCTTCGCAGCCCGCTCGCCCCGCTGCCCGCTTCGCAGCCCGCCCGCTCGCTCGCTGCCCTCTTCGCGGCCCGCCCGCTCGCTCGCTGCCCGCTCGCAGCGTCGCCCGCCCGCCCGCTGCCCGCTTCGCAGCATCGCCCGCCCGCTCGCTCGCTGCCCGCTCGCAGCGTCGCCCGCCCGCCCGCTGCCCGCTTCGCAGCGTCGCCCGCTCGCTCGCTGCCCGCTCGCAGCGTTGCCAGCCCGCCGCGCTGCCCGCTCGCAGCGTCGCCCTCCCGCCTCGCTGCCCGCTTGCAGCGTCGCCCGCCCGCCCGCTGCCCGCTTGCAGCGTCGCCCGCCCGCCCGCTGCCCGCTTCGCAGCCGCCCGCCGCGCTGCCCGCTCGCCGCGTCGCCCGCCCGCCCCGCTGCCCGCTTCGCAGCCCGCCCGCCGCACTTCCCGCCTGCAGCGCCGCCCGCCTCGCCTGCTGCTCCCTGCCTGTGCACCGCCGCTTGCTCCTGCTGTGGCTGCTAGCTTCGCTCTAGCGCGTCCCCTCTGCTGCTGCCGCTGCTCTGCTGTGCCCTCACGCCTGAGCTATGGCCTCTATTCGCGTTCTTTCCTTCGATGCTGAGGGCCGTCCCGTGCAGTTCACTTCCTGGCTCGACGACCTGCAGTTGTATCTTATGAGCAATAGCACGGACCACATCTCCCTCTATGACTACGCGTCTGGTGCTGCCGCTGCTCCTGCTGCCACAGCCGAGCTTAGTGTACGTTCACAGTGGCAGACTCGTGACGCTGCAGCTCGCCTGGCTATTCGCAGTCACCTGCCGTTAGCTGAGCTAGAGCACTTTGGCGACTGCAAAACCGCTAAAGCCCTATACGACGCTGTCGTTGCTCGCTACTCCTCACCTGCCACAGCCGAGCTTAGCCGTCTCATGCTGCCTTACCTGTTCCCTGACCTGTCCACCTTTGCTACAGTCGCCGATCTTATCACCCACCTTCGCACTAGTGATGCTCGCCTGCGTGCTGCCCTTCCCACCGAGTTCTGCGCTAAGAACCCCCCTCCCCTGTACTGGGCACTCCACTTCATAGTCACCCGTCTCCCTGACACCCTCAGCTCAGTGCGCGACTATTTCCTTGCTCGCTGTCCCACTGAGCTCACTGTCGCCCTCCTAGAGGAGAAGCTGCTAGCAGCCGAGAAGAGCATTGTAGCTGTAGGTGCTGCTCGCGGCGCTCCTCGCACCCCCATCTTTGAGGGGTGTTCTCCCTCTCCCCTCGCTCCCTCCTACACTACTGCTGCTGCTGTTGACTTCCTTGGTGCTGAGTCTGTTGGCGCTGCTTCTGCTCCTGGTGGGAGGCGCCGCACCGGCAAGGGCAAGGGGGGCAAGGGTGGTGGTGGTGGCGCTGGGGGGGGAGGAGGTGGGGGAGGTGGGGGAGGAGGCGGTGCTGGAGGGAGCGGTGGCGGGAGCGCTGGTGGGAGTGGGGTCGGCGGTGGAGGCGGGGGCGGCGGAGGAAGCAGTGGCAGTGGTGGCGGCGGCGGTGGTGGCGGCGGTGGCGGTGGTGGCGGTGGTGGCGGTGGCGGTCGGAGCGGTGGTAGTGGTGGCGGCGGAGGTCGGAGTGGAGGCACTGGCTCGGGCCAGAGCTCCCAGCAGCAGCAGCGTCCCCAGACGACCCAGCAGCTTCGTGAGTGGCTTGCTCAGCGTGGGACGTCGGGGGGCAGTGGCCGCTGTTCCTATGTCATTCGCACAGGTGACCGCAAGGGACAGACGTGTGGGAGGTTCCACACCCCGTACCGCTGCTTCTCCCGCCTTGATGACGCTTGGCGTGAGGAGATGGGTGAGGATGTTGAGCGCCCCCGCTGGGCTGAGCTCATGAGGGCTGGTGTTGATGTCTTTGCTCTTGACTATGATGCTATTATTGCTGCCATGTATGCATTGACTGTTAGTGCCGAGGGAGACTGTTACTTGTGTGTGCCGCCTGACCCAGGTATAGAGCCCGCTGCCCTGGGTACTAGTGAGTCTGCTCTCTCTGGTATGGTGCCCCCTGTACTTGCTCCCTCCAGTGCTGTCCCGACTGTTTGCGAGTCTGCTCTCTCAGGTACAGCACCCACAGAGACTGCTCTCTCAGGTACCGCACCGGCTGAGGCCTGTCACACCTTCACCCTTGACTCAGGTGCTTCCCGTTGTTTCTTTCGTGACAGTACTGAGCTCACACCGCTTCCTGCACCGGTCCCAGTCTCCTTGGCTGACCCCTCTGGGGGCCCAGTCCTTGCCCAGTCCACCACTGTACTCCCTTGTCCGGCGGTTCCGTCTGGCTCGTTGTCGGGTTTCCACCTCCCCTCGTTCTCGACGAACCTGGTGAGCAACGCTGTCATCCAGGATCAGTGGGTTGACACCTTTACCCCTGGAGGACAGCGTGTGGCGATCTGCACGTGCTCCAGGACCGGCCGTCACCTGGCTACGTTTACCCGTCGGCCGGGGTCGAGTCTCTACACACTGACCACTGCGTCTCCTCAGGTCGCTGCTGTCGGTCAGGTGTCTGCGTCAGGTCTGGTGGCCCACGCCTGTGAGTGTCGTTCCCTGTCGCACCAGACTCTTCTCTGGCACCACCGCCTGGGTCACCCCTCCTTGCCACGCCTTCGTGGCATGCACCGTCGCCACCTTGTGTCTGGTCTTCCCAGGTCCCTCCCTCCCCTCCCTGCCTCGCCTGCGCCGCCTTGCCTTCCTTGCGTCGAGGGGCGGCAGCGCGCCGCTCCTCACTCCTCCTCGTTCCCCCCGACAGAGGCTCCTCTGCAGACCCTCCACCTGGACGTGTGGGGCCCAGCCCGCGTTCGTGGTCAGGGCGGTGAGCGGTACTTTTTGCTGGTTGTCGACGACTACTCGCGTTACACCACAGTCTTCCCCTTGCGCACCAAGGGTGAGGTCCCTGCTGTTCTGATCCCTTGGATCCGCACAGTTCGTCTCCAGCTCCGCCGCCATTTCCGGACGGATCTTCCTGTCCTGCGTCTGCACTCTGACAGAGGTGGTGAGTTTTCCTCCGATCTCTTGAGGACCTTCTGTCAGGCGGAGGGCATCGAGCAGACCTTCACGCTTCCGGACTCCCCACAGCAGAATGGGGTTGCTGAGCGCCGCATTGGCCTGGTCATGGAGGTCGCTCGTACCTCCTTGGTCCACGCGGCGGCTCCCCATTTTCTGTGGCCGTTTGCTGTCCGGTACGCCGCGCATCAGCTCAACCTCTGGCCCCGTGTCTCCTTACCGGAGACCTCGCCCACACTGCGTTGGACGGGGGAGGTTGGCGATGCGTCGCGCTTCCGGGTGTGGGGTGCTCGTGCCCTTGTCCGCGATACGTCCGCGGACAAGCTCTCCTCCCGCACGCTTCCCTGTGTCTTCCTTGGCTTTGTCCCTGACGCGCCTGGCTGACAGTTTTACCACCCCACCTCGCGCCGGGTCTTCGCCTCTCAGGACGTCACCTTTGACGAGTCGGTTCCCTTTTACTGTCTCTTCCCCTACCGCACTGCCCCCCTCCCTCCCCCGCCGCTTTTCCTTGCTCCTGGTCCCCCTCCGGTAGACCCCCTTCCCCCTCAGGGTCCTGCTCCTTCAGGTGTCTCTCAGGTAGACCCTCCTCCCGTCGCTGAGCCTGTCGAGGTCACAGGTGACTCAGGTGCTGCTGCAGGTGGTACTGCTGGGAGTGCTGAGCCTGGGGGTGCTGAGCCTGCGGGTGCTGGGCCTGGGAGTGCTGGGACTGCGGGTGCTGGAGCTGGGGGTGCTGAGCCTGGGGGTGCTGCGACTGGGGGTGCTGAGCCTGCGTGTGCGGAGTCTGGGGGTGCTGAGCCTGGGGGTGCTGCTACTGAGCCTACGGAGCCTCGGGTTGCTGCGTCTGGGGGTGCTCCGGTTCGGGGTGCTGAGCAGTCTCTCACACCGCAGCAGCTTCGTGACTGGTACGTCCGGCGCTTTCGCCGTCCTAGTGGCTCGGCTGGAGTTGGGGGTACTGGAGCTGCTCGTCCTGGGGGTGCTCGTACTGGGGGTACTGGAGCTGCCGGGACTGGTTGTTCTGGGAGCACTACGACTGGAGCTGCTGGAGCTGGGGCCTCTGGAGCTGGTGGTGCTAGCGGAGTTGGAGCTGCCGACTCTGGGGGTGCTCTTCCTAGCGGTGCTGCGGACCCTGGGGGTGGCGCTGCTGCTGGTGCTGCGGACCCACCTGGTGGAGCTGCTGCTGGAGCTGGGGACCCGAGCGGTGGCGCTGCTGCTGGTGCTGGGGACTCGGACGCTGGGGCTCCTGCTGGTACTGAGGACCCGGCCGCTGGAGTCTCTTCTGCTTCTGGAGACGCTGCGCGGCCGCGACCGTACTTCGTACCGCTCCTTCAGCAGGTTCTTGGGCAGGCTCCTCCTCCTTGTCCTCCTCCCTCCGTAGAGTGTCCTCCGCCTGTCCAGCCGCAGTCACAGTTACCGCCTACCTCGCCTCTCCCTGCTCCCTCTCCTTACACTGGTCCCACAGGAGGTCTTACAGAGCGTCGTGAGCCTGAGTCTCGTCCTGCGTCGCCTGTTCGTCCTGCTCGCACTGGTAGTCGTGTCCGTCGTGAGCGTCCTCCTCCTGTCCCAGGCACTCACTACATGACTCTGCGTCCCTCTACTGCTCCTCAGCGTGTCCCTCTACCGTCTCCTCCTGCGTCCTCTTTGCCTGCCGTTCCGGACCCTGAGTCTGACCGGTATCGCGCTGAGCACCCTACTGTCACGCGTCTCCTAGCTACTGTTGTCACTGACCCTACCTTTGAGTCCTCGGCTGCGTCTGCTCTGGTCACTGAGTTGGTTGACTTTGCTGCTGCCTGTCGTCTAGACTACGCTGCTAGCCTTGTTGCTGAGTCTGAGTCTGCGTCTGTCTGTCCTCCGTCCGTCGGGGGTGAGTGTGCTCTTGGCACGGACGTCCTTGAGGACAGGCAGGAGGACTTTGACTCTCTTGCGGCTGCTGTACCTCATCTCGTGGCCTGGTTGCTTGCCCCTGAGGGAGACCCGGATGCACTAGACATCCCCACTCCGCGCACTTACGCAGAGGCGATCTCGGGTCCCTACTCCTCTCAGTGGCAGACAGCCATGGACGCAGAGATGGCATCCTGGAAGTCCACAGGCACCTACGTCGACGAGGTTCCCCCTCCTGGGGCGAACATCGTCGATGGCATGTGGATTTTCAGGGTGAAGCGGCCGCCAGGTTCTCCGCCTGTCTTCAAGGCTCGTTACGTTGCTAGAGGCTTCAGTCAGCGTCAGGGGGTCGACTTCTTCCAGACCTTCTCCCCCACCCCGAAGATGACCACTCTTCGGGTTCTGCTGCACGTTGCTGCTCAGCGTGACTACGAGCTTCACTCTCTTGACTTCAGCACAGCGTTCCTGCAGGGCAGCCTGCACGAGGAGATCTGGTTGCGCCGCCCACCTGGCTTTACTGGGTCGTTTCCCCCTGGTACCCAGTGGAGCCTCCGCCGGCCAGTCTACGGTCTCTGCCAGGCGCCACGTGAGTGGCACGACACACTGAGGACTACACTTGCGGCTCTTGGGTTCGCGCCGTCTACTGCTGACCCGTCGCTGTTTCTGCGCACAGACACGTCGCTGCCGCCGTTCTACATTCTCGTGTACGTCGACGACTTGGTCTTTGCTACTGCTGACACTGAGGCACTCGCTCGTGTGAAGTCGGAGCTGCAGAAGAGACACACCTGCACTGACCTGGGTGAACTGCGTAGCTACCTTGGCTTGCAGATCACCCGGGACAGAGCTCGCCGCACCATCACCCTGACTCAGTCACACATGGTGCAGCAGGTCCTTCAGCGCTTCGGCTTCCAGTTCTCCTCACCTCAGGCCACACCTCTGGCTACCAGCCACTCGCTCTCAGCTCCACCTCCGGACGAGTCCGTAGAGCCGAGTGGCCCGTACCCAGAGCTTGTAGGCTGCCTCATGTACCTGATGACTTGCACGCGACCTGACCTCGCGTACCCTCTTAGCATCCTTGCTCGTTACGTTGCGCCTGGGAGACACAGGCGAGAGCACTGGGAGGCTGCTAAGAGGGTGCTGCGTTACTTGTGCAGTACATCAGGCATGGGGCTGGTGCTTGGAGGACGCGACAGAGTTGTCCTCACTGGTCACTCGGACGCTTCTTGGGTGGACGACCTGGCTACGCAGCGGTCATCACAGGGTTACACCTTCAGCCTTGGCTCTGGTTCTGTCTCGTGGCGGTCCACCCGCTCTTCCTCTGTTCTCGGCTCTAGTTGTGAGGCTGAGATCTACGCCACAGCCATGGCTGCACAGGAGTTACGCTGGCTCACCTACCTGCTGACTGACTTGGGAGAGCGGCCTAGTTCTCCTCCAGTTCTGTACGGTGACAACAAGGCGGCTCTTGCCTTGTGTCAGGAGCACAGACTGGAGCACAGGACGAAGCACATTGCTCTTCGCTACTTTCTTGCTCGAGAGCTTCAGCAGCGCGGTCAGCTTCGGCTTGTGTACGTGGACTCGAAGGCCAACACTGCTGATATCTTCACCAAGGCGCTCCCGCCTAGTGATCATCAGCGGCACTGTACTTCTTTAGGCCTTGTGTCCACGTTTCCTCACTTGCTCACTGCTTGACATTCTTTGTACTGTACTTTATATATATCTTGTTGCTTGCTTGCTAGGTTTTGATCACTGTGTTGCTTGTCTTGTACTATATCTAGCACTGCATGTGAACTGGCCTTGTGGCCTTTGCTTGTGCTCGGAGTGTGGTGACGTTGTGATCCACCCTGGGCTTGCGTTGCTTTGCTGGACTGGTCTTGTGACCCTTTGTTCTCCCCCACTTTGCCTATGGGGGTGTGTTAAATTGTAATGTGTTATATGTTGGTAGGCTGTAGTGGGGTAGCCAATATGGGGTACAACCCCAACTAGGGTTTCATATTTGTACCCAAACTTCTGCTAGTTCATTCATTCTTGCCTAGTTATTCTGAGATTGTAACCTTCAGAGGTTACTGGTGCGCGCGCGACTTCTGAAGTTGCCCCTTGGCGAAAATCTGAACCCAACCCTTCACGCTGACACTCTCGAGGAAGTTGAAGACGTGGCTGCCTGAAGTTTTCGAGGGTGGTCTGGATTGGTCCCCGTCATTTGGGTGACCTGGGTGTGGATAGCCTAGAGTTCGCTTTCTTAGAGGCCTTGCTTCTCTTTAGAGGCATTGCTTAGCCCTTCTTTCTCATTGTTGGCACTGATGAAGGTCTGATCGGGCCTTTCCCCCGTAATAGACCGAAACATGTTTGTCCCTGTTTTACTCTACTGCTAAGAATTTGGGTTCTAAGATCGTTCTGAGCACTTAGTTGTACATAGAGCGGAATTTTACTGCTGTTTTTTCCTTTGCTTAAGCCTACTGCACGCACGCAGCTCACTGAGCCATGTCCGGATCTCGCGTGGAACTTTCGATTCACTCAGAAGAAGCCGGGCGTGCAGAAGGCAGTTCTGCTATTGTAATTCGTGAGGCGGGTTACTCTGCGAAGACTTACGCGGGCTATCGTGCTCACAAGCGGTCCCGCCAAGCCAACCAGACTTCAATTCCCGTTTCAACTCACGAACCGACATCGCACAACGAGCAAACAAATTCTCTTCCCGACATGGATGTGGAAGCCGCTCCGAACGCTGCTGCTGCGCCGGCTATGGCTGGCACGAGCAACAATCCTCCTGCTTCATCGGATCCGTCCATTAGTATTCCTGAACTTCTCAAGGGCTGGACGACGACGGCAGTCAAGGATTTCAGGGCGGATTTCAAGTCACTCCTGAAGGCGAAGTCCAAACTTCAGAAGATGAAGTTACTCGATGAGCAGGGGGTGATACTTCACAGTCTACGCACCAAGCCCGTCGAGTTTCAGACGAAGTACCCGAGCGTACGGGAGAAGTCTGCTGCGTCGGTTGCCGCGCTTCATCTGGAAAATCAGAAACGAATCCAGAAGGACTTCATTGCGTCTAAGGAGTTGGAGGTTGAGGAGATTTTGGCGGCTTCTAACTCGCACGTGACGACTCTGGCGACAAAGCTTGAAGACTACCTGCAGAGCCTCTCAGCCAACCCTGACTTGGCGGTGTTTGACGCTACCAAGGAGAAGTACAGGAAGATCAAGGGTGCGTGCATCGAGAAGGCGCGGTCTGAGATAGCGGTCGCCAAGGATGAGATCATCATCCAGGAGTTGGATCGGCAGAAGAAACGTGAAGCTGAGGAGTTGAAGAAAGCTGCCGCTGCTGAGGAGATGGACAGCATGGAGACGGATCCGGCGATCAACGAGATCGTTCAGCAGCACGTGAAGAAGGCCGAAGAAAAGCTACGCAGGGAGTTCGCGGCGAAGCTGGACAAAGGCCTATCGGCGGCGCTGCAGAAGGTTTCGCTGGAGAGCAAGAACTCGACGCCGGCCCCTGCTGCTGCTTCGACGCCACCGAACAAGAAGGCGAAGAAGAAGCGCGGGAAGAAAAAGAAAGCTGACGCTCCGACGGACGGCAAGGAGAAGGGCCAGAACGCTACCTCCTCGAAGAAGGCCTGGGTTCCAAAAAACGGAGGCGGCGGCCCCGCAAAAGGGCCCCTGAACAAGAAGTAACGGCACACGACCTCGCGCTCCGCTGGTTCGGCCGCTTGACTGTTCGACAAGTGATGTCACGCGTGCGGAACAGCGGGGTGCATAACCTGAGTGCTAAAACTCTTACCACTGATGAGCGGAGAGCACTCGGGATGGGTTTGAAGTTTGTGCCTACACCTACCAGGAATCCGTCAGTCGAAGCAGATCTCGATCAACTGCATCGGCTGACTTCTCTTCATTTTTTTTTCAAGGAGAAGGGTGACCCGACGGAACCTGTACGCTTTCGTGTGCGGAATCCTAGTTGGAAACCTGATCGGAACGTTGTCCCGGAGTCGGTCTTCAAGGAGGCCCATTCGGACCTCTCTTTCTTGATGAAAGCGACAACGCCACGGCGCGGTTTCAACCTCTCGTTGGGTGTGCGCAAGGCGTTACGCTCCCTCGCCTCTGACCGCAGCATCGTGATTAAGCCAGCTGACAAGAACGTGGGTGTGACGGTGTTAGATCGGCAGCACTACATCAACCTCTGCATGGAACATCTCGGGGATGAAGCAGTGTACCAGCCGATCCTACATGATCCAACGCCACAGGTCGTGAAGCAGCTGCGGATCTTACAGACGACGTGGGGACCGGCTTTCCCTGACAGCCTCTGGAAGTATTTTTTCAAGGAACCACCTGGAGGGTGGCGACCAGCTGCTTTCTACGCACTGCCGAAGCTTCACGAGAAAGTCCCCGTGGGGCGGCCGATCGCCGCTTCACACTCATGGGTGACTACTCCTGTGAGCAAATGGCTGGACGCAGAACTTCGCTCGCTGGTACTTAACCGCCCAACTTACCTCCGGGATTCCCTCTCGCTGCTGACGACGCTGGAACGGACTGCCTTTCCTACGACAGTTCTGCTCGCGACGTATGATGTTGCTGCGCTCTACCCCAGCATCTCGATTGAGCGCGGCCTTGATGCGGTCAGCAGTTTTCTGATGAGGGAGAAACCACAGCTCGCCCCACCTCTCATGGCCATGCTGGGCTGGGTCATGAGGAATTCGTTCGTGGAATTCAACGGCCGGACCTATCATCAAGTGCGGGGAACAGCCATGGGGACACCTGTAGCTGTCTACTTCGCGGTCCTGTTTATGAGCCGTCTGGACGAGCTTCTGAAGGAGAAGTGGACCGGGATATCTCCTCTGTACCATGCGCGCTACATCGATGACGGGTTAATCATTTGGCCAGGGACGCGGGTAGAACTGGAAGCCTACCTGCAGACCTTCAACGCGCTGGATCCTGACATTAGGATCACATGGTCTATCTCGGATCGCTCCATAGATTTTCTTGACGCTGTTCTTTTCAAGGGGCCGCGTTTTAAGGAGAGGGGTACTTTAGACTTCGGCACGTACCAGAAGCCGGTGAATAAGTATCTGTACCTTCCCTTCGCTTCCTTCCATCCACGGCACTGCAAGGAGTCTTTCATTCGCGCAGAGCTAAGACGTTACCTTCTTCGCTCAACTTCAGCTGCGACTTTCCTAGCAACGAAGCGGTCTTTCTTCCTCCGCCTTCGTGACCGTGGTTACCCGCCCGTGTTTCTGCACCCCATCTTCAAAAGTGTCATCTTCGCTCATCGTTCAGAACTTTTCGCCAGCACCATCGCCAACCAAGCGCTCCGCCAACAGACAACTCTCCCATCCCGTGGGCCCCTAGTCTTGAAGACTCAGTACACTCCTGTTACTGCACGACTCGGGCTAGGGGTCCTTTTAAGTCGACTTAAAAATCGACTCATCACACGCGGGTTATACGTGGAGAAAATGTTTGTTGCGTGGAAAATTGGTTGTAACCTTCAGAGGTTACTGGTGCGCGCGCGACTTCCGAAGTTGCCCCTTGGCGAAAATCTGAACCCAACCCTTCACGCTGACACTCTCGAGGAAGTTGAAGACGTGGCTGCCTGAAGTTTTCGAGGGTGGTCTGGATTGGTCCCCGTCATTTGGGTGACCTGGGTGTGGATAGCCTAGAGTTCGCTTTCTTAGAGGCCTTGCTTCTCTTTAGAGGCATTGCTTAGCCCTTCTTTCTCATTGTTGGCACTGATGAAGGTCTGATCGGGCCTTTCCCCCGTAATAGACCGAAACATGTTTGTCCCTGTTTTACTCTACTGCTAAGAATTTGGGTTCTAAGATCGTTCTGAGCACTTAGTTGTACATAGAGCGGAATTTTATTGCTGTTTTTTCCTTTGCTTAAAGCGACGGTGCACATTTGCCACCCAAAACCCAGAACCCTGGCGAACTGTTACTGCAGATGAAAAGTGTCTGCACGAAATCCTGGTTTTCGCCAGCCAACACTTTCGCGCTGGCAAGCCTGGTTCAAAAAAAAAACTTCTGAACCCAACACTGCCAAAAGTTGCCAGTCGCTTTAAGCCTACTGCACGCACGCAGCTCACTGAGCCATGTCTGGATCTCGACGGTGGTGGTGGTGAGTGTGAGGATAGAGATGGAACGGATGTGGCTGCTTGACAAATGCATACAGCTGCCACTGTTGGCTGCTGCTGCTGCTGCTGCTGCAACTGCTGATGGTAATGGTATGGCTACTGCTACTGCTGATGGTGTCTCTGCTGGGATTCCACAAGCCAACCCACTGCTCCGCACCACCAAGTGCTTCCCCACCCTCTCACGCCCCTCCCACTCCCCTGCCTCCCCCCACACCAACTCGCAGGCTTGCTCCTCCATCACCCTTCCATCCCCCTCCCACCCCTCTGCCTCGCCTACCAGCTCTCGCGCTCGCTCTCTCAGCCGCTGCAGGCGCGTGTGGGAGTGGTGGAAGGCCAGGGTGGAGGCGCGGTGGATGGTGGAGGAGGGAGATGGTGGCCTGTTGGCAGGGATAGCGAGGACGAGGGGAGAGGAGGGGAGAAAAGAGGGTGGGGGGAGAGGGGAAGAGGAGAAGAACGGGAGTGGACGGGACGGGGGAACGGCGAGAAGTGAAAATAGTGTACAACCCTGCAGCAGGGCTTAGGCGTGTGGTCTGATGCGGTGTGGTATGGTGTGGTGTCGTGTGGTGTGGCGTGGAGTGGTGTGGAGTGGTGTGGTGTGGTGTGGTGTGGAGTGGAGTGGTGTGGAGTGGTGTGGAGTGGTGTGGAGTAGACTGTAAACAAATTGCATGGTGAGGCTGAGGAGACATGGGGCGTGGTGGACGCAGATGGTGGTCGCAGGCAGTGGGGAAGGAGGTATGGGAGAGATGGGGTCAGAGATGGGCGAGGAAGGATCAGGAGCTAGTTGTGAAGGCTTTAGATTGATGCAACTGGTGAGGCGAGGGAAAAGAGGAGGGCGGTGGGAGGGAAGGAAGGCAGTGGGGGAGGAAAAGGCGGAGGCTGTGGGGGAGGAAAAGGCGGAGGCTGTGGGGGAGGAAAAGGAGGAGGCTGTGGGGGAGGAAGGCACCAGGGAAGCAATCCGTAGGGAAATATTTTCACTGTAAATGGTGCACTCACTGCAACTGTGACTGGTGTGACGCTAGCTCCCCCATGAGAGTGCGCAGTGCTGCATCCCGCGCTGCCCTCTCCTCTTCCGCCCCCCTCACCACCTCCCTCACTGCCGCCTCCCATCGCCCCACCTGCTCCCGCTTTGCCTCTAGAGCCTCCTGCTCCATGGGGGGGGATTAGGGGAGATGAAGGCCGGGTCAGCAGAGGGGAGCGGGCAGATGGATGGGAGGAATGTAGAGGAGGATGGGATGGGGCGAAGGGGATGGGAAGGAAGAAGAAGTGGAGCTGTGCTGTGGTGCAGGTGAAGAGTGGGAGGGCAGGAATACTGGTGGATTAAGTGCGCACACACATGTGCACATGCACACGTGCACGCACAGCAATAGAGGCAGAGCACGCATGTGCAAGCGCATGCGCATGCATGTGCACGCACATGCACGCACACTCCCAATAAGCGGGGCCAAGGGTGCCACAATGGAGAGACTGTAAGGCTTTCACTCCCTCCCTCCTTCGCAAGCAATAACGCTGTGTTGACACTAGTTTGCCTCCCACACAAATACAACCAGGACACGCACACACACACCCATCCACCCACCCATCCACCCGCCTGTCGCCCCCACAGCTCACACACCTGGAAGCGGTGGCACACGCGTTCCATGTGCTGGATGTGCGCCTCTATCTCCCTCGCCTGCCACCCCTGCAGCACCGCGCCCTTGCCCGTGCTCCGCCCACCACGCTGCTTGCGCTGCTGCCCTGCCGCTCCCCGGCCCTCTGCCTGCTCTTGCACAGTCACCTCGGCACTGCTTGCACAGCCAGGTGCCGCAGCAGCAGCAGCAGTGTTGTGTCTCCTTCCCTGCATTGAACCCTTTCCTTGGCCCTCCTCCTCTGCCTGTACCACCATCCTCCTTGCCTCCTCAGCTGCTGCCTCCACCTCCTCCACTCTCTCCCTCAGCCTATCCAGCTCTCTCACTGCCGCTCCAGCCAGTTGCCGGGCCTCCACCTCCCGTGCCTGCCCTGCCCGCCTCAGCTCCTCTATTTCTCGCATAAGCACACACACCACCTCTTCACTCTCCCGCCACTTCCCCTCCACTCTCTCCCGTTCCTCCGCCTCACTCTCCCTTGCCGCAGCAGCAGCCCTTCTCTCTGCGTCCACCCTCTGTGTCTCAGCCCTTGCAGCTGCGACCTCGCCCTGTAACCTTCTCACCTCCCTACTCTTCTCCTCCAATCCCTCCACCCACCGCTCCTCCTCTCTCGCCCCTCTTGCCCACTCACTCTCTCCCTCCACACCTCCATGCACCCTGCTCCCATTCGCGTCCCCCTGCTGCTCGCCCATCCCCCCCAAACACCCACTCTCCTGGCTCTGCTGCATTGCCCACTGCTCTCCATCCCTCTTCAGTATCTCAATCTCCCCTCTCAGAGTCTTGTTTTCCCCTTTCAGCGTCTCAATCTCCCCACTCAGTGCCTCATTCTCCCCTCTCACCCTATCCAGTTCCCTCCTCACCACCACAACCTCCTCCGCCGCTCGTGCCACCTGCAGCAGCACCACCTCTCCCTTCCCCGCCTCCTCCACGCTCCTCCTCCTCTCCTCCTCCACACCCCTCGCCATCTCCCTCCCCATCTCCTCCACCCTACACCGCAACCGCTGCACCTCCCCCTCTGCGTCCCCCACTCGCCTCGCCCCCTCTACCACCAGGACCTTGAGCTCATCTCGTTCTCGCTCCATCTCCCCTACCACTCGTCTCAGCCTCCCCACCTCCTCCTCCCCATGCCGCACTTTCTCCCTGAGTTTCTCCTCTCGCCTTCTTCCTTGGTTCATCCCCTCCCTTGCATCCTCTGCAGCCCTCCTAGCTTCCCCCACCTGTTTCTCCCACTGCTCCTCCCTCTCCTTCCAATCAATCTCCTTATGCTTCCACTCCCGTTCTTTGTCTTTCCATCCCACCTCCCTCTCCTCCATCTCTCTCACCTTCCCTTCCATCTCACACACCCTCCTCTCCCTTTCCTCCGCCAACCCCTTCCACCTGTCTCTCTCCCCTTGCATCTCCTCCACCTCTTTCTCCTTCCGCTCCTCCTCTCCTCTCACCCTCCTCACCTCCTCCTCCCTCTCCTCCACCACCTTGCGCAACCGCTCCCCCTCTCTCTCCACCTCCCACCGTTCTTTTCTCTCCCCCTCACCTTCCTCTTCCCTCTTCCTCACCTCTCTCCTCAAATTATCCACCTCTTCTTGGAAACTCTTCACTTTCGCCCTAAGCTCCTCCCTCTCTTCCACGACCCGCCCAAAGTCCTCCTCCGCTCTCTCCTTCTCCTCCTTCACCTCCCTCACTCTCCTCTCCCCATCCTCCTCGACCTCCCTTACTCTCCTCTTCCCCTCCTCTTCCACCTCCTTCACTCTCCTCTCCCCTTCCTCCTCCACCTCCCGCACTCTCCTCTCCCTCGCCTGCACCACCTCATGCAGCGCCTCACACTCCTCTTGCAGGCTCACCACACGACCCTCCATCGCCCCCATCCGCTGCCTCTGCGCCACAGCCACCTCTCTCCCTCTCTCCACCTCCTTCCTCACCTTCTCCCTCTCCCTCTCCGCCTCCTCCTTCGCCCTCCTATCTCTTTCCACCTCCTCTTCAAGCCCCACCACCCTCTCTTTTAGCACGTCCGCCTCCTCTCGCACTCGCTCCACCTCCTCCCTCATCTCCCCCACTCTCCTCTCCACCTCCTCCTTCTCCTCCCTCACTCTCCCCACCTCCTCAACCACTGCCCTCTTCTCACTCTCCACTCTCTCTCTCTCTCCCTCCAACCCCCCCACCCGCCCTTCCATCTCCCCCACCAACCGCTGCAGCCTATCCCTCTCCTCTCCCACCCTCTCCAACTCCCCCAATGCTCCTCCCAATCTCTCTCTCAACGCAACCACCTCCCCTTCCAGCCTCACAACCTCCCTCCCCTTCTCCTCCACCTCACCCTCCACCTCCCTCACTCTCTCCCTCCACCCTTCCACCTCCTCCATCCCCCTCCTCTCCCCAGCCTCCTTCTCTTCCCCCAGCAACTCCAGCTCTCTCTCCCTCATTGCAATCACTCCCTGCAGCTCCTCCTGCACTCTCTCAGCCTCCTCTGCTTCTTCCACTGCTCGCCTCTCCGCCGCTTGCCTGCTCTCCACCTCCCTCCTCTGCCCTTCCATCAGCATCTTTAGCTTGTACACCTGCTCCTGTACCGACTGGTGCTGCAGAAACAGATGTGCTTTTGACGCCTCCACCATTCTCCGCCGCTCCTTCTCTTTCCCCAGCTCCCGCTCCATGCCTACCCTTCTCTCTACCTCTTTCGTCACCTCCCCTCTCACCCTGTCTATCTCTCCTTCCAGCTCCTTCACTCTCTCTTCCTTCTCCCGCACCTGCTCACTCAGCAAAGCCGCCTCTCCCTCCTCCTCTCCCTGCCTTTTCACCAATCCATCCCTCCCCCCCTCTTCTCTTGCCCCTCCTGCCGCTCCTGCTGCTCCTGCCCCTTCTGCTTCCCCTGTTCCTTCTCCTCTCATTTCCTCTTCCATAACAGCTATGGCACCATTCTCTTCTGTACTACCAACCACGGATGTCCCATCATTTTCCTCCGCTCTCACACCCACTACCTCTGTTTCCGTCCCTCTCGCCACACACACACCTGCACCCACACCACCCACAACCTCCCTTGCATCATCCACACAACCAGCCCTCACTACCATCGTGCTCCTCATCCCTTCCCTCCCCTCCCCTTTCCACTCTCCAAATCTCATCTCCCCCCCTTCCATCTCTCCTCCCTTCCCTGTCCCTCTCCCCCCACCCGTCTCCACCCCGCCCATCCGTCCCTCCTCTCTCTCCCTCTCCATCTCCCTCACCACCCCCTCAAGCTCCCTCACTCTCTCCCCCTGCTCCACCGCCTCTCCCCTTGCCTCCTCCACTCTTCTCCCCAGCACACCCACCTCTCTCACCATCTCCGCTATACTCTCCTCCCGCGCCCTCACCTCCTCCTGCACTGCTCTCAACCTCGCACAAGTGTCCAGCCCAGCCTTCTCCATCCATCGTATTCTCGCATCTCTCGCTGCTACCTGATCCTCTAAAGCCTCTACCCTCTCCTCCTGCTCCCTTGCCCTTGCCTCCTGCTGTCTTACCCTCCCCTCTTGCTCCTGCAGTTTTCCCTCTAGATCCGAGATTGTTTCTCTCGCTGCGGCCACCTCAGCACAAACCCTCGCCAGCTCAGCACGGCGCGCTGTCAACTCACCCTGCAGCACCGCCACATCACCCTGAAGCACCACAACTCTCCTCTCTCTCTCTTCCGCCTCTACCTTCCACCTACCAGCTTCCTCCTCCCACGCCCTCACCTCCCCTCTCAGCCTCCTAACCTCCTCCTCAATCTCCCTCACCGCATCCTTCCCTCTCTCCACCTCCCCTCCCATCACCTCCACCTGCTTCCGCCACTCACTCACCTCCTCCTCCAACACACCGTTCCGCACACTCTCTTCCCCCACACACCTCGCGCACCCCTCTCTCACCCCCGCCGCCCTCTCCAGCTCCCCAGCCTGCTTCCTCCGCTCTTCTACCTCTGCTCCTATCTCTACCTCTGCCTCTACCCCCACCTCCACCAGCACAACCTGCTTCGGCGTCTCCCTCACCTCTTCTGCTACCACTTCCTTCGTCTCTTCCACCTCTCTCGCTCTCACCAACTCCTCAAGCTCCCTCACTCTCTCCTCCAACCTCCCAGTCCTCTCCTTTTCCACTAGCAGCCACTCCTCCGCTTCCCTCATTGCAACACCTGCCTTTACCAACCTACTCTCAAGCTCCTTCACCTTCTCCTCTTTCTCCCTCACATCCTCCTCTAACTCCCTCACTCTCACTCCCTTCCATTCCGCCTCCTCCCTCACCCCTCTCTCGTTCTTCTCAGCCTCCCGCACTTCACTCTCCAGCACCTCCACCCTCCCCTCTCTCACACTCACTTTCTCCCTCTCCTCCTCAAACTGTGCCTCCATCACCCTCACTCTCTCCCTCACTTCCCTCATCCCCACCTCCTCCTCTCTCAGCAATCTCTCCAGCACCTTTACTTGCGCCCTCCTTCCCTCCTCTTTCATCCCGTCTTTCTCCTCCTGACGTGCCCTTTCCACCTGCCCCTGTAGCAGCAGCACCATGCGCGCCCACACTGCGTGAATGCACTGCTGCACCTCGCTCCGCCTGCCTGCAACCCACTTCACCTGCGCCTGCACCTGCTTTAACTCCGCCTCCACCCTTGCTAACACATGCGTCATGCCTCCTACCTCGCCCCCATCACACACCCCCTCACACTCCCCTTCGTACTCCCCTTCAGACTCTCCCTCGCACCCTCCCTCACACTCTCCCTTACACTCCCCTTCGCACGTCCTTTCAAGCCCCCCGTCTACCTCCTGAATCCTTCTCAAGTCCCCTCCACCTTGTTTCAACCGCTTTTCCCTCCCAAGCCCATGACTTACACAAGACTCCTCCCCTCCTCGGTCCCCCTCGAAAACCACCTCTTTTTCACTCTCCGCACTCGCCTCAACCGCACACCCACACACTATCTCCACCACCTCATCCTCCCCCCCTCCGACCCTATCCACTCGCCTCCCCTCCCTTGCACTCCCCTCAAGTCCTTTCTCTCCCTCTGTCCCCTCTACCTCCCTTTCCATCCCTCTTATCCCACCCATCCCTCCCCTGCCTACCGCACTCTCTTCCTTCGCCAATTCACCAACACCTACCACTCTCAACCCTGCCAAACCGCCCCCCTGCTCCCGCTCTTCACTACCCGCATTCCCCTGCCCCATCCTTCCTTCCCCGTCTTCTATCTTCCCCTCCCCGTCCACGGTTTCCTCAAAAAGCGCCTTAACTCGTGCCACCTCCCGCCATGCCCTCTCTACTTGCTGCTCCAACTCAGCCTGCTGCCATCTCTCCCCCTGCACCCTCGCCCCCACTTCCCGAATCCGCCTTATTACCCGCTCCCATCTACCCCCCCTTCTCTCCTTCCCCCGCCCTATCCCCCGCCGTCTCCCCTCTTCGCCCCCCCCGCTGCCCGTTTCCCCCTCCCCGAGCTCGTTTATCCGCGCCCCTCCTCTCTCGTTCCCGCTCTCCCCCCCGGCTACAGCCTCGCCTCCCCACACTCCAAGCACGCTCCACGCATCTCCAAGCTCCTCTCCCATTCCACAATCTTCCCTCTCCGCTTCATTTCCGCGTCTCTCCCATGCGCACTCCTCTGCACCCCCGCCTCTTACCTCTCCTCCGCCTCCTGCCGCGCCTTCCTCCCCTCTCGCTCTATCCATCCGCCTCCGCATTCGCCCCATCATCCCCTCCATTGCGCGCCATCCCTCCCGCGCGCGCATCCCGCTCTTGCGCACCCACCGCGTCACCTCCCCCACGTCCCGCCGCAACTCTCCCATCTCGCGCTCTAATTCCGCCAACTGCCCCCCCATCCCCGCGCCTGCTTTCCCCAACCCCCCGCCAACGATCGTCGCGGACACTCCCGCGCACTCCGCCTCGCGCGAAAGCAGCGCGGCCAGCTCACGGCGGAGACCGTCCGTCTCCTGTTGCGCCGCCCGCCACCGCGCCTCCGCTTCCTCTCGGCGCGCAGAGGCTTCCGCGCGCTTGCTGCGCTCGCGCGCGAGCATGCGCGCGTGGTGCAGAAGCGCCTCGTCCATATCATTCGCCAGCGCGCCGTCCCTCAGGGACGTCGAATGCGTTCCTAGTAGCGAGCCACCAGCAGCACCATGTCCCTGAGAGTTGCACACGGCGTGTGGTGGTAACATTTGGGAGTCGAATTGAATAGTAGCGCTCTCGATTCGAAATCGGGACAAGGACTCATCAGCATTCCTCTTTTGACTCGGAGGTTCCGAGATACCTCCGTCATTCCTTTTTTCCTTCGCCGCTGCGGCGGTCATCGCGTGACGTGCATTAGAGGTGAATGCGGCGTGTCGCCGTGGGCTGCCTCGCTAGTGAGTGACTCGTTAGTGGATACTAGTCCGTTAGCGGATGGTTTGCCCATCGCTGCACTGAGAGGCGAACAACCGGCAGGTCGCGCATTGTAGCACTTGAGGCGGTTGAATCAGGCGAATTCGATTGGTCGGTGAAGAACAAGCGTGGCGCTTTGCCGAAGCTTTGAATTTGCGGACCTGGCGACACTGAAACCTTCTACTGAAAGTACCACCTTCTAACTGCTGAGGATCAGTTGGAATGGAAAGCTATCCACTTTGCTCCATCGGGATGTCAGCATTGTGTTTGAATTTCGAATACAGGCGCGGGTCCCGTTGGGGCTCACTTTGGAGTGTTTTTCCGGGATTGCACTGCAAATCCTGCGGTAGTTTCGACGGGCTCGCCGCTGTCAAACCGGGTCATTTTACCACGCTTGTGTGTGGCAAAGGTGAAGGTAAGGACGTTATAGGAGAAACCCCCTTTGGTATACCCCGGCCCCCATTTGTTTACACGCCTAGCTGGGTACCGAGGTGGTTCTATCCACTCCCAGATGAGCACCTGTGTAGCCCCTTTTAGTGGGGGCTGGCAGAATACGCCGCAGGGGGGATTTGATCCTGGGACCTCATCTTTCGGAAATAAACCAGCTAACTAGCTGGACCACTTCAGGATCATGCTTGTGTGTGGCGGCCATCGAAGGGTCTTACGATATGGCGAACCAACAGGCCCATACTTCCCACATGTGCCCCTGAATTTCGAGGAAAACCGGTGGTAAAAGTCCCCACACATGAAAACATGGAGGGTATGCATCAAGAGAGTGTGCCGAGGCGCCGTGGTGCAAACCAGCCCGATTGGTTCACAAAGAAAGCAGAGATTAAAGTTCAACATACATGCAAGAGTTGCAATAATCAGGTAACCGGCTTTCCAATCTTAAATTACCACTGCAAATATATAATCTCTTGCAAATTCAACTTGTTTCATGGTAATGAAGCCTACTCTGCGCTTTGGATATGACATTTCTGCTGGGAGATTCTCTAGCTGGGGAATGTGACCTGGAAGGAATCCTTTGTGAATGTCTAATCTGCACAAGCTCTGCTACACAAGTCGACATGCTGACTCTTTGATTGGATTCAATGATCAAGCATTCGGCTGCCAACTCAGCAGCTCTGCATATGTCCTCCAAAGATATGTGTCCCTGCAAACATTGTTAGAATCATTTGGGTCATCTCTTTCACAGACCAAAAGTCATTGCACTCATACCTGCATTCTTGGGTCTATGTACGTCAGCAGGGTTTGTGTGTCATTGAGCATGGGCTTAAAAAAATCGGCAAGGAGGGATTCGTGTGACCCTCTTGACGTATCCAGAGCCTTTCGTCCCGTCAGCAACTCCAACAGCAAAACTCCAAACGCATAAACGTCTGAGCTGCACTCAGACGGCTGAAGTGGACCATGACCTCGAACAATCTGCTCAGGTGCTGGGTGATAAAGCTGGATATGTTAGTTCAATCATGCAGATTAGAGGAGGCCCTTAATACAACAAATGGATTACCTGAATAACCTGACATTTTGATGGAATGGATCAGGATCTTCTGTGAGGCTTCTTCTGGTATGAGTAAGTGCTCGCCATATCCAGAAAGCTTTGCAGTACCATTCTCATCCAGCAGAACACGAGTGGAGTCAAGCATGCCATGAGGCAACGGAGGGACTCTCTGCATGTTTCAAGTAAGTTAGTCGCACCAAATCGTCATACTTGCCTGCCATTATACCTGAAAGGACTCACCTGATGAAGGTGATTCAAACCTCTGGCTACACCAAGAGAGATTTGGACCCGGCACTTCCAGTCAAGGTCTAACGACTTCTTTGAGCTTCCATGAAGGTGTGCATGTAAAGAGCCTGTCACACAAAGGACGGCGTCATCGATCGAGTGTTGACAACTATGGTCCTGGAGATTGGCAAACTTACCCATTGCGATCCTTTCAAAAACAAGCACCCTCTCTTTTGTGGCCGTCGAGAATCCAATTAACCTGACAAGGTTAGGGTGCATTGTTCCAGCCGCGACTTTCTTGACAGCCGATTCAAAGTCCTCAGCGCTTCTATTCTGGACAACATTTCGGTGAAGTCGCCTGACGACCATATCGTTCATGTTAGGCTTCCGGTACATATAATAGGAAGAGAAGCGTCCCTTCTTGATCAAAGCCGACCGATCGAAATTCTGTGTTCCTTCGAGAATTTCTTGCATGGAAAAGCGCACAGGATAAGTGCCTTGCGCGGACAACTTTTCCGCATCTTGAGTAGCATGCTTCAACTTTCGGAAGCACACAAAGATTAATATTGAGATAACCAGCAGCAGTAGGATGGCAAACACCGCAATGGTTCCAGAGACCAACCAATATACGTATTCTGGCATAAACAGCTCCTCTGGTTGGCTAGGAGCATCAGCTCCGGCTACCGAACCCTCCCACATATCGAAACAAAAAGCACAGAGGGTCCCGTCGCCTGCGTTGCTTCAGTATTTTGAAGGAACGGACACACGCACGGATGGAGCTGCATGAAGAAACACAGGGCAAAGCTGCTGGTTGTGCCTCGGCAAGTTCTTCCCCTCTTGGCGGTACAATCCCGCAGATGGAGTATTGGTGTGAGGTACCACAAACTGTCGCAAAACATATAATTGACCCTAAATTGGTACAATAAGAGAATGGGCTCAATTCTAAGGGATCTCACCTTTCAGAAACAAAAAAAGAGAGAGAATAAATAGAAAATGCCCTAACATATTGATATGGTTAGAATTTGGATAACCGTAAAATTTTAGCCGGAAAAAAAACCAAAACATATAGGTGGCTTTTACAGGAGTGGGGAGTTCGATATATTAGCGTTTAATGTAAAAAATCTCCTTATAATAAGTTATTACATGGATTATCACTGCTATTATTAACCTTTTTCCATGGTACTTTTTTAATCTTGCTAATTTATGAGTGTACAATTTCATACAACAGTTCCGTTCTTCTGAAAGTTGTATTAAGTTTTTGTCACGTTAACGAATCTCGTGGTATCGCGAAGTGTGCTGTTGGGTTGCATCCTCCCAGAGTTTCAAATTTTGGAAGGGCGCGGATGTTTTCCAAATGCCGAGGCGCGGCTGAGAAGTTTGCGTTTGATGTGTCACCATTATCCGTGCGGAGCGTTTTGTGTCAGAGTCTGTCAGATACTTGAACCTCCCTCCTTGGTTCGGAGAAGACCCTGGCCTCCGTGCTTAGACCAGCCGCCAGTTGCAGGACGTGGTATTTACCGACCCGAGCCTGTTTCCGAAGCTGCAGTCTTGGCACGAGGCGCTGTTCGCCAATTGCCTCGCACCCATGGCAGTGGTGGTGGTTCCCGTACGCTTTTGAGTGCTGCCTTGGTGTTCGAAGCCCTAGTGGACATGCGCAACGTGCTTCATGGGTTTGGTTTGGTGATGAATTGGTGGGCGGCCATCTTCACAAGTCGAGCAGGGCCAGTTTCAACTGGTCTGCAGTGCGCATTACGTGAGTTGAGGTAAGGGAGGGGCTGTTTTGCGAGTATCGTGAGTTATGACTGGCCGCAAGTAGGCATCTCAAGCCGGCATAGCGGGGTGATGTAGGTGGGTGCGTCAAGAAACCCCACCGACCGTCCGCCACATTTGTTGCTCGCGACTTAGCATGCACGCCGATCGCCACGCAAGCACCCTCGTGCTGAAGCATCACCCTTGTTGACGGCGGGATTGTGAAGCGACAAGTCGTGACGAGGTGAAAATCAGCAGTCAGCGAGGAGAGAGAGGCATGGGTGGATCACCCCAAGACTAACCCATACGGTGTTGCTAGACCTCAAGCCAGTATTGAGCGACCGTCATAGTAATTAGGTTACTGTGGAAAACATTGGCGTTTCGCCTTGCTCTACAACGCAAGACATTTCGTTTCTCTCCCAGTACGCAGCACGCGAGACCATAGTAGCTTAGGCCAGCAGCGCGCCTAGTTATGCGGCGCACACGTTTCTCGTCGTAGTCGAGCCACTAGCAGCATTTTAGTAGGCATGCAAGGCCTCCCACTCTTCACAAGCACAGCTCGCGCTCGCCTGTATAGGACTAACCCGCCACGCTTGACACGTCCCGCAGTGCGTCGCCTGGTTAAATAATCCGCGACACGCTTCACCACTCGCGCCAATACCACGCCGCATGACGCGCCGCGTCGTCATCTCCCACGCGCCACCCACTTGTCAATTCCGAACCGCTTTCAGTTAGCCGTTAGTAATAGCCGGCGAACATGACATTGTCGAAAACACTCCAGGAGCGAATCCGGTCCATGGATTCGCTCGCGTCGCCTAGCGAGATGGCGGCGGCTCTGCGCGCGGCCCGTCGTGGGGGCGCCGCAGGGATGCCCAGCAGCGGCGGCAGCAGCAGCAGACCTGGTAGCGGCGGCGACGCGGGGAAACCGGTGAGCAACAGCAACGGCAACTTGAACAGCAACAGCACGAGCAGCGCCTACATCGCCAGTACCACCAGCAGCAGCGGAAGCAACCGACCCAGCAGCGGCAGCGGCCTTGAGGCGTCCCCGCAGAGCAGAGTAGAGTCGAGGCACGCCGCGCCGCCGCGCGCCTTGCCTTCCCGCAGCTTCCGCTCGCGCGGTGATGCGCCAAGCTCCCGACACGCCATGAGACCTGCCGACGGGGGGGCGGAACATGGGTACGGAGGAGGAGGACGAGAAAGAGGAAGAGGAGAACGCGGGGATCGAGGAGGAGGGAGAGAAGGAGGAGAAGACGGAGGAGGAGGAGGAAACGAAGCTAGAGAGGCAAATTCTAGGGATTGCGGTGGTAGGCCACAAGTGGAAGAAACGGGGCAGACGTATGGAACCGAGGTCGGAGAAAGCGGACGCAGTGCCACGTATCGCAGTAGCAGAGCGCGCCGCGGGAGCGGAGGCGGAGGGAGCGGCGGAGGGAGTGGCGGTGGCGGGAACGGCGGAAGCGGGGCGGGGCCGTGCCGGCAGATGAGCATGTCCAGTGGGAGCTCCGAGGTGGAATCGGTGGGGGTTATGTCGGAACCCGCGCTTCCGCCCATCCGCGACCTGTCCCCGCTCTCGGCTCGGCGCGCTCTGTCCACGTGTTCGTCCTCCGCCTTCCGCACGTACATCACGGCGCGCTTCCAGGACGCGCAGTCGCTGGGGCTCAACAGAGCGCCGCCGCCCGCGGAGCACTTGCTGCCCTCCGCCGCGAGCGACGCCAGCGGAAGCGGAGGCGGAGGCGGAGGCGGAGGCGCAGGCGGAACGGCGCAGCTGCTTCCCCGCCTCGTGATGTCCCGCGGGAAGGCGCAAGAGGGATCGCGGGAGGATGGCGCGCGGAGGTTGTCGCTCGACGTGTACGCGTCCAGGAGGCAGGCCGCAGATGGCGCCAGTGACAGCGCCAATCGCGGCGGCGGCAGCGGCGGCGGCTACGGCGGCGGGGAGATAGACGCGATGGGGCTACGAGACGACGAGCTGTCCGTGAAAGCCGGTCGCTTCACGGGGCACATGGCGGCGATTCGGCGCCTGCAGGACGTGCGCCGCGCCGACCTGGTGGCGGCGCTGCTGTCGGATAGCAACTGGCCGGCAGGCCTCGCCATGGACGACCGAGTGAAGCTGGATCAATTCGCTGCTCTCTTCCCCTCCCACTCTTACCGCAACTCCCGCTCCTCCCACCCCTCGTCCTCCGCGTCTCTCGCCGCGTCGCTCGTCGCCGGCGTGCCCGTCTTCGCCGTCACCCCCGCCGCGCAATGCGGGGGGAAGGGTAGCAGGTGGGACAAGTTCTCCAACGAGTCGTGTCTGCTGAGCTACTACGCGTTCCTGCAGATGCTCTTTCTCGACGTTTTCTGGGCGGCGCTCGCCGCCATCGCCGCCGCCACCGCCGTCGGGAGCGACGCCGCCTTGGGCGACGCCTGGGACGGCGACACGGCTCGCGAACTGCCCGGCACGCCGCGCGGCGATGGCTGGCGCAGCCCCACGGCGGCGGTGACGGCGGCAGGGGCGGCGCCAGGGACGCCGAGAGCCCGCGCCGGACCGCGCTCTCCGCTCTTCCCGCCGGCGAGCCCGCGCTCCTCGCACGACCCGTTCCCGGCGTCGCCCAAACTCTCTCCTTCTGCCGCTGCTTCCGCCGCCGGCCTCGCTCCCAGCGGCCCGGCGCTGCAGCGCGCCGCGGCGCTGGTCCCCCGCAGCAGCTGTCTGGGCAGCCTGGCGAACGCGGCGCCGGGGGAGGGCGAGCGCAACCGGCGGCAGCAACTGGCGCGGCGCTGGGTGGCGATGTGTCCGCCGGGGAGCGACGCGGTGGAGGAAGTGGTGGAGATCGTGTCGCGCGTCATCGCGCGCCTGCGCGCCGATATCATCCTGGAGGCTGCTGCGGCCGCCGCCAACGGCGACGCCGACGGCGGCGGCGGCGGCGGGAGTGGCGGCGGCGACCCGGGCTGGCGCCGAGGCGACGAGAGCAGCGCAGACGCGCAGCGGTGGGAGGAACGGGAGGCGGAGGCGGTGCGGCAGATTCATAAGCTGGGATGCGAAGACGTGGATCGGCTGTTGTGGGGGCTGGAACTGGGTCGCTCGAGCCGCGACGGTCAACGCAAAAGCCATGACTCGCATGACGTGCCCAAAGAGGCTTCCAAGGTCGCTGAGCGTATAGTGAGCGTGCTTATAGAGGGAGCGAATGGCGGCCGGGGTGTGCAGGGGGGCGCGCGGGGAGCGGAGGGGACAAGTGGCTCCGCCTCCGGCGCTGCTAGCGGTGGGGACGGGCTGCGGGGAGCTCTGCCTCCCCCGCCCGCGCGTACGGCGGGGAGCCTTGCGCGGAACCCGTCGCAAGGGGATCTCAAGTCGTCGTCGTTCCTCGCGCTCGCCATCGGCGCGTCGGGGGGAGGGGGCGCGGACGCGAAAGACGCGGGGACTCCGCGGGAAAGCGGCGGAGGTGCGCTGGGCGGGAGCAGAAGCGGGAGGTGGCAGCGCGGTGAGGGTGCGGAGAGGGAACGGGATGGTCGGGATGATCCGTACGGCCGTGGCAGCGCAGCCTGTACGGCTGGGAAGCAACGAAGCGCACAGGCTGATGCGTACAGGCGAGATGAGCCGTACGATCGGCGCGATCGAGACGAGCGTCCGGGGGGGCGGAGCGACAGGCGCGGGGAGACGAGGAATGACAGGGACGCGGAGGCACGAAGGTCGGGAGGTGGGCGGGACGATGCACGCGGGGGGGGGGAGAAAAATGACGATGGCTACCGGGGAGGGGCGGAAGAGATGGGAGAGAATGCGGAGCGCGGGAGCAGCGGTCGTTTGAAAGAGGAGAAGCGGGAGGCGGAGCGAGAGGCGCGGAGAGAGGCGGAGAAGGAGGAGCTGCAGCGGCGGCAGCAGCAGTGGCGGAAAGGCGACGACCCCGCGGCGCTCAGCGCGGATCCATCCCGGCGCTTCGAGAAGACGCTGTTCGGCGGTGGGGGTGGGGGCGGAGTAGGAGGCGGGGAGAGCGGAGCGGGAGGAGCGGGGATGTCGCGCCTTCGCTCTCTCTCCCCACTGCGCTCCACCTCCCCCCATCGTCCCGTTTCTCCCGTGTCCCCGTTTCGCGCCTCGAATCCAGCGTTGCCTATGTCTCCCTATCGAGCGCCTGAGGCGGCGCTTTCCCCTGCACCGATGACGCCGCGCTCGCCCGCGGCTGGCGGAGATTCGAGCGCGCGGACTGCGGACGGCGCAAGGTCGGGGAGAGAGCAGCGGTGGCAGGAAATGGCGCAGAAGGAGATGAATCAGATCTCGCCGGGACGATTCCCGCCGGTATCTCCCCGCGCCGTACCCCCAAGCTCCCCTCACCACCAACCTTCCGCTGCCTTGCAATCCCCGCGCGCTGCGCCGATGTCCCCTCGCGCGCTTCCCGCCCCTCGCTTCTCCTCCCCGCACGAGCCCGCCTCCCCTCGCGCGCCAACCTCCCCGCTTGCGCCCAACTCCCCTTATATGGTGACTTCCCCGCTTGCCTCCGGGCCCCCCTCCCCGTACGCGCCAATGTCCCCTTACCCTGGCGCTATGCGCGGAGGTGTTTCCCCCGCTTCACCCGCCACCACTGCTCCTGCGCCCAACCTAGCCCCGCTCAAGCTGCCACCTGGAAGGTCCATGGCGCAGCAGCAGCAGCAGCAGCAGCAGTCGAATAGCCCATTAGCAGCAGAAGCCAAGCCCAGCCTTTGGGAAGCCCGGAAACCGCCTGCAATGACCATGCCTGAACCGCGCACGCCTACCGCTGCTGCTGCTGCTGCTGGTGCTGTGCCGTCTAGCCCTGTGCGGCACTACTATCAACCCGGCGCCTCTCCCAGGTATCCAAGTGGCAGTGCCCCTCGGGACGCAGGTGCAGGTGGCGGCTACAGGAGCCCAGCCAATGCGCCGGCCCATGCTCAGTCCCCGTACCAGCGCAGCGTGTCACCGGTTCCAGGTGCAGCAGCAGCAGCAGCAGCAGCTGGAGGGGGAGCCGGAGCAGTGCCGGTATCACCTCGGCCCAGCGACAGCAACAAGGGCGGCTCTCTCTACCGGAGCTCGCCCACCCGGCACGAGAGGTTCAAGATGCTGTACCAAAAACAGAAGCAGCAAAAGCCTGGAGGAGGAGGAGGAGAGAAGCCTGCTGCCAGGCCATCTCCCAGG
Organism: Closterium sp. Yama58-4; assembly: GCA_947470075.1. NCBI lineage: Eukaryota > Viridiplantae > Streptophyta > Zygnematophyceae > Desmidiales > Closteriaceae > Closterium > Closterium sp. Yama58-4. The sequence continues at coordinate 50,893 of CANIUD010000861.1, read as the reverse complement.
TACACTCCCTCCCAGGTTCCTCAACCGTCGGAGCAGCACATGCCAGCTCGGCAGGACGCCATTCCTCGCTGTGTAACACCCCCTTGGGAAACCCTAGCCAAGGTAGACAGCTTCCATCCGTCTCCACTGCTCTTGCCCACTGCACCTGCCCCTCGCTCTCCATCCCCGCAGTATGCATCTCCTGCTGCCCTTTCTGCTGCACTCAAGTCGCCTCAGTCCAGGAAATTCCAGGGGCCCTCTGTTCAGGCGCCTACGTCTCCACTCCGCCCAACAGCTCCGAATCTGCCAGACTTTGAGCCGCTGGATGCGCTGGGCACCCCGCGGGACATGCTCCTTCCGCCGCCTGTAACACCGTTTCAGAAGGGACGCCTTGCAGATGTCCGTGACATTTCTCCTCCTCCTCGAGGTTCCTTGCTGCCCTCAACTCCTCGCAAGCACGCTGAGGAATTCAGAAATGGAGGAGGAGCAGGTGAAGCTAAGCAGCTGAATGCTTACTCTGCACGCAGAGCTCCTGCCTCTCCTCTGCAAGGGGCTTCTTCTGGGTGGAACAATGCCGACCCCCAACCAGGCAAAGAAGCTTTCTGGGATGCAGCCGACAAGGGTGGGGACGGCAGCTGGACTGCATCGAGAATTGAAGCTGTCACACATGCGGGAAGGTCATCGCCACTGCGGAGCTCCCGAAGCTGGCGACAGCTTGTCCCGTCCCTTGGGAAGATCCGAGGGGTTTCGCCACAGCGTCTGGCTGATCCTGATGAGATCCCGCCTGTTGAGCCAGATGTGAAATTCCAGCAGGTGCAGCAGTGGCTGTGGAGCCAGCCGGATCACCCTGGTGAGGAAGACGAGGAGGAGGACCACTGGAAGGCAAAGGAAAGGACAGCTGAGACATCCGAGGCTTCACAAACTTCACCTGGAGAGCAGCCTGACGTAACCAGCACAAGAGCAGGGAGTGGTCACAGGGGAATGCTTGATGTGGATGAGCGGCGCAGGAGGGGATTGGAGATCTCCCGTCCTCTCTATGATGTTGATGAGCGGGAGAATGAACTAGTTCATGCATCAGTGAGGGTGTCGGCTATAAGCACCAGCAAGGTGATGCAGGACAGGGCAAATATTGGGGCTTTCAGTCCGGATGTCAGCCCACGAGCTGGAGCAGGGAGTGCGTGGAAGAAGGTGATGGGGCTAGGCACTTCAAGCAGGAGCCCAGATCATGCCAGAAAGGCAGGATCTGGTAGGCTTGTACCGGTGCAAGACCCTGACAGGGTTGAGAATAAGACTGAGCAGCACAGGCTCTTTCGTTCAGGGTCTCCTCTAAGGGCTGTTCTGCGACGGGGTGCACCATGATTGTATGTTACGATATTATATTGTTACTGCGTACAGTACTTCAAAGCATGTGCAATCTTATCTGAAATATAAGGCTCCTAACTTTGTGACAAGCTCCTAACATGCTCCAGAATACAATAGGCCTGCAATGTTACTCAAGGATCCTGACTTCAGTTTGCAGTGCAGCCCAAGTAGACCTGTGACATCCCCGTCTGGTGTGTTGGACGAATGTAGATGGTCAATGAAGTCCTGAATACACGCAATAATCTTGTCTGTGTAAACACAAAAGAGTAGGAGAGGTGACCTTTCTCTTTGAACCTGCTGCTGAAGGTGATGGAAGGATGCAATCCACTCAAGGAGCATATCTGTACGAAAGAGAAGGGTGTGTTCGAGGTGCAGAAAATGGTGAAGGATGGCATGAGAAACATGGGAGGGGGAGAGGAGCATGTTAGCACACAAGCATGTGTGTTTTTTAGCATGCGTATGTGTGCTTGTGCATGTGTGGATGAAACAGAGGGAGAGGGGGGAGTACATGCAAAAGCTGAAGGCTTTGGGGTGGAGAGCTTGAACAAGTGTGAGCAGGGAGGTGTGTAGGAGGGAGTGTCTGTGGTCGGAGCATGGGAGGACCAGGCAAGAGCTTACCGTTATCAAGATGATTAACAGAGGTCCAGCTGGGCATGTTGCTTGATACAATCTTGAAGACAAGTGATAGCCTGTGATACAAAATATACTTTTATTGCACTGCTCATTCTTGAGAGGTTGTGCACAGTGCGTAACTTACAGTCTCCCACATCTTTCAGCTGCAATAGCCGCTGCCGTGTCCCAGGTGCCAGAGTGCACCAAACCGAACTCCTTCCGTATTTCATCAGTTAACATGGGCAGCAGCAGGTGTCCTATGAAAGGCTCTTCAGCAAGTTCAAGTATGATGCCTTCAATCTCTTCGCAACATGACCAGTTGGTCATCTCTGAAACGCCATGTTAGATGCAATAAGCAGTTGGTACTTCGGTGCAGACTAGATTCGTACATAGACACTCACAAACCTTTTGCTGGTTCCAGCAACATGCCCAGCACAGAATTAAGAAACTCAGTGACAGGTCCACAAAGTTCACTGGACTTTCCTTCGTGTCGAAGAACTCCTGTATAGAACATCACATTAACCAGGTGAATGCAAAATTCTGGGAAAAATAAAAAAATGAGAACAACAAAACTCTTACCTCTTACAAACGAAATGGCTTCGGTTATGTATGTTTGTTTCTGGCCGTCCATCTTGCAGTTGAAAAGCATCACTGTGAGTCCAGGTCCCTGGCAAAGCTCTTCAATCCAGCATGTTGGATAGGCGTACCTGAACCGGAGAATCGGCAATTACGTCTGCAGCAAATCTCAAAACATGTGTAATCCATCCTCGGTCATCAGTCACACTGGGCCAGATGGAAGAAGCCCCTGCAACCTCAACAAATTAATTTTGTGATAGCAAGTGAAGACTGGCACCAGACAAGAATATCCTGCTAAAATTCCCACCTTTACCGGGCTCCTTCAGTCTCCTTATATTTGACACAAGTTGAACTGCAGAACAAACCTCTTCAGCGAATTCACATAAAAAAACGTTGTTGGATAAGATATGATTACGTAGTTCAGCCTCACCGTGCTTAAAAAGGACCACTCTAGGATGGTCGGTGTTTATCAGTTCCCCTTGTTCTTTCGTGTGTTCAGTCGCATCAAGCAAGTCCTTTTGCCTTTTTGCCACCGAGTTCTGAAGCTCTGGCGACAGTTTTTGCAGGATAGATGGGCCTGTGTCCGTACACGCCTTCAGGACGAGTTTGGAAATCTTTAAGGCACTTTCACAGAAAACTCACTTACAGTCACCAATATCTCCAAGAACCTGATTGTACTGCTGCAGCGTGCATTCAAGATCTTCAATCTGCGATACGAGATGTTAGAAAATGCTTATTGCCACCCTTCTGCTTATTCGGACTGAAAACTGACCTTGCGCTTAAGGTGTCCCACTTGAAATGAGTTCGTCTCTGACTGTCTAGCCTTGACAACGGCGAGGGCCAAGGCCAGCCTAATGTCATTGTTCACTGATGCCATTGTGCGAGGAGACAGAACACAGGTAGCAGAATCTGGTAGATTTCTGAGGTCGTTCACAACTATAGAACAATAACCTGCTGGGGATCTTGGAGTTTGTGAGTGGAATTTAGGGCGTGGAGCTTTGACAACGAACGCCCATCCAAAACTTCGCATTCAGAAGAGTAACGAGCTACGATAGTTTCGAACCTCCATGCAAAGTTTCGCGTTAAGGATACTGTTGCGCTGACGACGACAGTGCGGGGGCATGACAACACAGTTGTTTCACTTCGTTTCGTTGTTTCGTTTCGTTTCGTTCCAAGTTACGATTGTCTGCGACATAAAATTTCGTGCTTCGCAACCTGCAATGTTTTTCGAACAAGCTGTGCTTGCGACAAGGTACCACACCCCCAGCTTGACCCCGGAGACACAGGGTTCTTCAATATGTAATCCTTCAACGCGTACATTTCTTGATAGAAAGAGTTGTCGTCTACAGTGAATTTGTTATAGAGAGCAGCACAGTTCCAAAGACACTCTTACACCCATCAGGCCCTTTCCAGGGCAGCAACCTCCACCACACCTCCCGCCTCACCCCCGTTGCACACCACCTCCACCATCGCCGCCGCTCATCTCGCCGTCCAGCCGCGTGATCTCTTACTCTCGGCATCCTTAGCGTTCCGAACATATCCATTTGCCAGTTCCGAACTCAATCGATAGGTTATAATGGTGCTCGCCCACCTTCGCGCGGCCGCCGGTGCGATTCGTCAAAACGGTCTTATTGGAGCGCTGAAGCAAGCTTATCATGAGGGATATGCGTACGCCCACCGTTTTCTTGCATGCTATCTCGACTACAGCCTTTCCGATTTTGCGGTCTTTTCCGTTTGAGGCTGACGCCATTGAGCCATCCACCCCTTCCACATGTCTTGTCGGTGTTGCTGTCACACGTTAAATCGATCGCTTCGGGCTTCTGAACTTCTTGTTTTTTTCCCTTTGACACCCTTTGTTCCCATTTTCGCTTTCCCGTCCATGTGTCGCTGGAACTTAACCGCGGCCTGGCGTCTGCGTGGGACCACCCTAACAGCATGGCTCTCCTAGACGGCAATCTCTTGTCAGTTATATCCTTCTATGCCCGCGTCTTGCTCGCCTCCTCCTCCATGAGCCTTCATCCTTTCTCTGATTCGTCTCTCCTCGCGGTCTTGTTGGTCATATCGCTTGTGTAGGGAATGAAAGCGACATAGAGTGTCTGATTGGAAATGTTAAGCTTGAGGGCGTATACATAGCACATTCTGAGGCACGCCGTTCTCCTTTTTTGGTTCACTGTCTCCACAGGCCTTTAACCAGTTACATCTTCATACTTTGGTTCACTTTTGAATGCCCTTGCCTTGTTTGTGAATGGGATTCTTTGTGAATGCTCTGGGGGTGCATGGATGGAGGGAGTGCGGATGGATTGTGACTTGATCGCCTTTCAGTGAAACCAAGCGCCGTGCATTGGGAGCGCGCCTTGTGGGCACGGACTCGCATGGGAACAAGTACTATGAGCGCATGGATGCACAAAATGGTAAGCTGTCATGGTCTTTCCGGCTATCAACCCTGACCATTTTCATGTGTGTTCTTGTAACCTGCAGGCAAGCTGCCATTGGCCCTGCAGAATCTGTGTAGTAGCTTCACTATCAAACCCCTTCAAGTTGTTCAAACATTTCCTGTATATATTAGTCTATTCGTCTATGTGTATGTTTATTCATATTCAAGGATCCATGCAGTCTATGAATTAGTGGATCTATGTATCAATCAGCATGTATCAATAATGTTTCTGTTTGTCAGTTCGTCTGTCTGTTTTAGTGTCTGTTTCTGTCTGTCTGTCTGTCGTTCCGTCTATCTGTTTACCATCAATCTGTTTATCAAATTATGAACATGCATGAACATGAACATGCAACATGCATGTGGCGCCTGCTCTTACGTGCAACATTCCTGCTTGGTGTCAGGTCGGCATCGATGGGTGGAGTACAAGGAGTCATGGGGTTATAATGCATCCACTGTGCCTCCTGAGTGGCATGGCTGGCTGCACCACATCACGGATGACCTACCTGATAAGGTTAGTAAATTGTTTCTTACGGTATGTTTGTCATCACTCCTCTATGCAAGTTGGCTCTACATATAGCTTCCTTTGAGTGCATCCATCTGGTGTTTTCATCGCTTGTCCCTCTCCAGATACTTGCTTTCAAGCCCCACTATGGTTTGGAGCACCGAGCCAACTTCACAGGGAAGGGAGATGCCTTCATTTACCATGCCAAGGGCCACGCCTTAAACCCTAACCAGCGCGATTGGTCACGTGTCCAGACCTGGCTTCCTGGCTCTCCTGATGAGCCCACCAATCCTGCTGCACCATCAGCCCCTCCATCCGCTAAGGCATCAGATGCACCTTCCAAGTCAGGGTAGGACTGCAGGGGAGCCTTTGTGGGAGCATCTGATGTTTGAGAGAAGTGAGAACATGGTAAGATGAAGTTGTGTTCCAATCCAATATGTGCAGAGCATATGTGTTGGAGAGTGTGCGTATTACATTTACCATGTACGAAAGTGTAACAGAAGCAGCAACAACCTAGTTGAGTGAGCCAAAGGATGTAGAATGTGCTCATACGTAGGTCTGATCAAATACTTGCAAAAATATATACTTACGGTGCGGTAATCCATTCAACATGCAAATAAGTAACCTTCAACTTTCTTGTGGTGTGGAACCCTCCAATGGTCCTTTCCTCGTGGGGTCTTTTCATCAGAAAAAGCTACATTGCACCCACGTCTATACATAATGTATATTTTTTAGAGCACAAAAGGTTGAGAACAAAATGTACATGTTTCACATGGTGGTCTGGCCTCTCGATATCAGGGTGATTCACCCTTATGACCCTTACTATAAGGGCGGGTTTTACGATGCACCCTTTTTTACAAGACTGGTTTTGTTTTCGACCCTTACCAAAAAAAGTGATCGATTGTATGACACTGATATTTCAGAGCTATGTGGTGTAGTAGCACTGATGAAATCGAGTACGATCTAAGAGAGAATACTAGGATTAGTCGCGTAAATCACATTTCCTACGTCGGATGACCCCGGCACGTATCGAACTTGGGTCCTCCACATAACAACGATGACTCAACACACTGCAACACTAACACCCTACATAGTATGCTCAGCAAAAAACATTCGACAGTTTCTTTAATTTGTTTGCACCCTGATTTTTAAGAGCAGTTCCTGTGAAGCACCCTTACTGAAAGAGTAACAGCTGGGTGTTGGCCTTACGAGGAAGAGTACCCCAAATCCTATCCAGAGGCCTGATGGTGGTAGATTGTTGGTTGGGTGCGCAAAACCGAGGACTGGGCGATAATGTTAGTCTCGAGGGTTAGCTGCCACATTGCAAGCTCCAACAAGGCCCACTGTCAGGCCCTGATTGGTCGAAAACACACCCCATCGTCGCTCGACGAGGATTCATGCAGTCACAAAGGCGGAGCGCCCGCAACAGCCTCAGCTGCCTCGCTGGGCCGGTCACGTCCTTGTACTGAGAAGGAGTTGATCCTTCTTTTTGTGCAACGGCTCCATTCCACGAACTCGAGCAATGCTCGGCAGAGTGTGCTGATGTTAACATGTCGATGGTTAATCATCGGAAACCCAGTGCTATTTAGGCAAAAACTGCAATATTACCCGTACATAACACCCCCCCCCCACGGGTGCTATACCGGATCGCCCCAAAAGGGGGGTATAGTAGAAACGAGGCCCGCTATAGCACCCCCCCCGCACAAGCCACCCGGGGGGTGCTCTATTTCGGCGAGTGGTATGTCCGAGGGAATACGGTACGTGGAAGCTTCATAACGCTTTCCATGTTCAGCTACTGAAGCCCTACAAGGACCCCAACCAACAGTTCCAGGGACGACAGCTACCGCCACCACCACCTGTACTTGTGCAGGATGAACCAGAGTACGAGATCGAGCGCGTTCTCACTCATCGGCGCCGCGGCGGCAAGACCCTTGAGTTCCTGATACGCTGGAAGGGATACGACCCCACTGAGGACAGTTGGGTGCAAGAAGCCGATATGGGCAACGCACGCCGTGCTCTCAAGGACTATCTTGTCAAGCAGGGTGTATCTCACGCCACCCAGCTTTGAGGGGGGGGGGCGTGTGAGAGTACGACGGCTTATGCTGGCTTTGCTAGCTTGCCTGGACTTTATTATGCATTATCTAGCGTAGCATTATTTTGCTTTGCTTGCCTAGGTTCGATGCTTTTACTATAGTTGTTATAGTTATAGGCACCGAACTAGGTTGCGTACACCGAATTCTAGGCTTTTCGGTTGCCACCGAATTGCCTTCTACCGAAAGGTCTGTTCGGGACGCTTCGCGACCCTCGGAACCTTCGCGTAACACCTGGTTACCTGCCTTGTGTCGAGCCTATATATAGCCTCGCCTTGTACCCAGGTGAAACATTCAATTCAAATCATCTTTTCTGAGCCCGATCCTAGATCCTCACAACGGGATACCAGCCGCGATAATTAGTGACTATGGCACGAAGTTTACCAACAACTTCTGGAAGAACCGTTGGGTGCAGTTCGGGACCAGTCTACATTTCAGCTCGTCGTACCACCCCGAGAGCGACATGGAGCAGCTGATTTGTGCCACGTGCGACGACCCGATGACATGGGAATAGCAGCTACCGCTGATTGAGTTCGCCTACAACAATTTCACGTCAACGACAACGCAACAATCCCCGTTCTACACTGGCAAAACCACACAATGCCTATGACGCCGGGTCCGGACAACCCAACGCCACGCGCACAAGACTTCGCCAAGATTTTGCAAGCTGCCCGAACCAGAGCCGTAGACGCGATCAAGAAAGCCAACATCATCGCAAAAAGAAACGCTGACTGCCAACGCCGTCTGGTAACGTAACAGTGAGGGAATTACATATTGCCCGTCGTACCGAAATTGCGACTGCGCTACTGTGGACCATTCCAAATCAGCCACATGATCACTCCAGTCACCGCCCATCTACTGTTGCCGACCGACTGGTACATCAGCCCATCGTTCCATGTCAGCCTGCTTCGCCCGTTCAACCCAACCACAAGCCAACTGCTTCATCATCGTCCACTTTCCATGACTTGCCCTGCATCGGAGCTGATAATTGAGTGCTAGAGGATTTTGAGCCACCAGATCAAACACCCCACTAGAATCAGGAGGATCGATTTCTTCGTTCGCTGGAAGGACCGCACGCCATTGAAGATAGCTGGGTGCCTCTGGCCAACATCGAAAGCGATGCACTCGCGTCACGAAGGGGGCTTCTTGAGGGGGGGGGGGGGGGGGGGGGGGGGGGGGGGGGGGGGTAGTGTAAGGAATTTTCTCGACATTCCTTCTGCGACCGTCAACATCGCGTACAGCAGCAGCCGTTGTTCGCCCGTTACTGCTAACAGGGCTTCGCCAACTTCGCGCGCACTGTTTCACCAAACCATGTCCCGGCCGAGTCGGCCTACGCTTCGGGACTAGCCCGAACCTCGATGCCAGCCTAGCACTAGCTAGCTCGCACGCGTCGCGTTACCGTTTGCATGTTTCGCGTATAAGTATTCGCTCATGCCTTTGCTCATACTTTGTACTCGTTTGACACCTAGTGCAATCCTCGCTATCTAGTTCTATTGCACCCGTAACACCATTGAACATTTACTAAATAACCAATATGGGTGTAAGGAAATTTTCCGAATTTCTTGTCGGGGTTGACTGCTTCGCGTACAGCCCCGATTTTCGGACTTTGCACGTTCGGCCGATTTCAACGCTGCCGAGGCTCCTCGCGTCGCCTTCGGCATTTTCCCATCGCCAAACCTGCACCCAACCTCGCTCGTCCGAGGTTCCCTCCTAGCTAGGCTAGCTCCTAGATTGGTCTGTGCCTTAATTGTATTCTCAGTTCGTTCAATCACAGTCTCGTTATTCGTTTACCTGCGCACTCTCTTTTACAACTCATAACACCTGGTATCAGAGCTACTTTCCTAGTTCTCCCCGCTTTCCGAGGGTAGCTTGGTGGCACGAATGTGGCTGGTTTAGTTACTACATGACGGTTGGCTGCAGGGATTGTTAATTCAATCTGTCCGACTCGATAGTTCGTGTTTTCATTTGCCTGAAGGCCACGGGTACCCGACTGCCCACCAAACGTAGTGCGCACACGGATCAGGAGGCGATCAATAGGCTGATGGCGCAAGTGGCAGAAATGAAGTAGGGCATGGAGTCATTAATGGCGGAAGAAACAACGTTACGAGGGGAAAACGCCGAGCTACGCCAGACGCGAGGTGAAGCGCGTCAGGAGTCGCCCGTCGAAGAAGGCGAGGGCAACAGTCAGGCGGTGAGCAATCCGTTGGATGCGCTCATACGTGATTTCGAAGAAGAGGATAGACAGCAAGCGGCAGCAGCGCCAATTGCAGTAACGACGATCGAGATTAAACCCGTCAACCCGCCCCCATTCAATCCGAATCCTACGGACAAGACGACTACAGTGAAGGGGTGGCTGTTCGGTGTTGAAGTCTTCTTTACTGCAGCAGGCGTTAACGACGGTGCCACGCGCATTAATTACGCGGTTTCGCATCTTCGAGGCGCAGCGCTTGAAAAGGTGGCGCCGGACCTTGGAAACGGGGACGCCGACAGGTGTGACGCATGCGGCAGACGGGACCTCCACAGTGACAAATCAAGTGGCAGAGTCGATCTTTGGTGTAACCAAGATACGCACGTGGAAGGAGTGGGGCGCAGCCTTGCGAGATCGCTTCGAGCACGTATCCGCCTCGGAGCAAGCTCGCATGAAGCTGCGTGGTTGTTTAGGCTACAGTGGGTTAGCCTATAGGGGGTACACAATTCTAGGGTTAGGTACTTGTACTCAATTCGCTCTTAGTTCAATTATTCTTGTCCGTTCATTCTGACATGGTTTCAGAGCAGGTCCTTCGCTAGGACCGGTTTTTTTAAGGGCCCACCTACCTACCTACCTACCTACCTGCGTCCTAGGGCGTCTCGTGCATTTTTCACGGCCCCCTAAGGCCCCGCGACCCGCGACCCGCCCCTTAGCGACCCGCGCGCCGCCCCTTAAGGCCCCGTCGGCCCACGCGCCCGCCCCTTACGGCCCCGCGCTCGTTCCTTACGGCCCCGCGCTCGCCCCTTACGGCCCCGTCGGCCCCGCGCTCGCCTCCCTAGAGGCCCCCGTCGGCCCCGCGCTAGCCCTTAGAGGCCCCGTCGGCCCCGCGCTCGCCCCTTAAGGCCACGTCGGCCCCGCGCTCGCCTCCCTAGAGGCCCCCCGTCGGCCCCGTCGCAGCCCCTTAGAGGCCCCGTCGGCCCCGCGCTCGCCCTTTAAGGCCCCGTCGGCCTCGCGCTCGCCTCCCTAGAGGCCTCCCGTCGGCCCCGTCGCAGCCCCTTAGAGGCCCCGTCGGCCCCGCGCTCGCCCCTTACGGCCCCGTCGGCCCCGCGCTCGCCTCCCTAGAGCCCCCCCCCCCGTCGGCCCGCGACCGCCACAGCCCCTCCAGGACCGAGCCGAGCCACGCGACCCGAGCCGCGCCGCCCTACCCGAGCCGCGCCGCCCTACCTGAACCGAACCGCACAGAGGCACCGCCGGCCCCGTTGACCTCGCGCACAGCCTCCCAGCGGCTCTGTTCCTACTACTACTACTGCTACTGCTATTCCTACTGCTGCCACTATGGCTACTCCTCCTGTACTCGCTTTTGATGCTGAGGGCCGCCCAGTGAAGTTCGATACCTGGCTAGATGACCTGCACCTCTTCCTACAGCTCACTGCCAAGGAGGATATCTCACTGTACGATCATGCCCTCGGCCATACTACTGCCCCTCCTACTACTGCTGACAGCACTCAGCGCTCACAGTGGCAGACCCGTGACGCGCACGCTCGCTTTGCTATTCGCAACTCCCTACCGCTAGATGAGCGCGAGCACTTCGGCCAGTGCAAGACTGCTAAGGAACTGTACACTGCTGTCGTTGCTCGTTACTCCTCACCTGCTTCTGCCGCACTAGGCCGCCTCTCACTGCCCTACCTGTTCCCCGACCTGGCCTCCTTTCACACTGTTGCTGACCTCATCACCCACCTCAAGACTAGTGAGGCCCGCTTTCGCGCTGCTATGCCTGCCGAGTTCCTTGCTAGCAACCCCCCCCCGCTCTGGCTCACTCTCTACCACATCGTCACCCGCCTCCCTGACTCTCTGCGCGCAGTCAGGGATTCCTTTCTAGCTCGCTCCCCCACTGAGCTCACCATTGCCCTCCTCGAGAAGGAACTACTTGCAGCTGAGGCGAGCATCGTCGCTGTAGGTGCCTCTCGTGGCGAGCCCCGCACCCCCTTCTTTGAGGGGTGTTCCCCTTCCCCCCTTCTCCCCTCTGTCGCCTCTGCTGCTGCTGTCGACCTCCTTGGTGCTGAGAAGGTCGGGACCGCGTCTGCTTCGAGCGGGCGCCGCAAGAGCAAAGGGGGCAAGGGTGGAGGTGGCGGCGGGGGAGGCGGGGGTGGAGGCGGTGGGAGTGGAGGAGGGACTAGAGAGGCTAGTGGCGGCAGTGGGGGTGGTGACGGCAGCGGCGGAGGCGGTGGCAGGGGCGGGGGCGGGGGCGGCAGCGGGGGCGGAGGTGGTCGTGGCAGCGGCAGAGGAGGAGGTGGTCGAGGAGGTGGCGGCGGCAGTGGTGGTTGAGGAGGCGCTGGCGGTGGTCTGAGCCAGCAGCACACTCCGTCGCTCCAGGAGGCCCGTGAGTGGTGTGCACGCGGGGCGCGTGGCTTTAGCTGCACGTACGTCATCCGCACTGGTGACCGCACTGGCCAGACGTGTGGGAGGCCGCACCCCACGCACCGCTGTTTCTCGCGCCTTGACGACGCTTGGCGCACTCAGTTCCCTGACGGCGCTGAGCTGCCCCGCTGGCTTGATCTGGAGAGGAAGGGAGTTGATATCTGGGCTCTAGACTTTGATGCTATTCTCACTGCCATGTATGCGATGTTTACTAGTGGAGAGGGTGCTCAGTACTTGCGTGTTCCGCCCGACCCGGGCATTCTGACCAGTGAGGCTGCTGCTCTAGGTGCTAGTACGTCTGTCGCTACAGGTGCTCACGTGTCTGCTACCCCAGGTGATGGTGAGGCTGCCGCTCTAGGTGCTGGTGCGTCTGTCTCCCCTAGTACTGAGTCGACTGAGGCACTGCACACCTTCACACTGCCCTTGAGCCACTCGCTCGGCCAGTTGCTGTCTCCCTCGCTGACCCCTCTGGGGGTCCGGTCATTGCGACCTCCTCCACTGTTCTTCCCTGTCCTGCGGTCCCGTCTGGCACACTGTCTGGTCTCCACCTCCCCTCGTTCTCTACGAACTTGGTGGCGGGTTGTGCGCTCCAGGACGCGGGTGTTCACCAGTTCACCCCGGCCTACGAGCGCGTGACACACTGCACGTGTGCTCGGACGGGCCGTCACCTGGCTACCTTCACTCGGCAGCCGGGGTCGGACTTGTACACACTGACCACTGAGTCCCCTCAGGTAGCCGCGTCTGCGTCTGCGTCAGGTCAGCTGTCTGCCCCCTGCTCGTGTCGCTCTCTGGCGCACGACACTGTCCTCTGGCACCACCGACTTGGCCACCCGTCTGTGCAGCGCCTTCGTGCCATGCACAAACGGCACCTTGTCTCTGGTCTTCCCAGGGTTCTCCCTCCCCTCCCACCCTCGCCTGCTCCTCCCTGTCTTCCCTGTGTCGAGGGGCGGCAGCGCGCCGCTCCTCACTCCTCCTCCTTTCCCCCGACGACTGCTCCCCTGCAGACGCTCCACATGGACGTGTGGGGCCCAGCCCGCGTCCGTGGTCAGGGTCAGGAGAGGTACTTCCTGATAGTTGTTGACGACTACTCGCGCTACACCACGGTCTTCCCCTTGCGCACCAAGGGTGAGGTCCCTGATGTTTTGATCCCTTGGATCAGCAGAGCTCGTCTCCAGCTAGGCAAGCGTTTTCGCTCGGACTTTCCTGTCCTGCGCTTGCACTCTGACAGAGATGGTGAGTTCTCCTCCGACCTCTTGGCAGCCTACTGTGCTGAGCACGGCATTGAGCAGTCGTTCACGCTTCCGGCCTCTCCACAGCAGAATGGGGTTGCTGAGCGCCGCATTGGCTTGGTCATGGAGGTCGCTCGTACCTCCCTGATCCATGCGGCTGCTCCCCACTTTCTGTGGCCGTTTGCGGTCCGATACGCTGCACATCAGCTCAACCTCTGGCCCCGTGTCTCCTTACCGGAGACTTCCCCGACTCTGCGGTGGACGGGAGAGGTTGGCGATGCATCGCGTTTTCGGGTCTGGGGATCCCGAGCTTTTGTTCGCGACACGTCCGCGGACAAGCTCTCCCGTCGCGCTGTTCCCTGTGTCTTTCTTGGCTTTGTCCCGGACGCGCCTGGTTGGCAGTTTTACCACGTCACCTCGCGCCGGGTTCTGCCTTCTCAGGACGTCACTTTTGACGAGTCTGTCCCCTACTACCGCCTCTTCCCCTACCGCACTGCCCCGCTCCCCCCTCCGCCTCTCTTCCTCGCGCCAGGTGCTGCTGTGGTAGACCCCCTCCCCCCTCAGGGTGCCGCTCCCTCAGGTGTGTCCCAGGTAGACCCGGTTGAGCCTGTCGAGGTAGCTGTCGAGTCTCGTCCTGCTAGGGGTGCTGAGCCTGCGCGTGAGGAGCCTGGCGGTGCTGAGTCTGGGGGTGCGGAGCCTGGAGGTGCGGAGCCTGGGGGTACTGAGCCTGGGGGTGCGGAGTCTGGGGGTGCTGAGTCTGGGGGTGCTGAGTCTGGAGGTGCTGAGTCTGGGGGTGCTGAGCCTGAGAGTGCTGAGTCTGTAGGAACCCTCTCCTCACAGCAGCTGCAGGAGAGGTACCTACAGTACTGCAGCCTCCGGAGAGGTGCTGCTGGAGCTGGTACCAGTGCTTCCCCTCCTACCCGGGAGCTCCCCTCCCTTCAGCAGATCCGAGAGTGGTACACACGGCGCTGCAGTCTTCGGAGTGGCGCTCCTGGTGCTGCGGACCCTGGAGGTGGAGCTGCTGCTGGTGCTGAGGACCCGAGTGGTGGAGCTGCTGCTGCTGCTGAGGACCCGGGCGTTGGAGCTGCTGCTGGTGCTGAGGACCCGAGCGGTGGAGCTGCTGCTGGTGCTGAGGACCCGGGCGTTGGAGCTGCTGCTGGTGCTGAGGACCCGAGCGGTGGAGCTGCTACTGGTGCTGAGGACCCGGGCGGTGGTGCTGCTGCTGGTGCTGAGGACCCGGGCGGTGGAGCTGCTGCTGGTGCTGAGGACCCGAGCGGTGGAGCTGCTGCTGGTACTGAGGACCCGAGCGGTGGAGCTACTGCTGGTGCTGAGGACCCGGGCGGTGGAGCTGCTGCTGGTGCTGAGGACCCTGGCGCTGGTGTCTCTGTTGCTTCTGGAGACGCTGCGCGGCCGCGACCGTACTTCGTACCGCTCCTTCAGCAGGTTCTTGGTCAGGCTCCTCCTCCTTGTCCTCCTCCCTCCGTAGAGTGTCCTCCGCCTGTCCAGTCGCAGTCACAGTTACCGCCTGCCTCGCCTCTCCTTGGTCCCTCTCCTTACACTGGTCCCACAGGAGGTCTTACAGAGCGTCGTGAGCCTGAGTCTCGTCCTGCGTCGCCTGTTCGTACTGCTCGCACTGGTCGTCGTGTCCCGCGTCCGCGTCCTCCTCCTGTCCCTGGCACTCACTACATGACCCTGCGTCCCTCCACTGCTCCTCAGCGTGTCCCTCTGCCGTCTCCTCCTGCGTCCTCTCTACCTACTCTTCCTGACCCGGAGTCTGACTCCCGTCGTACTGCCAGTCCCACTGTCACGCGTCTCCTAGCTACTGTTGTCACTGACCCTACCTTTGAGTCCTCTGCTGCGTCTGCTCTGGTCACTGAGTTGGTTGACTTTGCTGCCCGTTGTCGTCTAGACTACGCCGCTAGCCTTGTTGCTGAGTCCGAGTCTGTCTGTCCTCCGTCCGTCGGGGGTGAGTGTGCTCTTGGCACGGACGTCCTTGAGGACAGACAGGAGGAGTTCCAGTGCTTTGCTGCTGCTTTGCCCCATCTCGTGTCCATGCTAGTTGCCCTTGAGGGAGACCCGGATGCTCCTGACATCCTGACCCCGCGCTCTTACGCTGAGGCGATGGCGGGTCCCTACTCCTCTCAGTGGCAGACAGCCATGGACGCAGAGATGGCTTCCTGGAAGTCCACAGGCACCTACGTCGACGAGGTTCCCCCACCTGGGGCGAACATCGTCAGTGGCATGTGGATTTTCAGGGTGAAGCGGCCGCCGGGTTCTCCTCCTGTCTTCAAGGCGCGCTACGTTGCTCGAGGCTTCAGTCAGCGAGAGGGAGTAGACTTCTTCCAGACCTTCTCCCCCACCCCGAAGATGACTACTCTTCGGGTGTTGCTGCACATAGCCGCTCAGCGCGACTATGAGCTTCACTCACTTGACTTCAGCACTGCTTTCTTGCAGGGCAGCCTGCACGAGGAGATCTGGCTGCGCCGCCCTCCTGGCTTCACTGGGTCGTTTCCTCCTGGTACCCAGTGGAGGCTCCAGCGGCCGGTCTACGGTCTTCGCCAGGCGCCACGTGAGTGGCACGACACACTGAGGACGACACTTGCGGCTCTTGGGTTTGCTCCCTCTACTGCTGACCCGTCGCTGTTTCTACGCACCGACACCTCGCTGCCGCCGTTCTACATCCTCGTGTACGTCGACGACTTGGTCTTTGCCACTGCTGACACTGCGGCACTCGCTCACGTGAAGTCGGAGCTGCAGAAGAGACACACGTGCACAGACCTGGGTGAACTGACAAGCTATCTTGGCTTGCGGATCACCCGGGACAGAGCACGGCGCACCATCACCTTGACTCAGTCACACATGGTGCAGCAGGTCCTTCAGCGCTTCCGCTTCACGTACTCCTCGCCTCAGTCCACTCCTCTGCCTACCGGTCATTCGCTCTCAGCTCTGCCTTCGGATGAGTCCGTAGAGCCGAGTGGCCCGTATCCAGAGCTTGTGGGCTGCCTCATGTACCTGATGACCTGCACTCGACCTGACCTTGCATACCCTCTTAGCATCCTTGCACGCTATGTCGCTCCTGGCCGTCACAGGAAGGAGCACATGGATGCTGCTAAGAGGGTGTTGCGCTACTTGTGCAGTACGTCGGGCATGGGGCTAGTGCTTGGAGGGCGAGACCGAGTTGTACTCACTGGACACTCAGACGCTTCTTGGGCAGACGACCAGGCTACTCAGCGGTCGTCTCAGGGTTACACCTTCAGCCTTGGCTCTGGCTCAGTTTCTTGGCGTTCTACATGCTCTTCTTCTGTTCTCAGCTCCAGTTGTGAGGCTGAGATCTACGCCACAGCCATGGCGGCCCAGGAGCTACGCTGGCTGACCTACCTGCTGACCGACTTGGGAGAGCGGCCTCGTTCTCCTCCAGTGCTGTACGTCGACAACAAGGCTGCCATTGCCTTGTGTGAGGAGCACAGACTGGAGCACAGAACGAAGCACATCGCCCTGCGGTACTTCCTTGCTCGAGAGCTGCAGCAGCGTGGTCAGCTTCGTCTGCGTTACGTGGCCACTGAGGCCAACACTGCTGATGTGTTCACCAAGGCGCTTCAGCCTTGTGACCATCAGCGCTTCTGTACTCTTCTGGGCCTTGTGCCTACTGGACCTCACTTGCTTACCTCTTGACTTTGTTTGTATTGTGATCTCTATATATATACCTGCATGTTTACTCTTGCTAGGTTGTGATCATTGTACCTCTTGCTCTATTATAAACCTGCATGTGAACTGGTCTTGTGACCACTTGTTTGTGCTCGGAATTTGTGTGGTATCCTTGAGATCCACCCTGAGCTTGTTGTGTCCTGCTTTGCCTTGACCGGTCTTGTGACCCCTAGTTCTCCCCCACTTCGCCTATGGGGGTGTGTCAAACATTATATATGTTGTGGTTGTTTAGGCTACAGTGGGTTTGCCTGTAGGGGGTACACAATTCTAGGGTTAGGTACTTGTACTCAATTCGCACTTAGTTCAATCATTCCTGTCCGTTCATTCTGACAAAAGCTGCGTGCCTGGTCGCAGATGGCATCTGTCCAAGACTACACAGCGTCGTTCATGGGCCTCGCCGACCAAGTGGATGACAGGTCGGAAGCGGAGCGGTTAGATGAATACATCAGCGGCCTCAAATACGAGATACAGAACCTGCACCCAACGTCGCTCATCCGGAGTTCCCTCCTAGCTAGGCTAGCCTACATTAGTCTGTGCCTTCATTGTATTCTCAGTTCGTTCAATCACAGTCTCGTTATTCGTTTACCTGCGCACTCTCTTTTACAACTCATAACGAAGGGGGTAGTCGGCGCACACAATGGCTCTGTTCTGCAGGCACATGCCTTGGGGAGGAGGAGGGGGGGCGAAAGTAATCACCCCCACCCTGCTACAGCCGAAAGCGGGAAACTTCTGCAGCAGGGGCAGAAGGTGTCGACGGTAATGACGCATTTACCTGCTCAATTTCGCGCCAAATAGGCAGGGGTATATCGAACCTATCGAACCCACAGAGGAGGGTAAGATTTTGCACGAGCGGGTTCAGTTGTGAAAAAACGAAATACAAACCTCTCAGCTGTGAGAGGCGGGCTAGGGTTTTCTCTTTGAGCAAGATGGTTGGGCATTTTTTCATCGAGCGGGTTGTTTTTTACCGCGTGGGTTCCGCAAAGCTTTTGTGCATGTTTTTCTAGGGTAGATGATGGGTGTCCCCACCCCCCGTACATCCCTCACATGTCTCTCGCCACGCCTTGAAAAAGCGGGTTTCGAAGGGCGGGGCGAGTGACGTGAATTTTGCCAGAGAAGGAAGGTGGGGAGGGGAAATGGGTAGCTTCCTTAGGGCCAAAACCCACGAGGGTAAATGGCTGTTTGTAGCCATTTCCCCTCGAACAGGTTCGGAGGGGAAATCGCTGGCTCGGGAAGTGCGGGCTGACCGCCTTCCGATCCCAAAAAACGCAATGGGGGGAAGCTACATATTTCCCCTCGCCCCCCCACCGCCAAGGCCTACAGAACAGAGCCATGCAGTATTTCCCCGTAAGGAACTGCATGGCTCCGTCGTGAACCAGCCAGATATGCTAATGTATCCCATCCCATCCCGTCCAGAGGACTGTGTGGTGGGTAGCATTCTGATGGTCGCTATAATGAATATACATTCATTACTGTCAGAATGTTATGTTTGTCTAGCCTGCAGTGGGGTACTCTATAGTGAGTACAACCCAAACTAGGGTTTCCTATATGTATCCTACCTGCTGCTAGTGCAGAATCCTCCTTCCTGTTTCTATCGTTTGCCTAGCTTTCTTGACATGCTATCAGAGCAGGTCGACCCTCCTGGGTCGATCCTGTGGGTGGTCCCGCCCGATGCTTCCGCTGCTGTCTTGTGTGTCACGCGGCCCGTGGCGCGCGACGTTTTTTCTTCCCGCCACGCGCTCGGGGCGCCTGGCGGTTTTCTGCTCGCCGCGCGCACGAATCGCGCGGCGGTTTTCTGCCCGCCGTGCGCCCCGAGGCGCACGGCGGTTTCCTACCCCGTCGACCCGCGCGTCGCCCCCCGTCGACCGTCGAAGCGCCCCCTGTCGCCCGTCGACGCGCCCCTGGGCCCCGCGCGGCCGCGCGCGGCCCGTACGACCTGCGCCAGGCCCGCGCGCGGCCCGTACGGCCCGCGCGCGGCCCGTACGGCCTGCGCCAGGCCCGCGCGCGGCCCGTACGGGCTGCGCCAGGCCCGCGCGCGTCCCGTACGGGCTGCGCCAGGTCCGCGCGCGGCCTGGGCGTCCCGCGCGCGGTTCGTTCGGCCTGCGCACGCCTTCCCCCGAGCTGCTGACCGCGCCCCACCCCTGCTGCTGCCCGCGCTCCTGTTTTAGGGTTTGGGGGTGGAGAGTATGGGGGTGCCGTGTGTGTGAGCCGTCCCCTGCTCCTCCTCCTCCTCCGTCTCCCACTGCTGCAGCTACCGCTGAGGGGGGTGGATGTGTTGGAGCCGTCGGAGTTGTACGAGGGGGGTGGCGTGTGAGCAGTGCTAGAGGTGCAGCAGGGGGTGTGTGACACGGGTGTGGGACAGCTGGGGGAAGTTGAGTGGAGGCAGTCGTCTTGTCGTCCGCAGCGCCTGAAGTCCAGAGAGCCACGACCCCCTGTGGCCTGAGTAGTCCGGGGCTCTGCGCCCGGTAGCCACAGTGTGAGCACTCCTGGGAGCACAGCGAGCCAGCTGCGCCTGTCGCCGTGTAGTCCGGGTTTAGCCTGGTAGCGTCAGTGCTGCGCACTCCTGTTGCCCGTGTGTCTGCAGCTTCAGCCGTCGCCTCCCATCTTCTCGCCCCCACAGTTTCTCCTCCTCCTCACTTGCCCTCTGTGATAGTCTCTAGCTTTGTTTATCATTGTGAACTATTGCTATGCCTGCTTGTTGTGCTGATGATACCACACTTTGACTATGGGGGTGTGTCAGAATGTTATGTTTGTCTAGCCTGCAGTGGGGTACTCTATAGTGAGTACAACCCAAACTAGGGTTTCCTATATGTATCCTACCTGCTGCTAGTGCAAAATCCTCCTTCCTGTTTCTATCGTTTGCCTAGCTTTCTTGACAATTACTGTAGAGGCTGCTCCTAGCGAGGACAGCCTGAGCACTTCGCCTCAGGATGGCTCAGCCTACACATTCGCACCGAACAAATTCCGAGTCGCCACGCACCAATCACGACATTTCCAAGCCACGCACATCTAAAGGTTCTCGCCTAGCTAGTTTTCACCCTATAAATGCTCGTTTTATTCATTGTTTCTTGATTATGTAATCACAGACTCTTTATAGAAGTCTTCCGCGCACTCTGTTTAGTAAAACTCATAACAGTCGCCTCTGTTTTGAACCAGTCCACGCCTTTCACGGAAGGAAAACTTTTTGTGAAAGCACGTATAGGCCCTGTTCTACAGGCAAACGGGCACGGCGTGGAAACGGAAACACGAGAAACCACTTACGGCTTTCCTCTAGACTCGTCACACTCTCCAAACCGCGAAAGCTCACCTGGTTGTATAAGAAATTTCTTCCCGCCTAAATGCTGGTGTCGGCCCTCTTTCGCGTAAAGGCGGAGGGAATAGTTACTCTTTAAGTTCACATGTTTGAAGTATACTTTCCTGAATAGTTTTTTATTCCAAACAAAATACATCCGTGGAGTCCAATCCCTAGGGTTGTTAACATATCTTGAATTTCGCTTCAACCCATCGGCGCCTAAAAATAGGAGGGGTTTTGCTTACGGAATTTATGTAGTTTGGAGGGTAGAGCTGTCAGAATGCTATTATTGTCTAGCCTGCAGTGGGGTACTCTATAGTGAGTACAGCCCAATCTAGGGTTTGCTATTTGTACTCAACTGCCTGCTAGTTCAACCCCTCTCTCCTTTCAATCATTCTTGCCTAGTTATCCTGAAATGCTATCAGAGCAGGTCGACCCTCCTGGGTCGATCCTGTGGGTGGGCCCACCACCTAAGCCTTCCGCTGCTACTGCTACTGCTACTGCTACTCCCTGTCCGCCGCGCGCCCCGTGGCGCGCGGCGTCGAAACTAGGGTTTTCAGCCCGCCGTGCGCCCCGAGGCACGCGGCGGTTTTCTGCCCGCCGTGCGCCCCGAGGCGCGCGGCGGTTCTCTGCCCGCCGTGTGCCCCGAGGCGCGCGGCGGGTTCCTGCCCCGTCACTCGGCACGTCGCCCCCGGGAGGCGCTGCGACGGGCGACGGGGACCCGCGCGTCGCCCCCCGTCGCCCGTCGTGGCCTGCGCGCGGCCCGTACACCCGGCACGCGGCCCGTACGGGCTGCGCCAGGCCTGCGCGCGGCCCGTACGGGCTGCGCCAGGCCCGCGCGCGGCCCGTACGGGCTGCGCCAGGCACGCGCGCGGCCCGTACGGGAAGCGCCAGGCCCGCGCGCGGCTCGGGCCGCCTGCGCGCGGTTCGGGCGGCTCTACCAGGCCCGTGGGCGGCCCGTTCCTCGCTGCTCCTGCCCTCTCCACTGTCCCCCGTGCTTCTACCGGCGCCTCACCCCTCCTACAGCCCGTTCTCCTAAATTAGGGTTTGGGGGTGAAGAGTGTGGGGGTGGCGGCTATGGGGGTGTCGGTTGTGAGTTCCTCCCCCTGCTCCTCCTCCTCCCTCGTCTCCCTCTGCTACAGCTGCCGCTGAGGGGGGTGGTGTGTGGGAGCCTAGGGTTTGGGGTTTAAGGGGGGTACCGTCGGAGTGGAGCTAGGGTGTCAGCAGGGGGTGTGTGAGAGGGGCGTGGGACGGTCGGGGGAGATTGCGTGGAGGTAGCCGTCGTGACGCCAGCAGCGCCAGTAGTCCGGATGCCCTCGCGCGTTTCGGTAGCCCAGCGAGCCTGCTTCGCCAGTCGCCTGTGGGTCCGTTGCTCCTGTGTGTGCTCGTCGTAGCCGCGGAGCCAGATACTCCCGTAGTCCAGTGCCCTCGTGCGCTCGGTAGCCACTGTGCGCGCCGCTCCTGTTGCCCGTGTGTCTGCAGCTTCAGTCGGCGCCTTTCATCTTCTCTCCTCTCGCCAGCCCTCCTCCTCCTCGCTTGCCCTCTGTGACTGCCTCTAGCTTTGCTCATAACTGTGAACTTTAAACTATTGCTTCTTGAACTTGTGCTCAGAATGTGTGGTGACATTGTGATCCACCCTGAGCTTGTACTGCTTTGCTTGCTCTGCTGATTACACCCCACTTTGGCTATGGGGGTGTGTCAGAATGCTATTATTGTCTAGCCTGCAGTGGGGTACTCTATAGTGAGTACAGCCCAATCTAGGGTTTGCTATTTGTACTCAACTGCCTGCTAGTTCAACCCCTCTCTCCTTTCAATCATTCTTGCCTAGTTATCCTAAAAAGAGCACTAGTTGCACCTGGACAATTGTTTCCATCTTGATGCCATTTTGCTTCCCGTAAAAAGGAGGTATCCTTTGGAAACCAAACAGAGGCTGCGTTCTGCAGGCATCTCCCTTCGGAGGGAGGTGGGGGGGCGAAGGGAAATGATGATGGTTCCTACGCAGTTTCCCCGTCGAATCCCTCCCCCCCCCCCGCTACAACTGAATGTTGGAAATTTCTGGTTTCGGGTGCGAAGCTGCGGAAGGTAAATGCCGAAAAAACAGCTACAATTTCCTACGCACAAAAGTTGGGTAGAGAGAACTGGGCAGACTCATAAAAAGGGTTGAAATTTGTCACAGGGCTACCACGTAGAGTAAAAAACGCACCCGAGCACTCCCTCGAGCAAACCCAGTTTAAGGAGGTTGATGGCTTCTGTTTTTTTACCTAGGTTGACGCGTCCCTGTTTGGGCTACTTAAGGAAGGGGCTGTTTGCTTTCTAGGGTTCAACCGTGGTGTTCCCTAACCCAGCGCCTCCCTCCCCCCTCCGTCCCACAACCAGGGCAAGAGCAATTTTCGAAAGGGGGGCAAATTTTGTCAGAGAAGGAAGCTGCGGTGGGGAAATAGGCAACTTCCTCCGCCCTCATACCCTTGAGGGTAAATGGCTGTTCTGTTGCCATTTACCTTTGGAGGGTAAATGGAGGCTCGGATCCATTTTCCGGGCTGACCGGGCGTTTGATCCAAAAAACGCAGTTGGGGGAAGGTTCCTATTTACCGCCTCCCCCCCCTCTGTCTTGCCTGCAGAACGCAGCCAGAAACAAAAATCACTGGGGAGAGAAGTTGGGTACACACCTTCCGTCGACGTTTCCGTTTCCACAACCCAGGTTGTTCTGCAGCCACTGTCTCCGTTAGGTTCGGATGGAAACAAGCAGGTATGACACTCATTTTCGGGCTGACCATGCTATCGAACCTAAATTGACGGTCGACGGAAGCAACCAAGAGGAGGAAACAATGGCTTGTAGAGCAGGGCTATAGTGTAGCCCTGACGTTTTCTGGGTTGTTAATTGAAAGTAGCCCTTCTGGTTCTTTGGTATCTGGGATGCAGAGTTGCCCAACATTAGTTGAGTTCACGACTTTCACGACCTACGGACCGTCAGAACGGAGAGTTTTCAGGTCAATTAGTTCCTGGAATCCCAATCTCGTAATGAGTGGCGGCTGGGAAAACCTTGAGTAAATACAAAAAAATCCTAGTCTGCAAGCCTGGTGTGCGGTGCGTACTCACCACACACCAGAATGCACTTGTGTGACGCGGTGACTGACACCCTTTCCAAAAGGGGGCACCATTTCCATCCCACCTCTCAGTCATTCCCAGTGACCCATCCAACTCGACAGTACGCACGCCACTCCCAAGTCACCACAACACCACGCTCCTAGTTTCCTGGTTTCCTTTACTCGCGCTTCTGATAACAAAGAAAAAGCACACGTTAGTGGAACAAGTCGTTCGGTACTCGGTTGCCCACAAAGCAAGATGATTCTTTTCCGCGGCCTCGATTGCTTAGTGCCTCGCAGTCTCAGCGAGCGAAGCAGTAGCGAGAGCTAACTAGCGGCAAACCTCATGGCGGAGGCGGTCGCCGTGGTGCGCGCGAAGAGGGCCGCGGAGGTGGCGGCAGGGGCGCACGGCGAGGCGGAGGCGCAGTTTCCGCGGTCGATAAGTTTGCTGGAGGAGAAATTCGACGCGTACGAGCAAGCCAACCTCCTGATATTCCGATCCAAGTCCGACGGCGCGCCTAGGTGAGCCTATCTCGGCATATGCCGCTCGTCTGCCGTCTTGCTTTGCACACCGTTCTGACGGATAGGTTTCTATGGAGGTTGCCGTTCTTCATACCCGTGTCGGCCAATCAGCAATTGGTATCCAGCAATGATTAGTACTAGTAGTACTGCTCACCGATTGCAGTGGTAGAACCCTGTTGCGGAATTCCCTGAACGCGCCTTCCTTTCTTCTTTTCTTCAAACGACCTCGCGACACGTCCCTCATAAAGCAGCAGCACGCGCGACTCGGGTCCCCTCGACACTCCCGACAGCAGCATCGTCCCGACGAATGCGGAGCTCGTGACACGTGGCGCGCGCACGTCGCTGAGACTGCCCGACTCCGCTACGGGGGGGGAGGAGGTCCCTGCAGAAGAGGATGCGGAGGCGGGGGGAACATGGGGAGGCGGAGCGGGCGGAGGGGATGGCGCAGGGGGGAACGCTTCGTTCCGCGAGGGTTCGGGGAACGAGCGGGCGGGACCCAGCAGCAGTGGTCGTGACGCGGAAGACGAGAGGGGACTGGGTGCCTCTTCCCGCGCATGCCCGCCGAAAAGCACGCGGGGTAGCTGCAGGGAGCACACAGGCGGGAAGGGGAAGGGCAGCAGCAGGGAGACACGGAGCAGCGGGGCAGGGGACGGCGGCGGGAATGGGCGCGCGGAGGGCGGAGGGGATGCACTCGGGGAAGGGCACGCTGGGGGGGCGGGAGGGTCGGGGGGGAAGAGCATAGGGAGAGGGGGAGCAGAGGAGGGTGTGAGTGCTCCGCTGATGCGCGTTCTGTCGGAGGATTTTGGGCGGAGTGGGGCAGCTTGTCCGCACGTGGAGAGCGGCGTGCTGCATGACGCAGAGGTGGATGAGATGGACTGCGAGGTGCTGCAAGGTGCGTCCCGGTTCAGAGCGGTGCTACGGGGAATGTAAAGGTTGAGTGAGCTGTCTTTTCAGAGTAGTCTCGTGCGTCCCTTTTCCCTCCTTATCTTCACCTCCCATCCTCTCTCCTCTTCCCTTTCTCCTCTCTCCTTCTCCTCTCTTGTTTCTCCTCTCCTCTTTCTCCTCTCCCTTTTATGCTCTCCCCTTTCCTCCCCTTTCTTCTCTCCCCTTTCTCCTCTTCCCTTTCTCCTCTTCCCCTTTTCCTCTCCCCTTTCTCCTTTCCCCTTTTCCTCTCCCCATCTCCTCGGCCCGCAACTCCGCAGCAAGTGTAATCCCTCCGCACACCTCCCTCAGCCTTCCTCGACCCTCCACCGTGCGTCCTACTCCCCCCTCCCTCCGCTTTCCCCCTTGCCCCTACTCCCCCGGTCCCCCGTTCCCCCGGCCCACCAGAGGCGTTCCAGCGAGTGCTGGCGCTGCAGCAGCGCGTGCTGCACTGCACTACCGCGTCCTGGAGGGTTCCGTGCGGCGGCTCATGCCCGTGTGATCCTCTCCTCATCCTCCCTCCCGCCCCGGCCCCCCTCGTGCGCCCCAGAAGCCTTCACACGAGTGTTGGCGCTGCAGCAGCGTGTGCTGCACTACCACGTTCTGGGGTTTCGTGCTGCTCATGCCCCTGTGTTCCTCTGCTCATCCTCCCGCCCCCTCCCCTTCTCCCCCCCCCCCCCTGTGCACCCCAGAGGCCTTCACACGAGTGTTGGCGCTGCAGCAGCGTGTGCTGCACTACCGTGACCTGGGGGCTTTGTGCTGCTCATGCCCCTGTGTTCCTCTGCTCATCCTCCCTCCCCCTCCCCCTTCCCTCCCCCTTGTGCGCCCCAGAGGCCTTCACACGCGTGCTGGCGCTGCAGAAGCGAGTGCTGCACTACCGTGACCTGGGGGGCTTCGTGCTGCTCATGGTGCTCTTCATCACCATCCTCTACCTGCAGGCTGATTCCTCCCGCAGCTATGACATCACTGCTGCCCACTCCGTGCTCTACCCGCCTGTGAGACTGCTGCGCGCTTGTGACCCCACGCTCCCCATCCCCTGCCTTACCCCACTCTCCCCCTTCTCTACCCCACTCCCCTCCCCCTTCCCTAGCTCACTCCCCTCCCCTTTCCCTACCCTACTCCCCTCCCCCTTCTCTACCCCACTCTCGCGCTTCCTTCCCGCTCCCCCTCTCCCTCACACACACCACACTCCCCTGGCCCCCTTACCCCACTCCCGTTCCCCCGTACTCACTCTTCTTCTCCCCTCCCCCTCCCCGCAGTACCCCGCTCCCCGCGGTCCTTCCCCCACCCACTCCCGCGAACACTCTATCCCCCACTGCGCCCTACCCCATTCCTCCACGTCTTCTTACCAAAAAGCGGATTCGACAAGGTGCAAAGCGATAGTTCTCACACCCTCCTTCTGAAAGCGTTTCCTCCTCCTGCAGCGCCTCCCTGCACGGGTCCATGCGTTGTGTTAGAATTCGCAAGAGCCACCCATCCAACTCCACAATTCACTCACCACCGGATCCATGCACCACCAGCCAGCATATGCTCTCTGTGCACACATGCACGGCCGCCTTCTCCTTGCCACTGCCTGCCGCGTTATCCTGCATCCTTGGTCCTTTCCCTCTCCCTCCTCTCGTTCCTTCGCTTGTAAAATGAGACATTTTTTGAGGCGCATCGTGCGCAAAGTCGTCACTCTGCATGCTCGAAGCTTTCCCCGCTCCCTTTCTCCTCGATTTGTCCTTTTTTCCTCTCTCTCTCGCCCCTCCCCCTTCACTTGCCCACTCTCTCGGTCCCTGCACAACCTCTCTCTTTCCACTCTCCCTCTCTCTCTCTTTCACGCCATCCATGTGCCATGCATTGCATGTATGGGGCACAGGGCATGAGCCAGGACGCCACCAACACCTTTGCGGGCGCAGACGATTTCTACCAGTGGCTCAACAATAGCATCATACAAGTGAGCCTGCCGCACTCACATGCCCACCCCACTCGCACACCCACGCGCCCATGCACCCACCCACGCCCATGTGCCCATTGGTTTCAACACGCCTAGCTACAGCCCTCTCATGACTCGCTCACAACCTCCTCAACCCATCCCCTGTCCGCACCCATCCTCACCGCCTCCAACCCCTTCCTCTCCTCATCATTCCCACCTCCCGCCCTCCCTGCCCTCCCCCACGTGCCTCAGACCCTCAGGGCAGACTGCACGTGTGGAGACAGAACATGCAACCGCCCCTTTCAGCACCCCACGTTCGGCCGCTTTGGCTGCCAGGCACTTCTCAGAATTCTCAATAGTGGTCCCCATCATCCCCACCTCTCACCCGCTGCATGTCCCCCCACGTGCCTCAGACCCTCTGGGCGGACTTCACGTGTGGCGATGGCACGTGCAACCGCCCCTTCCAGTACCCCGCGTTCGGCCGCTTTGGCTGCGAGGCGGACTGCGGCACGTTCCCCAACCTCACCTCCGTGGTCGTGCACCTCTCCTCGCAGCTGCACACGCAGCAGGCGGCCGAGCAGTCCTCCTGGAACCTCTGCATGGTCAACCCTGTCTCGCTCTGCTGGTACATTCTGATTTGCCTGACTGCGCCTCAACACCGAGTGCGCTGTTGTTGACGCGCTGTTGTTGGCGCGCTGGTGTTAACGCGCCTTTGTTAACACGCCTTTTTTAATGCGCCTTTTGAAACGCGCCTTTTTTAACGCGGTTTTTAAACGCGCCCTTTTCAACGCCCATGACCCCGCTCCGCTCCTCATAGCCAACGCTCTTTTGCTCTGCTGGTGGTCTCTGAGTCGAGCGACTCAAAACCGAGGTCACTTTTGAGTTGTGCATTTCAGCACATTCCTCCTACCGCATTGTTTTTTCCCTCATCTCCCCTCTCCTTCCCCTTCTGTGCACTCAACCAGCCTCCCCCCCATGCCTCCTATCCCCTACCTCCATACCATTCCCACTTCTCCTTCCCCCTCCCCTGCCCTCCCCAAGGTACGAGGGCGCACAGTCCTTCCCAGAGGGCGAGGCGGACGTTTCAGTCCCACTAGACATACCAGACGGGGACTGGGTGGTGGTGCTGAATGCGCCATTCGGGGCATCAGAGGCACACTGCACGCTGCTCCCCCTGGAACACGGCGCCTGGTTACCATCGGGTCGTCTAGTACTGTGGAGCTGGCCTCGTGGGGATATTGTGCTCATGGCTCTGATGGTGCTGAACAGGATGATGGCAGTGCGGTGGATGCGAGTGGGACTGACATCTGTCGCGATGTGAGTGGCCGACTGGTGCTTGCTTATTGGTTTGATGCATCTGAAATGTTTGAACCGGCAGGTGTTGATGGTGTGGTTGTTGTCTTTTCTTTCTTTCTTTCTTTCTTTCTCTTTTTGGTTGTTTCGAAGGCGCGTCAAAAGCGAAAGGGGGTATACAACTGCTTGTTATGCAAGCGGGTGTATACGACTGCTTGTTATGTTTGTGCGACTTTTGAGAATTCTCAGAAATATAACTGCTTGTTATGGAAGTGGGTGTATACGACTGCTTATCATTATATGCATTCCCGAATCCCGAGCGCCAAGCAAGTGGTATGCAACTGGCGCTCGGGAATGTTGTTATTCCATGCAAGCCGATACAGTTACAGTTAGAATAGAACAGCACAGGGTCTCTTCTCCACTCATCCGAGTCACACACGTCTCACCACTTCTGTACACAACCAATGCCACTCCTACACCACCCCACCCCACCCAATCCGTCCATGCGCGCATGCGTGTGTATGTGCACTGATGCACCTATGCGCATGTGCATGATTGTATGTGCATGTGCAGGCGTGTGTGCGGCTTGCCACATGTCTGCCAGAAGCGTGTGGCCGCACATTCACAGAGAGGGAGGTGGCAGGGGCGTTTGTGGACTGTGCGCGCATGTGCATCGTCGCACCCGCCGCCATCGCTCCCTATGAATCTGCCTCCTGCCCCATCGTACGTCAATCACCCCGTTTTTTTGGCCCGGCTCAAAAGCCCCTCCTGCCCAAGCGCACTGTGTCTGTCTTCCTTCTTGCCTTCCTCTCCTCCACCAGCTTCTGCATGCACGTGTTTGAACGAACCAAGCAATGCTCGCTTACCATGGTTAGCCTTCCACCCGGGCCCTCAGTTATGGTGCGGGCTGTGCTTGCCACATACACCGTCGTGCTCACTGTGCACTTCTCTCTCGTGCTTGACCACCCACCTTGCTTTCCTCCCTGGGCTCCCTGCCTCACCTCACCCCACCCCTCCCCTCCCCTCCCCTCCCCTCCCCTCCCCTCCCCTCCCCTCCCCTCCCCTCCCCTCCCCTCCCCTCCCCTCCCCTCCCCTCCCTTTCCCCACACCCCCCCAGTCCTGCTCTCTCCAGTCCAGTGCCATGCTTGCATTCCTTTTGAGCTTTGAGACATCTCAAAACCGTTCCCCTTCACTGCTCTACTTCACGTCCTCTCGCCTCTGCTGCCCTGTTCACTGTTGCCTTCTGCTGCCCACGTCTCTGCCCACGTCTCTGCACCTGGGGTTGCAGGCAGTCACCTCATATGGGACTCCCCTCTCTTTCTCACTCGCCCTGCTCTCCCTTTCCCGTGCTGCCTCAGGCAGAGATAGCCACCATATTCCCCAACACCCCCTGCAACACCTCAGGTACTCTCACGTACACCCACCATGGCCATGCCATCCCATGCCATCCCATGCCATCCCATGCCATCCCATGCCATCCCATGCCATCCCATGCCATCCCATGCCATCCCATGCCATCCCATGCCATCTCATGCCATCCCATGCTATCAGCTCCAGTGTCTCTCCAGCCTCCCGCCATCACCTTGTGTCATGTTCTGACTCACGCTCACTCACTCACTCACTCGCACTACACTGCACTGCACCCACCAGCACCCCTCATGCCTCCCAGTCTCACAGCCCACCAGCTCTCTTGAGACGTCTCAAAAGACCGCTCGTGCCTCCCGCTCTCACAGCACACCAGCTCTTCCATCCAATGTCCATTGCGTATAAGCACCAAATATTCCCGAGGCGTTGCACACACCAACCGTGACTCACGTGTGCGTGGGTGGGTGTGTGTGACTCGCCTTTGAGATTTTTCAAAAGTGACACACAGAGTCAAAGGCAGTGCACTTGGAGACTGGCATGA
Organism: Closterium sp. Yama58-4; assembly: GCA_947470075.1. Taxonomy (NCBI): domain Eukaryota; kingdom Viridiplantae; phylum Streptophyta; class Zygnematophyceae; order Desmidiales; family Closteriaceae; genus Closterium; species Closterium sp. Yama58-4. The sequence continues at coordinate 20,866 of CANIUD010000861.1, read as the reverse complement.
GGCATGAGGCATGACACACGCATTGTTGGTGCCGTGCCACAGCCACTGGCTCCCACTTCTCTGTTTCTGCCTACCCCTCACAGGTCTCTCCTTCCTCTCCTCTCCTCTCCTCTCCTCTCGTCTCGTCTCCTCTCCACACATGCTTAAACCACACCTCCTGCATCCCACTCGCCCCGTCCCTTTCCCCCACACCAGCCTCCAACACCTCTCGCTTCCCCCGCCGGAAGGTACTGCTCCTCTTTCCACTCCTTGCTGTCTCTTTCCACTCCGTGCTGTCTCTTTCCACTCCTTGCTGTCTCTTTCCACTCCTTGCTGTCTCTTTCCACTCCGTGCTGTCTCTTTCCACTCCTTGCTGTCTCTTTCCACTCCTTGCTGTCTCTTTCCACTCCTTGCTGTCTCTTTCCACTCCTTGCTGTCTCTTTCCACTCCTTGCTGTCTCTTTCCACTCCTTGCTGTCTCTTTCCACTCCTTGCTGTCTCTTTCCACTCCTTGCTGTCTCTTTCCACTCCTTGCTGTCTCTTTCCACTCCTTGCTGTCTCTTTCCACTCCTTGCTGTCTCTTTCCACTCCTTGCTGTCTCTTTCCACTCCTTGCTGTCTCTTTCCACTCCTTGCTGTCTCTTTCCACTCCTTGCTGTCTCTTTCCACTCCTTGCTGTCTCTTTCCACTCCTTGCTGTCTCTTTCCACTCCTTGCTGTCTCTTTCCACTCCTTGCTGTCTCTTTCCACTCCTTGCTGTCTCTTTCCACTCCTTGCTGTCTCTTTCCACTCCTTGCTGTCTCTTTCCACTCCTTGCTGTCTCTTTCCACTCCTTGCTGTCTCTTTCCACTCCTTGCTGTCTCTTTCCACTCCTTGCTGTCTCTTTCCACTCCTTGCTGTCTCTTTCCACTCCTTGCTGTCTCTTTCCACTCCTTGCTGTCTCTTTCCACTCCTTGCTGTCTCTTTCCACTCCTTGCTGTCTCTTTCCACTCCTTGCTGTCTCTTTCCACTCCTTGCTGTCTCTTTCCACTCCTTGCTGTCTCTTTCCACTCCTTGCTGTCTCTTTCCACTCCTTGCTGTCTCTTTCCACTCCTTGCTGTCTCTTTCCACTCCTTGCTGTCTCTTTCCACTCCTTGCTGTCTCTTTCCACTCCTTGCTGTCTCTTTCCACTCCTTGCTGTCTCTTTCCACTCCTTGCTGTCTCTTTCCACTCCTTGCTGTCTCTTTCCACTCCTTGCTGTCTCTTTCCACTCCTTGCTGTCTCTTTCCACTCCTTGCTGTCTCTTTCCACTCCTTGCTGTCTCTTTCCACTCCTTGCTGTCTCTTTCCACTCCTTGCTGTCTCTTTCCACTCCTTGCTGTCTCTTTCCACTCCTTGCTGTCTCTTTCCACTCCTTGCTGTCTCTTTCCACTCCTTGCTGTCTCTTTCCACTCCTTGCTGTCTCTTTCCACTCCTTGCTGTCTCTTTCCACTCCTTGCTGTCTCTTCCCCCTCCTTGCTGTCTCTTCCCCCTCCTTGCTGTCTCTTCCCCCTCCTTGCTGTCTCTTCTCCCTCCATGCTGCTGTTCCATCCATCTATTGTCGCCATTCCTGCTGCTATCTCTGCTTCTCCTTCGCCCGTCCCCCCTTGTCACACATCTACCCGCATCAGCTGCAGTTGTGCTGCACTCTCTGCATTGTCGTGTAATCCAGCCTTGCACCCTTTCTGTAATCTCTCACCCCTGGCTCTTTCTCTCTCACGCTCTCGTTCTCTTTCGCTCTCACACTCTTCATTCTCATGCTCGCCTGCTCTTTCTCACCTCTCGCCCGGCCACCTCCCACCGTCCCGTCCCACCAGGTGCAGGTACTGCGTAGATTGCACCGCCCACACACGTACGGCTACTGGCCCTCTTCACTAGCCCTTTCTAGCCCCCACCGTTCAACTGCTGCCTCTTCTCGTTCCCTAGCATCGCCTGAGCAGGCTACTGCTTCTGATTCTGCTTCTGCCTCTGCTGCAGCCTCTGCCAAACTGCCCCTCGGGGCAGCACAGCAAGTGCAGAGAGCAGCAGGAAGGCTGAGCAGCAACAGCAGCAACAGCAGCAACAGCAGCAACAGCATCAACAGCAGCAACAGCATCAACAGTAGAAGAAGCCGCAGCAGCAGAAGCAGCAGCAAGCCTTACGCCCAGCACCCCGTGGCTTCTCCTTGGCGCCACGGACCGCCAGCGAATCACAGCGCTGCAAGTGGCAGTCTCACGAGCACTTTTCACCATGGCCAAAGACAGATGCCTGGCAGGGCGGGCCCCTGGGAGCATGGCAAGGCACTTAGAGGGAGGCGCAGGCAGCGTGCGGGCAGGCATCGTGGCCTCCCTGTGCACGGCACTGGGAGGGCCTGTTGCAACCATGGAGGAGTGCCAGTTGCGGGACGAGACGGGGCAGCAGATGGCGACAGTAGGGGAGATGTATGCGTACCTGCACCGCACGCATGTGCGCGGCGGGCGGGTGATCTCGGCGCAGCACATGCGGCGGTTTGTGCAGACGGTGGTGGCGGCGCTGCGGTCGGTGACGGGGCTGGACGAGGCGTCGTGTGCGCGCGTCACCACGCTGCTGCATGGGTTCGATGATGCCATTGTCACGTCTGATGCAGTTGGGTGCTCGCAAGGTGAGGCGTGCTGTGCTGGTGCTGTGCTGGGCTGTGTTGTTGCCGCTGCTATGTGCATGCTTGTACCTGTCACATGTGATGTGTTGGTGCCTCGCTGCCTGTGAGTATGCTGCGGTCATTCCAGCATGCATCCATTCCGTTGCCCCATCCATCCACATCTCGTCTCGTCTCCTCTCGTCTCCTCTCGTCTCCTCTCGTCTCCTCTCGTCTCGTCTCGTCTCGTCTTCTCTCCTCTCCTCTCCTCTCCTCTCATCTCGTCTCGTCTTGTCTCGTCTCGTCTCGTCTCCTCTCGTCTCCTCTCGTCTCCTCTCGTCTCCTCTCGTCTCCTCTCATCTCGTCTCCTCTCCTCTCCTCTCCTCTCCTCTCATCTCCTCTCGTCTCGTCTCCTCTCCTCTCCTCTCCTCTCCTCTCATCTCCTCTCGTCTCGTCTCGTCTCGTCTCGTCTCGTCTCGTCTCATCTCGACTCGACTCGTCTCGTCTCGTCTCGTCTCCTCTCCTCTTCTCTCCTCTCCTCTCCTCTCCTCTCCTCTCCTCTCCTCTCCTCTCCTCTCCTCTCCTCTCCTCTCGTCTCCTCTCCTCTCCGCTCCTCTCGTCTCGTCTCGTCTCGTCTCGTCTCCTCTCCTCTCCTCTCCTCTCCTCTCCTCTCCTCTCCTCTCCTCTCCTCTCCTCTCCTCTCCTCTCGTCTCGTCTCGTCTTGTCTCGGTGCAGGTGGAGCGTGGCTGCAGTGGGGAGGGGGAGTGAAGCACAACACGACCATCCATGTGGGTGACAAAGTCACGTGGGTGTGGGACGACGACCTCCCGCACTCGCTGCGAGGTTCGCCCTAACCAGATCACTTCCTGACCTAATGCTCGCTCTTTGTTTCTCCCTAATGGTCTTCCGTCCTCTCTATCTCGTGTTATTGCATCCCATCTCTTTGCATTTGCGTGCGCACCCATGCACTGTGAGTTTGCCATGGTGGAGTGGAGATTGTTCATGTGGACCTTTGTCTCCGCTGCTGCTGAAGCGGTGCACCTTTGTCATGTCGACTGGTCAGCAGCATTACCTTGTGTCCCACACCTACCATTGCTGTGCCGCCCACCACCACCACCACCACCACCACCACCACCACCACCACCACCACCACCACCACCACCACCACCACCACCACCACCACCACCACCACCACCGCCGCCGCCGCCGCCGCCGCCGCCGCCGCCACCGCTGCCACCACCGCTGCTGCCGCCGCCGCCGCCTCCACCACCACCGCCACCACCACCATCCCCGCTCTTCCCCCATCGCCGCTGCTGCTGCCAGTGACACGGATAAGCAACACATGCAGAGCGTCAAAGTCCATCCTCTGTGCTCTTTCCTGCATTGCTCGACACAAGAAGAGCACACAGCTTCCCTTGCTGTGCCCTGCAAAAACCCCCTACCTCCACCTTCCTCCCCCCCTCTCCTCCTCCAGTGGCGGGGATGGGCGAGGCGGAAGACCCGCTGTTCCTGGTTCTTTGAGACGTCTCATACCCCCCTCCCCCCTTCCGTTCCACACACCCCCTGATGGCAGTGGCGGGGATGGGTGAGGCGGAGGACCCCCTGTTCCTGGGGTTTGGAGGGCACCGCCTGGCCGTGTCCCGCCAGCTCGCATGCACCCCCATGAACGTCGGCGCGGGGGACGTCTCTGACGAACCGCTGCCATGCGTCCTGAGTGAGTGGTGGAGTGCGGTGTGGTGTGGTGTGGTGTGGTGTGGTGCGGTGTGGTGTGGTGCGGCGGGTGTGGTATTTCCGGTTGTAAAATATGCATACTTTATGGTGTTGCATTTCCCATTGTAAGCCATTCCTGCTTGTCCTGCTCCCCTGCTTGGCCTGCTTCGACTCACTGTAGTCCTCTGCCTGCTAGCTACACCACCACCCTCACGCCCCACTTCCCACCATTACCTCTCTTCCACCTGCCCCACTGCGGCCCCACTGCGGCACCACCACCATCACCAGGCATGGACGGCGAGGCAGCAGGTTCATTCTCCTACAGCAAGGTGTTCACTCGCCCTGCCACGGTCTATTACGATGACAGCGCGCTCCCAGGAGGAGCAGCTCAGCAGAGCCTCTCCCCCTCCGCCTCTTCCTCCTCTTCTTCCTCCTCTTCTTCTTCCTCCTCCTCCGCCACCTCCTCCTCTGCCAGCGTTCTCACGGTGCTTCCTGCCACAGCGGGAGACGATTCTGCTGCTGGTGAGCAGTCTTTTGAAATTCTCAGAAACCCGATGCGGCTGGTGGGTGGGTATAGCTTCTGACTACACACGCTCTCTCTCTCTCTCACTGGAATCTGTGCCTAGTGTGAGAGGGACCATCGTTGTTTGGCTGATCTTTGACAAAGATTCTTTGTCACCACAGCCCTTGATGGTTGCTTTTTACAATGAGCCCACAGGCCCCTGTGTTGTCAGAACACTCTTCAAAGGGTCCCTCTTTCTCTTTCTCTCTCGTGTCGCTTTCTCCCATGCATGCTCTCTCTTTCTCTTATCACTTCCTCCCATGCATTCTCCCCCTCACTCAACCTACTTGCGCTTGCCTCCCGTCTTTCCTTCTCTCCATGCCCCGTCTCTCCTCCCCGGTTCATGCCTCTCTCACGGTTCGTGTCCATGCATGTATGCGTGCAATGCAATGCAATGCAATGTAATGCAGGTCAGGCCGATGCCAACGCCACCGCCACAACTGGCACCCCACTCTTCCCCACATCCAACCCCTCCCCAGACCCAACCTCCAGCACCACCACCTCAACTTCCCCCTCCTCCTCCCCCTCTTCCTCCTCTGCCTCTGCCCCAACTTCTTACTTCTGTGCGCCGGGGTGTCGGCTGCAGCGGTTGGCGAACGGGGTGTGCGATGCGGCATGCAACACGCGTGCATGCGCCTTTGACGGTGGCGACTGTGCGTGTGTCGACCCGCTCTTTGGCCCCGGCATCTGTGCCTGCCCGCCCGCCCACACACGCCGAGATGATGGTTGTAAGTCCACTCGCTCCCTCAAACCACTCGCTCCCTCAAACCACTCGCTCCCTCCCTCAAATCACTCGCTCCCTCAAACCACTCGCTCCCTCCCTCAAACCACTCGCTCCCTCCCTCAAACCACTCGCTCCCTCCCTCAAACCACTCGCTCCCTCCCTCAAACCACTCGCTCCCTCCCGCAAACCATTCGCTCCCTGCACACACTTGCACAGCATCTAGCAAGTTACTGTCTCCTTCCCGCCATCTTTAGTACAAGATTCCCCCCCTCTTTTCTTTATTGAAATCCCCATGCCTTGTTCCTTGTTGCCCCCTGTCTCTCTTCCCTACTGATGTGGCTTTCCGTACTCTCTCCTTGTCTCTCTCCCTTCCATTCCTGTCTCCAACGCGCCATGTGCCGGGGATGTCATGGTGGTAGCGGGAAGCTACTCAAAGCATGCTTTGCAGCCCTTGTGTCCTGCATTCATCTCACTTCTCTCCTGTCTCCAATCCTCTCCCATCTCCCTCTCTCTCTTTCCCTCTCTCTCGCTCTCCCACTCTCTCTTTCCCTCTCTCTCTCTCTCCCTCTCCCGCTCTCCCTCACTCGCACCTCGCCCTGCCAGCATGCTGTCTGTCCACAGCAGTGGGCACCAACCTCAACTTTCCCTTCTCGCTGCAGCGATACGGCCCCAACTACACCGAAACCAACCATGCCTTCGCTGCTGAGAGAGACACCGCTGTCCATCGCTTTGTCTCGCATCGCAACCGGTACGCTTCAAGTGTCCTGCCCATGCAGGGGGGGTGAGTTCGATCGTGGAAGCAGGATACCGCGTGGAGTTCAACCCTCGTAGATAATAGCTCCACTGCTTGCAATCATTTTCTCCTATTCTACTTCAACCCACCACACGCGAAATACAACCCAACCCCTGGGTGCAGTCTAGGTTTATCTAACACCCCGTGACCCGTCAACTTGTCTACCCACTTTCTCGTATTCTACCCGTTCCCTCCCTTACTCTTTTCTTCATCTTCCACCCCTTCCACTCCTTCCACTCCTTCCACTCCTTCCCCTTTCCCCTTCTTTCCGCCTTCCACGTAACCCTCCCCGTTCACCCTGTGTGCGGTTGAGACAGGCTTTTGATAGGTATGGTGCTGCAGCAGGACAGAGTGAGCACGCAGGTCTGCACAGGAGAAGGGTGAGTCGCAATGATGCTCTGCTTTTGAGGTGCCTCAAAACATGAGACGATTATTGAGGCGTCTCAAAACATGAGACGATTTTTGAGGTGCCTCAAAACATGAGACGAGTTTTGAGGCGCCTCAAAAAAGGCGCCTCAAAAACAGAGTGAGCACGCAGGTCTGCACGGGAGAAGGGTGAGTCTCAATGATGCTCTACTCTACTCTACTCTACACCCTCCATCCGTGAACTTCACTGCTCATGGGCTGGCGCTGCGTGGTCGTGGTTGCGCAAGCGTTGTGCGCTGCCCTGCTCGTGAATTGCGTGATCCAGCTCACCCTGTGACGAGTCTGAAATGTGCCGTGTGCCGTGTGCCATGTGCTGTGTGCCATGTGCCATGTGACATGTGCCACTACATAAGCCATCACTTTCCCTCCATAGAAACACCCCTAAATCCCTCCACACCCCGCTCCCCTTCCCCCATCACCCCATCCCCTCCCGCCTTTCCCGCCAGGGTGCTACACCTGGGCGGCTGGTGCAGCAGCGGCCCATCCAGGGACCCCTTTGGCGTGAACCCGCACTTCCTGGCCACCTCGTCCCTCTACGACACCGCTGCCACCGCCAACATGAGCCAGCTCGACAACAGCACCTTCGGCTCCAAGCTGCTATTCAACCCACAGGGCCTCCCCTACGGGTTCATCTACCCTGTGGTGAGTGACGCAGACACACACACACTGCATTATGATGGAGACAAGCTTGTGACTGCTTTGTGACTCAAAATCTGCCGACGGCTTCATCTACCTTGTTGTGAGTGAGACAGACGGGTTACAAGCTGCATCGTGATGGAGGTGCAAACTTCCCCCCCTCCCCCTCCTCCCATCCCTCTGCACCCTCGTCCCTCTCTCTGTGTGGCAGGACGCGCTACCTCGCTTCCCACTGGTGTTTGAAATCAACCTGGACAACGAGGCAGCCACAAGGCGCTTGCAGTACCTGGTGGAAGGCGGCGATTTCTGGGTCGCATCAAACCCCTCCCCGCCCCCTCTTGTCTCTTTACCTTTTCCCTCCACCCCTTTGTCCCTGCCTCTCCTCGTCCCAGGACGCGCTGCCGCGCTTCCCTCTGGTGTTTGACATCAACCTGGACAACGAGGCGGCCACAAGGCGCTTGCAGTACCTGGTGGAAGGCGGCTACATTGACAACAGCACACGCACCATCGACGTCAGCTTCATCACCGTCAATGGTACTGGCCTACATCTAGAGCTTCAACGTATTAGGACGAGCTTGGTCTTCTGGATCCGAGTCAGGTTTCTAATCTCCTGGTATTCGCCTGAGTCTAGAGCTTCAAGTGGGCTGTTGTACATTCGGATTTTACTCAGATTCTTCTCAGGGTTACGTTCTTCCTGGCTGACTATCGTCTCCTTGCTAACACGACCATCCCATCCTACTGCTGCCCTGCCGTCACGGGCACTCACAGCATCGAGGTGAGCTTCACTTCAACATCTTCAACGGTACTCGCACCGCCGCCGGCTGCTTTCCGGCGCGCTGCTTTCCGAACTAATCCCTTGCGACTCATGCTCCTCCTCTCTCACCGCACCCACCTCTCCCCTCCACAACTCTCCACTCTCACCCCGCCAGACTAAGCACACACACTCACGTTCATCACAGTGACACGCGAATTCTGAACTGAGGCACATTCCAAGGCGCCTTAAAAAACTCCTCTCCCCTCCACACCACTCCACCCTCACGACACCAGGCGAGGCACGCACGTTCGTGCTCACGACAGTGACATGCGACGTGAACACGGGCGGGCAGATCGGCGTGACGATCAAGTCGCAGCCAGCAGCGATGCACATGTACGGCGGCGGGGGCGGAGGCACATCCCCCGCCAACACCACGCGGCTCATCCTGGAAATATTCTACGTGCTGGGGCTGCTGTGGAACGTGTACGGCGAGGCGTGTGAGATGATGGACCATGTGCGCATGGAGGGCACGGTACTCGGGTACTTTGGCCTCGTGTGGAACTGGGTGGATCTCTTCTCGCTCGCACTGCAGTTCACCGCCATTGCCATCTGGTGAGCGCCTCGTGAGCCTCAGGATGGTTGGTTGTATGTTTCTTGCTTTTCTCTGGTCGTACCTTAGTCGTATCATATCTGGTGAGCAGTTTATGGGCTCAAGCGGCATAATTTAAGCTCATCGCCCACTTTCTTGGCCCATTGTTGCTGCTCATACTCCCTCCTTTCACATTTTGCACCGTATGCTTTCCCGTTCGCCCTTGCTCACACAAATACTCGTTCCCACCTCCTCCCCTCTTTCCCCTTCTCGCCCACTTTCCTGTTTGCTTTCCACAATCTTTCGCCCTCGTCCCGCTTTTCATCCCCCCTACTCCTCCCGCTTCATGGTTCACTGTCCTCTCTGCTCCTGCCATGGGTGCCTGCTGGTGTAGGGAGGATGGTGTTGTGCAGCACCATCTTTGAATGCCTCTACTGCAAGTCGACGCAATGTGGTGCTGTGGCGAGCAGTAGACGCATTCGAAGATGCCCCGCTACTTTCAAGTCGACTCAAAATTCCCTTCCTCCTCTCCATCACCCCCTTCTCTGCGTGACGTGTGTGCGTGCAGGATGGTGCTATGCTAAAACATGAGCAGTGGAATCATTCGACATGCAGCAGCGCTACAACATCTGCTTCGCTGCTCGAGATGCCACACTACTTTTGATTCGACTCAAAAGCCCCTTTCATTACCCTGATTGTGGCGCGTGTGCGTGCAGGATAGTGCTGTGGAGAGCAGTGGAATCATTCGACATGCAGCCACGCTACAACATCTACTACTCGCTACTCGAGATGCCGCGCTACTGGGCCGTGCCCAATCCGCCTACAGGGTTCATGCTGGCGGGGCAGGCATTCCTAGACCTGCGCTACATCATCAACGTGCGCGCCGTGTACTTTGCAATGCAGGGCATCAAGTGAGTGACGCATGGCATGCTCTGTTGGTGTTAGCCTGCTGTGCTGGCATGTGTAATGCTGTGCCCTGGCGCTCGTGTGAATGCACTGGGAGAGCGGATAGGTACATACATACAAGCATGCATACACATGCACACACATGCGCACGCACAAACACACACACATGCCCGCATCCAGCACGCATGCAGAGTACATACATGCATACATACATACCAGGGCTGACGATTGGTCTGAGTCCAACCCGTAAGAACCTGAGCTGCCTCGGAAACAACCCTGAGCTGTCCGGGAAGCAGACGTAAATTCAGGGCATTCATATTTCCAGCTCTGAGAATGTGTGCGTAATAAAGCTAAGTTATTCGAGCTAGACATACACTAAAGAGCAGAGTACGCTAGGGGAACGTGGGGGGCTGGTGTTGTTGGGAGGAGTGGGAGAGGGACAAGTTTGCGGCCTAAGGTCGGGAAGAAAGGGGGGGAGGGGAGGGGGGGTGGCAGGTACGGGAATCCGGGGAGCCCCAAAACCTGTCCGTTAGGAATACGGGCTGGGGGAAAAACCAACTCTGAAAATCTCTGAGCTGAGCTATAACTAACCCTGAATTCTCAGGGAAAACGGACAAATGTCCGTGAATCGACAGGCCTGCTACATACATACATACATACATACATACATACATACATACATACATACATACATACATACATACATACATACATACATACATACATACATACATACATACATACATACATACATACATACATACATACATACATACATACATACATACATACATACATACATACATACATACATACATACATACATACATACATACATACATACATACATACATACATACATACATACATACATACATACATACATACATACATACATACATACATACATACCACCTCAACAAAGGTAAATATGGTACTTTCATGCCAAATTCTCCCTCACTCGTACGTCAAATGTTTCTGGCACGACAACACAATCCTTAAACCGTAACTCCCCTTCATGCACACATACACTCATGCCTCCTCCTGTCTCCTTACCCAGCGGGCATCCCCTGCCCTGCCCCAGCCTGTTCCTGATGATGGTGCGTCTGCTCAAGTTCATGGACTTCCAGCCGTACCTGTGGAGTTTTGAGCCGCCTCAAAACACACCTCCTCATACCCTTCTTACCCGCCCGGCATCCCAACCCCCCATCCCAGCCTGTTCCTAATGATGGTGCGTCTGCTCAAGTTCATGGACTTCCAGCCATACCTTGGCGTCATCACCCGCTCGCTCGCCCTCGCCACGCCCTCGCTGCTGCACTTCTTCCTGCTCTCATTTGCGGTCTTCTTCTGCTTCAGCATGTATGCCTACCTCGTCTTTGGAGGCGCACTCGAGCAGGTGCGTGTGGTGTGAAGCGGACCTGCCTGAGGCTGCTTCTCTCCTTTGTCCATTCGTTTCTCTCCCTCATTCTTCTGCTTCAGCATATATGTATGCCTACCTCGTCTTTGGACGCGCCCTGCTCTTCACCAAGTCTGTCTGCTCGTACGCGCTCCCATGTCTGCTGATTCTCCATTGTATCCACTTGTTTCTCTCCCACATTCATTCACGTCATGCTCTCTCCCACAACTTCGCACTGTCCGCCCCTCCAAATCCCCCCACCCTCTCCTCTCCTTTCCTCTTCCCCGTTCCCTCCTCCCCTTCCCTCCTCCAGTTCTCCACAATCCTCACCTCCATGTTCTCCTGCTTCCTGCTGCTCCTCAACGACAACTCCTCAGCCTACTTTTTCCAGCGCCTCGAGTCCTGGGACCTCATAGCCGCCATGCTATTCTTCTTCATGTTCATCGTGCTCATGGTCTTCATTCTCCTCAACTTCCTCATCGCCATCATCGTCGATGCCTTCATGAGCGTCAAGGACAGCAACGTTGTTGCCACGGCTATCACCTCGGACATCGCGCACATTGTCAAGTACAAGTGGAAGTGCTGGTGCGGCCGCTACATGCCGTACTCGCGCCTGCTGGAGCAGCTCGTTAGCCTCGGTGCCAAGGACACGCGTGTGGACGAGGTGAGAGCATGCACATGTGTGTGTGCGCGCGCGCGCGCACGTGTGTGTCCTTTGGGTCAACTCGAAACACACAGTTTGAGTCGGTTCAAAGCACGTCTGCTGGAGCACCTTGTGAGCCTCGGCTCCTCCAAGGACACGCGCGTGGACGAGGTGAGAGAGCATGTGTGCTTTGAGCCGTCTCAAAATGGACACACCTTTTCATTCGACTCAGTGCGCGCCTGCTGTAGCACCTGGTGAACCTGGGAGCCAAGAAAACGCACGTGGACGAGGAGAGAGCAGCTGCACGTGCCTGCCTTGTGATTCATTGCAATCCATTCAGGAACGGTGCTGTTTAGTCTCGTGGCGAGTGCTTAGCACCGTACATACACACACGAATGCACGCGCTCGCGCGCACTCACGCACACTCACACACGCACATAGATACATATGTACACATATTTACACACATGTATCTGTGTGTATACGTATCAATACGTATGCATGCATATGCTATGTGTGGCATCAACTTGCAGGCTCCTCCAGTGTGGTAATCTGGCTGTATTCTCGCATCGCTGCACCCCTCCCTCCCAGCATCTTTGCAGCTTCCTCTTTCACCTCCACTTCCTGCTCAACAAACAAACCACCACCTTTTTCCCAACATGTGCTTCTCAGGCGGACCGTCGGATGCGCCGCTTCAAGTCGATCCAACGGCGGGTGGGGTCTGTGATCTCCAAGCAGATTGGCAGCGGCCACAGCAGCGCCTCCTCGTCTCACTTCACACGTGCAGCCGACTCGCACCCCGCCTTCCCCGCGGCGGCTGTGCCTCGGGTGCGGAAGCAGCACGTGCTGACTGTGAAGGACAAGCGCATCGATGAAATCTCCCTCTCCATCATCCTGCAGCGCCGCCTCGACCGCGAGGTGCGTGCGGTGCGGTGCGGTGCTGTGCGGTGCTGTGCGATTCTGTGTTGTGTAGTGCGGTGTGTTGCGGTAGGGGGTTATTGGCAAGCTCTGTGGCGTGTAGCTTGGTTCACGAGGCGAAGGGCTTACCCCGCATGGGGCATTCGGCGTGGGGCATGTGCTGTGATGCTCCTTGTGCTGACATGTATATCATGTGGAAATGGGCATTCTCACATCTATGGCAATCCTGACGTTCAGCTCAGCACTTGCATCGCACAGCCCACCACAGCAACCCTGCTCTCGAGGCAGCTCCATTCTCCCCTTGCAAACTTCATCTCGTCATCTCGTTCTTTCCACGCCATTCTCCCCCTTCATCACACGCCATCTCCCATACCTCTCTCCGCTCCCTTCCACTCTCTCCCTTCTCACCTCCTCCCTCCTGCTCTCTCCCGCCCCTCTCCCCATCGCCCCGCAGCGATCGCACGGGCACCACCAGTCAGGCGCCAGGAAGCCATCGGGCCCCTTGTGCTCGGCCGTGGCATGCTCGACCGTGTGCGGGGGCGCACACGACACGGGCATGGATGCGCTATCGCAGGCGCTCGTGCTGCAGTGCGGGGAGGTGGTAAAGCAGTCCGCACTGCCAGTCAAGAAGCCCGTGCAGAAACTCAGCCTCGCGCACATCCAGGTCAGTGAGTGAGACACCTGTGGCGCTCGTTGGGGGAAGTTCAGCAAGGATTCAGGCGCCTGAAACGCTGGCTAGGTGGCGGTGAATACGCCAACTTTTGAGGCGCCTCAATGGTGGATTCAAGCGCCTCGAACACTGGGTAAGTGGCGTGTCGGTCAATACGCCAGTGCAAAAGCTCAGCTGCGTGCGCACCAAGGTGAGGTAAGTTGTGGCACTGGTGGTGAGACAGAGTAGCAGCAGCGCTTGTGAGGCACCTTTTCAGTTCATTCAAGTCACGAGGTGAGAGCGTGGCATGCATTTCAAGTCCAACCGAACCAAACCCATCACCTTAGCGTTGATTCCAATCGTTTGTTCGTAACTGCTGGGAGGACGCAAACCCGCTGCCCATTAACCAGCGTTTGCTGGATGCAAGCGCAGAACATCCCTTTCCGACCATTTCCCACGCATCCCCCCCTGTCCCCACAAATCCCCTCCTGTCTGGTCGCATGCCCGTGTGGGAAGGGCGAGCAGGAGGAGGTGGTGCGGAGCCAGCAGGCGGTGGAGGAGGTGCGGCGCATGGGGTGACGGAGCTACGGAGCGTGGTGCTTGTTGAGTCAACTCTAATCAATCCCCACGCACCGTGCATGCCCGTGTGACGGGAGAGTGCTGGAGGAGGTGGTGCGCAGTCAACAGGGGGTGGAGGAGGTGCGGGGCATGGTGATGGAGCTGCAGAGGAGGTGCTTTTGAGTCAACTAATAGTCCCATGCATTCCCCCTGTCCCGGCGCACTCCAGGAGGAGGTGGTGCGCAGTCAGCAGGCGGTGGAGGAGGTGCGGAGCATGGTGATGGAGCTGCAGAGCGAGGTGCTTTTCAGCCGACTCACAGATATTCATGCGCATCTCCCTTTCTCCCCGTGCATGCCCGTGCAGGAGGAGGTGGTGCGGAGCCAGCAGGCAGTGGAGGAGGTGAGGGGCATGGTGATGGAGCTGCAGAGCGAGGTTCGTGGCATGATGGCCAGCGTGCACAGCGACATGCGCTCCATCATGGCCCTCCTGGTCACCCGCAACTCTGCTGCCGCCGCCGCCGCCACCAGCGGTGCTGCCGCTGCCGACACCGCTGCTGGGCCTCCTCCTCCTGGTGCTGCTGCGCCTGCTGCCGCTGCTGGTGGTTTCTGCTGCTGCTGCTGGTGCTGCTGCTGGTGGTGGTACCGCCGCTGGTGGTGTATCAGCATCCATGGCGCGTCCCTCCATGCGAGCATCACCACCCCAGTCTTCCCCCACACATTCCACACTCAGGCAGCGGTCGCCTGAGCACGGGCTGGGCCAGAAAAGGCTGAGCGCAGAGAGCAGGGATGAAGGGGACGATGGCCTGACGGGAGTTGAGGGGGCGGCTGGGGATTTGCAGCAGCAGGCAGTAGGTACTGGTAGTTCAGGTGGTGCAAGGATAGGTAGGAGCTTGTCTGGCAAGCGGGGGTCGGGTAGACGGGTCTCGTTCCGTGACGGCACGATGGATGATGAGGAGGATGCTTTGAATAGAAAGGAAACACAGCAGCAACAGTCGTTAATAGAGAAGGCTAAATATTACTAGAGTTCTCACAACACGATTCACACGATTCTTCTTGGCTCATTCACGCGTCTTCAGTCCTGAAGTCCTGTCCTCATCAGGTTGTTCAAGAGGTGGCTACTTTCAGATTGATTGAAAGACACCATGAGTTCTTCAGTTTCGTCCAGCCCAGAGCAGTTCTAGAAGTGTACTGGCATGGGGGAAATAACTCAAAAACCAAATTGTGAAATGCTGCTTCAAAAACCAAACTGCCACAGTGGATATCGTAATGCTAAGTTTCAGTCGCATAACAAAAAACTACCGTACCGTACCGTACTGCAATTCCAGTTATAATTATTCCCTCCTGCCTCGCTCACACAATCTAGCAAGCTTTTAGTCAGTGGTACGCATTCTAGGTACGATCATCTACTGTGCACTACAGTCATGTCCTGATTGGTTGAGGCCTTTCCCCAACTTGGGGATGATTCCTGAAACCCTGATGCCCGCATAAATTAAGCCACCCTGCCCTTTTGGTATCAACCAAACCGCTTTCTGTCACCCCAAGAGGGAGCAGCGGAGTCAGCAGCAGCAGGAGCAGCAGCACAGGGGTGCAGTGCAGTGCAAGAAAGCACCCTCACAAGACAACCCCCTATGCACACAACCACTGCAGCAGCCTACACAACCGCTACCCTGTCGCATCTCTCCTTGCTGTGCCTTCCATTCCCAACCATCAACCCAGCCAGCACCACCGCCCCTCAACCCATTCCCTCCATCCAGTCCAGTCACCTCCCGATCCAGCCCAAGCAACCATTCCAGACCGTCTAATCTGCACGGCGCTTCAGCTCCCGTGCGACGTCGCAGCAGCAAGGCGACTTTTGACTCGACCCAAAAGTCACCTCACAGCCATTCACACGACAGCAGCCATCTAATCTGCGTGGCGCTTCTGCTTAAAGTCCTGAGCGACCTCACGGTAGTGCAGCGACGCCTGCTGCAGCATCTTCACAGGGGCCTTGGGAAGCTCTATCATCTTCCCTGCCGCCGCCACCGGCAGGCTGAGCGAGGCAATCACGATGCAGGCGATGAACTGGAAGGGCGTGAGCGGCACGGTGGAGGCAAACTTGCCGAGCACCTGCACGAGGAGCACCTGGAAGGCCGTGGAGGCGATGAGGATGCCCAGGAAGATGGCGTTCCTCTCCATGCCCCGCAGCACGTTCATCCGCTCCATCTCCCGCGAGTTCACCTCGTTGAACAACTGCCCCGAGGAAGGGCGAGGAGGGTAAGGCGAGGAGTGGAGCGTGGGGGAGACGAGTGAGGGCGGTGGGTGTGGGGGAGAGGGGGGGGGGAAGGGAGGAAGTTGAAGATTGATTCAGGGAATCACTCGGGGTTGTGGGGAAGGGGAGGGGAATGAGGGGTCTGGGGAGGGGAAGGGCTGAAACGAGAGCAGAGAGCGAGAGTGAAGAGCCACGTGCTGGAATCTCAGTTTGAAAAGAGGACCAATCCATTCCCCTGGCTTTATCACTGTACGCTCTCTAAAAGGTCTTCGCCCCAAGTGCCTCGTCTTCCCCTTTCCCTCCCCTCTCTCCCATCCCTCGCTTCCTCCCCCCCCCCATGCCAACACCCCCTTTCCCACCCATTCCATCCCCCCGTCAGCCCCCCATCCGCAGTCACCCCCTCACCCCTGATCAGCCACCCCCAATCCCCGCCCACACAGCAGAGCACCCACCTGGCAGAAGACAAAGGTGTTGAACACAACAGTGTCGAGGCGCTGCGGCGCATCGGGCGAAATGGCAAAGCCAAAGATCCAGGGCCCCCACATCATGATGGCGCCCAGCACGAGCAGCTGGAACACGGCCTGGCAGATGATGTTGCGCCACATGACCGCGCTGATGAAGGGCGCGCGCCGCCCCACCGGCCCCACCTTCATCAGCTCCGCGTCGGGCGGCTCCGTGGCGAGGGCCAGCGCACCGAGCGTGTCCATGATGAGATTCACCCACAGCAGCTGCACTGCTGTCAGTGGCGCGGAGCCTGGGTAGGGGAGTTGTTTGAATGGTGGGGGTTGGAAGGGAGGGGGTTGTTGAAGGTAGAGGAAGGGGGGTGGGAGGAAGAAAGCAGGAAAGAGAGGTGGGTGCGAGCGGGAAAATGTTGAGAGGAGGAGAAAGGGGGTACGAAAGGGTGGGGAGGGGGGGGAGGGGGTGTGGGGGATGGTGTGGGTGTGAAACAGGTTGGTGGCTCTGGACATGGAGTAAGCGGTGGTGAAGTGCTGTGCTTTCACAACAGCACACAGTGCTGAAAAGCAATGGACGGAACGAGACATTCGAGCAGCAGCAGCAGCAGCAGCAGCAGCAGCAGCAGCAGCAGCAGCAGCAGCAGCAGCAGCAGCAGCAGCAGCAGCAGCAGCAGCAGCAGCAGCAGCAGCAGCAGCAGCAGCAGCAGCAGCAGCAGCAGCAGCAGCAGCAGCAGCAGCAGCAGCAGCAGCAGCAGCAGCAGCAGCAGCAGCAGCAGCAGCAGCAGCAGCAGCAGCAGCAGCAGCAGCAGCAGCAGCAGCAGCAGCAGCAGCAGCAGCAGCAGCAGCAGCAGCAGCAGCAGCAGCAGCAGCAGCAGCAGCAGCAGCAGCAGCAGCAGCAGCAGCAGCAGCAGCAGCAGCAGCAGCAGCAGCAGCAGCAGCGGCAGCAGCGGCGGCGTACCAGTGGTGCAGGCGGAGACGAAGTTGGTGACAAGGGCAACGATGTTGACGGTGAGCTGGAACTGCACGAACTTCTGGATGTTGGCGTACACACTGCGCCCCCACTTGGCCACATTCACCACCGAGGAGAAGTTGTCGTCCATCACTATCACGTCCGCACTCTCCTTCGCCACCTGTGGGGCCAAAGAAAAGGGCGGGGGATGGGGGACTTTTGAGTCGACTCAAAAGTCACCTGTTGGCGTAGACGCTGTGCCCCCACTTGACCACGTTCACCACGGAGAAGTTATCGTCCATCACTATCACGTCTGCACTCTCCTTCGCCACCTGTGGGGGAGAGCGAGAGGGAGGGGGAGCGGGGAAGAGAGTTGGAAAGGGAGCGTGGGGCATGAGAGGGCGGGCGAAGGGGACATGGGGTGAAGGGAGCCGGGGGTACAAAGAGGCTAGTTTAGTTTTAAGGCGCCTCACAACTAGTTGTTATCCATCACTATCACGTCCGCACTCTCCTTCGCCACCTGTGGGGAGGGGAGGGGAGTGGGGCAAGGCGAGGGAGCGAGGGGGGAGGGCGGGAGAGAGGGATGGATAGGGTGAAGCAGTGAGGGTGGGACGAAAGGACAAATGATAAGACTATGAAGTCAGCACTTTCGTTTGGCACCTGAGGGGTTGGCGGTGAGCACTTGGAAATGAGATGAGGGGAGAGAGGGTTTATTTATAAGGAGGTAGGGTGGTGCCCCGCAGTGGGCTGACTGAGCTGAGGTGAGTGGAGTCACGGACGTCCGTCTGTCCATGTGAAATGGGTAGCATACGCGATACAGACGCCACCTCGGTACGTGATATCCCCACTCTACCGCTCACCTCAGTGCCGGCAATGCCCATGGCAAGCCCAATGTCAGCCTCCTTAAGAGCACGCCCGTCGTTGGTGTGCATAACAATCAGTCCAGAGTATCTGGCAGTCAAGCCCTATCCCCACTCTACTACCGCTCACCTCAGTGCCGGCAATGCCCATGGCAAGCCCAATGTCAGCCTCCTTAAGAGCAGGCGCGTCATTGGTGTGCATAACAATCAGTCCAGAGTATCTGGCAGTCAAGCCCTATCCCCCCTTTCTATCTCCTCACCTCAGTGCCGGCGATGCCCATGGCGAGTCCAATGTCTGCCTCCTTGAGAGCGGGTGCGTCGTTGGTGCCGTCGCCCGTGACGGCCACCACCTCGCCCATCTCCCGCAGCACGCTCACCAGCGTGTGCTTGTCCGTGGGGGACGACCGTGCCATCACCTGGGGGAAGGGGCGTTGGGTATAGCAGCAGCAGGCAGCAGGAAGGGAGGGGTGCTTGTCAGAACCCTCTGAAGCTCCAGCGTATGCTTGTCTGTGGGGGACGACCGTGCCATCACCTGCGCACCGCACGCCATGCACACATCACACACACGGCACAGGGGGAGCAACGGGAGGGAAGGAGTGCAGTTGTGCGAGTGCCAAGTGTGGGCTGGTAATGTCTTCTGTCACTTCGCCCGTCCACCATGCTCTTTCCCGTTAGGGACGGCCGTGCCAAGAGCAGGCGCGGTGAGGTGAGGGGAGAGCGAGTGATGGGGATGAGTGGGTGTTTGTGGTGTGGATGGTTGAAGTATGGAGATAGACAGACAGGCAGGCAGACAGACAGGCAGGCAGGCTGGCAGGCGCGCAGGCAGGCAGGAAGACGGGCAGGCAGGCAGGCGGGCATGCATACCTGGAGGCGGGGCAGCAGCGCCATCATCTGGTCCTTGGAGAGCTGTCGGAACTTGGGGCCCTCTATGGCCTCGCCCGTCTCCGTGAGAATGCCGCACTCGCGCGCTATCGCCATGGCCGTGTTGAGATTGTCCCCCGTCACCATGCGCACCTGCATGGCTCGCACCACGAGCAGGGGGGCATTGCACAGGTGGGGAGAGGAGGGAGGGGAGGGGAGGGGAGGGGAGGGGAGGGGAGGGGAGGGGAGGGGAGGGGAGGGGAGGGAGGAGGGATGGGAAACAGAGGGAGAGGGAGGATGCAGAAGGGAAGGGCAGGCAGAGAGGGATTGTGTGAGCAGTGTGAGTGGACTGTGGTAGCAGTTGTTGGCGAGAGCTGTGTGGCAGCTGTGCTTGTCGGACGCTGGCATGTGCGTCTGGAGTGGGGAGACAGAGGAGACGTGCATAGGGGAAATGGGGAGAGAGGGCAAACGAGAGGGCGCGGGTGCTGGTTATTGTGCATGTGGGTGAGGAGGAAAAGGTTGGCGTGGTCATGGGTGAGAGAACGTGGAGTACGTAAGGTAATTCTTCAGCATTAGCAGCGGCTATGAGCATGGGCGTTGGTAGCTGGCTTGAATGGTTGTTCACAAGGTGTATGGCGGAGGGCGAGGGGGCATGTGGATGGGATGGGGAAGGATACAGAGGCAAACGCAACAAGGAAGAGCAGGAGGGTTGGGAGGGGGAGGGTGGGGCAGGTCAGGCCAGGAAAGGACAGCACGACAGGAATAAACGGGTTCGGATTGGGGCGGGCGGGGAATGCGCGTGGGGAAAATACGGGTGGAGGGGATGCGGGTGGGGTGTGGGTGAGGGCAGGAAGTGGAGAGGTTAACGAGCCTGAACAACAGGTTTTGGAACAACAATCACACACACAGAGCATGGATGCAAGGGGAGTGAGTGGAGGGCAGCGCGCGCAGGTACCCTCATACCTCATCATCCCCTAGTTTCCACTCACTAGCAACTCCTCCCTTCCACCTCCCACTACCCACCACCATCCACCCTCCCACCGACCAACACCCCTACCCACCCCACGCCCCCGTCCCCTTTCCCTTCCCTCCCCCGGCCCCGCCCCCTCCCCCCCCACGCACCACATGCCCAGCGGTCTTGCAGGTCTGCACGGCGAGCGGCACCTCGGCGCGCAGAGGGTCCTTGATTCCCACCACAGCCTGCAGAATGAGGTCGTTGTCGGGGATGTCGTCGCGGTCGCCCCACACACCGCCCTCGGGAATCTCCCCCGGCTGCAGGTCGCGGTACGCGAGGGTGAGCGTGCGCAGGGCGTTGTCTGCGAAGCTGAGCACCACTGAGTCCATGGCTCCCGGGGCGAGAGGGGTGACCTGTGGGGTGGGGGGAATACGGAGCGAAGGGGGAGAGCGGCGCAGGGGGGGGTTGGAGGGGGGGGGTAACGGGGAGAAGAGGGGAGGGGAGGGGGGGGAGTGGGGGGAGGCGGATCAGTGTGAGCGTGCGCAGGGCGTTGTCCGCGAAGCTGAGAGAGGGAGGAGGGAGGGGGTGAGAGGGTGGGGTGGGGGAGAGTGGGGGAGGTGGCGGAGCAGTGGGGGTGTGGGAGAGGGGAAGGAAGGGCGTGAGGGATGGGGTTGGAGGCAGGTGAAAG
>CANIUD010000860.1:57500-156418 GCA_947470075.1 Closterium sp. Yama58-4 | reverse complement strand
GGGGAGGGATAATGTGAGGAGGGGAAGAAGGGGAGGGATAATGTGAGGAGGGGAAGAAGGGGAGGGATAATGTGAGGAGGGGAAGAAGGGGAAGGATAACGTGAGGAGGGGAAGAAGGGGAAGGATAACGTGAGGAGGGGAAGAAGGGGAGGGATAATGTGAGGAGGGGAAGAAGGGGAAGGATAAGTGAGGAGGGAAGAAGGGGAGGGATAATGTGAGGAGGGGAAGAAGGGGAAGGATAACGTGAGGAGGGGAAGAAGGGGAGGGATAATGTGAGGAGGGGAAGAAGGGGGAAGGATAACGTGAGAGGGAAGAAGGGGAGGGATAAGTGAGGAGGGGAAGAAGGGGAGGATAACGTGAGGAGGGGAAGAAGGGGGAGGATAATGTGAGGAGGGGAAGAAGGGAAGGATAACGTGAGGAGGGGAAGAAGGGGAGGGATAATGTGAGGAGGGGAAGAAGGGGAAGGATAACGTGAGGAGGGGAAGAAGGGGAGGGATAATGTGAGGAGGGGAAGAAGGGGAGGGATAATGTGAGGAGGGGAAGAAGGGGAAGGATAACGTGAGGAGGGGAAGAAGGGGAGGGATAACGTGAGGAGGGGAAGAAGGGGAAGGATAACGTGAGGAGAGGCAAGAAGGGGAAGGATAACGTGAGGAGGGGAAGAAGGGGAAGGATAACGTGAGGAGGGGAAGAAGGGGAGGGATAACGTGAGGAGGGGAAGAAGGGGAGGGATAATGTGAGGAGGGGAAGAAGGGGAAGGATAACGTGAGGAGGGAAAGAAGGGGAGGGATAATGTGAGGAGGGGAAGAAGGGAAGGAGGAAGGATAAGTAGGAGGGGAAGAAGGGGGGAGGGATAATGTGAGGAGGGGAAGAAGGGGAAGGATAACGTGAGGAGGGGAAGAAGGGGAGGGATAATGTGAGGAGGGGAAGAAGGGGAGGGATAATGTGAGGAGGGGAAGAAGGGGAGGGATAATGTGAGGAGGGGAAGAGGGGAGGGATAATGTGAGGAGGGGAAGAAGGGGAAGGATAATGTGAGGAGGGGAGAAGGGGAAGGATAACGTGAGGAGGGGAAGAAGGGGAGGGATAACGTGAGGAGGGGAAGAAGGGGAAGGATAACGTGAGGAGGGGAAGAAGGGGAAGAAGGGGAGGGATAATGTGAGGAGGGGAAGAAGAAGGGAAGGATAACGTGAGGAGGGGAAGAAGGGGAAGGATAACGTGAGGAGGGGAAGAGGGGGAGGGATAATGTGAGGAGGGGAAGAAGGGGAAGGATAAATGTGAGGAGGGGAAGAAGGGGAGGGGATAATGTGAGGAGGGGAAGAAGGGGAAGGATAACGTGTGAGGAGGGGAAGAAGGGGAGGGATAATGTGAGGAGGGGAGAAGGGGAAGGATAACGTGAGGAGAGAAGAAGGGGAAGGATAACGTGAGGAGGGGAAGAAGGGGAGGGATATGTGAGGAGGGGAAGAAGGGGAAGGATAATGTGAGGAGGGGAAGAAGGGAAGGATAACGTGAGGAGGGGAAAAGAAGAGGAGGATAATGTGAGGAGGGAAAGAAGGGGGAAGGATAATGTGAGGAGGGGGAAGAAGGGGAAGGATAACGTGAGGAGGGGAAGAAGGGGAGGGATAATGTGAGGAGGGGAAGAAGGGGAAGGATAACGTGAGGAGGGGAAGAAGGGAGGGATAATGCGAGGAGGGGAGAAGAAGGGGAAGGATAATGTGAGGAGGGGAAGAAGGGGAAGGATAACGTGAGGAGGGGAAGAAGGGGAGGGATAACGTGAGGAGGGGAGAAGGGGAAGGATAACGTGAGGAGGGGAAGAAGGGGAGGGATAATGTGAGGAGGGGAAGAAGGGGAAGGATAACGTGAGGAGGGGAAGAAGGGGAGGGATAATGTGAGGAGGGGAAGAAGGGGAAGGATAACGTGAGGAGGGGAAGAAGGGGAGGGATAATGTGAGGAGGGGGAAGAAGGGGAGGGATAATGTGAGGAGGGGAAGAAGGGGAGGGATAATGTGAGGAGGGGAAGAAGGGGAGGGATAACGTGAGGAGGGGGAAGAAGGGGAGGGATAATGTGAGGAGGGGGAAGAAGGGGAGGGATAATGTGAGGAGGGGAAGAAGGGGAGGGATAATGTGAGGAGGGGAAGAAGGGGAGGGATAATGTGAGGAGGGGAAGAAGGGGAGGGATAATGTGAGGAGGGGAAGAAGGGGAGGGATAACGTGAGGAGGGGAAGAAGGGGAGGGATAATGTGAGGAGGGGAAGAAGGGGAAGGATAACGTGAGGAGGGGAAGAAGGGGAGGGATAATGTGAGGAGGGGAAGAAGGGGAAGGATAATGTGAGGAGGGGAAGAAGGGGAAGGATAACGTGAGGAGGGGAAGAAGGGGAGGGATAATGTGAGGAGGGGAAGAAGGGGAAGGATAATGTGAGGAGGGGAAGAAGGGGAAGGATAACGTGAGGAGGGGAAGAAGGGGAGGGATAATGTGAGGAGGGGAAGAAGGGGAAGGATAACGTGAGGAGGGGAAGAAGGGGAGGGATAATGTGAGGAGGGGAAGAAGGGGAAGGATAATGTGAGGAGGGGAAGAAGGGAAGGATAATGTGAGGAGGGGAAGAAGGGGAAGGATAATGTGAGGAGGGGAAGAAGGGGAAGGATAACGTGAGGAGGGGAAGAAGAGGAGGGATAATGTGAGGAGGGGAAGAAGGGGAGGGATAACGTGAGGAGGGGAAGAAGGGGAAGGATAATGTGAGGAGGGGGAAGAAGGGGAAGGATAACGTGAGGAGAGCAAGAAGGGGAAGGATAACGTGAGGAGGGGAAGAAGGGGAGGGATAATGTGAGGAGGGGAAGAAGGGGAGGGATAATGTGAGGAGGGGAAGAAGGGGAAGGATAACGTGAGGAGGGGAAGAAGGGGAGGGATAATGTGAGGAGGGGGAAGAAGGGGAGGGATAATGTGAGGAGGGGAAGAAGGGGAGGGATAATGTGAGGAGGGGAAGAAGGGGAGGGATAATGTGAGGAGGGGAAGAAGGGGAGGGATAATGTGAGGAGGGGAAGAAGGGGAGGGATAATGTGAGGAGGGGAAGAAGGGGAGGGATAACGTGAGGAGGGGAAGAAGGGGAGGGATAATGTGAGGAGGGGAAGAAGGGGAAGGATAATGTGAGGAGGGGAAGAAGGGGAAGGATAACGTGAGGAGGGGAAGAAGAGGAGGGATAATGTGAGGAGGGGAAGAAGGGGAGGGATAATGTGAGGAGGGGAAGAAGGGGAAGGATAACGTGAGGAGGGGAAGAAGGGGAGGAATAACGTGAGGAGGGGAAGAAGGGGAAGGATAATGTGAGGAGGGGAAGAAGGGGAAGGATAATGTGAGGTGGGGAAGAAGGGGAAGGATAATGTGAGGAGGGGAAGAAGGGGAAGGATAACGTGAGGAGGGGAAGAAGGGGAGGGATAATGTGAGGAGGGGAAGAAGGGGAAGGATAACGTGAGGAGGGGAAGAAGGGGAGGGATAATGTGAGGAGGGGAAGAAGGGGAAGGATAATGTGAGGAGGGGAAGAAGGGGAAGGATAATGTGAGGAGGGGAAGAAGGGGAAGGATAATGTGAGGAGGGGAAGAAGGGGAAGGATAACGTGAGGAGGGGAAGAAGGGGAGGGATAATGTGAGGAGGGGAAGAAGGGGAAGGATAACGTGAGGAGGGGAAGAAGGGGAGGGATAATGTGAGGAGGGGAAGAAGGGGAAGGATAATGTGAGGAGGGGAAGAAGGGGAAGGATAACGTGAGGAGGGGAAGAAGGGGAGGGATAATGTGAGGAGGGGAAGAAGGGGAAGGATAATGTGAGGAGGGGAAGAAGGGGAAGGATAATGTGAGGAGGGGAAGAAGGGGAAGGATAATGTGAGGAGGGGAAGAAGGGGAAGGATAATGTGAGGAGGGGAAGAAGGGGAAGGATAATGTGAGGAGGGGAAGAAGGGGAAGGATAATGTGAGGAGGGGAAGAAGGGGAAGGATAACGTGAGGAGGGGAAGAAGGGGAGGGATAATGTGAGGAGGGGAAGAAGGGGAAGGATAATGTGAGGAGGGGAAGAAGGGGAAGGATAACGTGAGGAGGGGAAGAAGGGGAGGGATAATGTGAGGAGGGGAAGAAGGGGAAGGATAATGTGAGGAGGGGAAGAAGGGGAAGGATAATGTGAGGAGGGGAAGAAGGGGAAGGATAATGTGAGGGGGAAGAAGGGGAAGGATAATGTGAGGAGAGGAAGAACGGGAAGGATAATGTGAGGAGGGGAAGAAGGGGAAGGATAATGTGAGGAGGGGAAGAAGGGGAAGGATAATGTGAGGAGGGGAAGAAGGGGAAGGATAATGTGAGGAGGGGAAGAAGGGGAAGGATAATGTGAGGAGGGGAAGAAGGGGAAGGATAATGTGAGGAGGGGAAGAAGGGGAAGGATAATGTGAGGAGGGGAAGAAGGGGAAGGATAATGTGAGGAGGGGAAGAAGGGGAAGGATAATGTGAGGAGGGGAAGAAGGGGAAGGATAATGTGAGGAGGGGAAGAAGGGGAAGGATAATGTGAGGAGGGGAAGAAGGGGAAGGATAACGTGGGGACAGGGAGCCAGGGGAAGAGCAAGTTCACGCACCATACGCGCTGAACCACCGTACCTGATCAACAACCGATTTTGAGGCGCCTCAAAATTCACCGTACCTGATCGACAACTGTACCTCACCATACATTCTCCAGCAGCTGTTTCTATTTGTTGCGGTTGTTTTCTTGACATTTTCAGAAACAGGTTACCATCATACATCCAAACAACACCATGCTTTCTCACACCACCATAACTTCTCACACAACCATAACTCCGCACACCACCATATCTCCTGAACGGCTTGCTCCAGCAGCTGCTGCTTCCTGTCGCAAGCATTCTTAGAATCAGGTTACCGCCATGCCTCTTACACCACCATACCTCCCCACACCTCACACCGCCATACCTCCCCATCACCATCATTACTCCTGGACTGCTTGCTCCAGCAGCTGCTGCTTCTGTGTGATTTAGGTCCTCCTCGCTCTTCTCCTCTGCCTCCCCCCCTCTCCCTGTCTTTCCTCCTCACCATACCTCCTCATCACCACCATACCTCCTGAACGGCTTGCTCCAGCAGGTGCTGCTTCCGCATGACAAGGTCCTCCTCACTCCTCTCCTCCACCTTCCCTCCTCTCCCACTTTTCTCCTCAGTATACCCCTCACACCACCATACCTCCTGCACTGCTTGCTCCAGCAGCTGCTGCTTCCGCGTGACTAGATCCTCCTCACTCCTCTCCCCCACCTTCCCTCCTCATAACCACTTATACCTCCCCGCACCACCGTACCTCCGCACCACCATACCTCCTGGACTGCTTGCTCCAGCAGCTGCTGCTTCCGCGTGACTAGGTCCTCCTCACTCTTCTCCTCCGCATTCCCTGCTCTCCCTGCAAATATCCCGCCCATAACCATACATACCTCCTTCTCGCCACCATACCTCCTCATCACCACCATACCTCCTGGACTGCTTGCTCCAGCAGCTGCTGCTTCCACGTGACTAGGTCCTCCTCACTCCTCTCCTCCACCTTCCCTCCTCTCCCTGCCTTTCCGTCCCTCGACTGCTGCACTGCTGCCTTGCCACTGCGCCGACCTGCACAGAGAATGAGCAGATACAGTGACAGGAACAAGGAGTAAAGTAATGGAGCAGCATATTTCCATCCCTCTCCTCCTATCTCGTCTGCTGCACTGCTGCTGCCTTGCCACTGCGCCGACCTGCACAGATCAGTGCAGATGCAGTAACAGAAACAGGGCACGATTAGGATATTACAATCCCTCTTACTGCTGCTCGTCTGTTGCACTGCTGCCTTGCCACTGCGCCGACCTGCACAAATCAGTGAGATGCAGTAACAGAAACAGGACACGATTAGGATATTTCAATCCCTCTTACTGCTGCTCGTCTGTTGCACTGCCACCTTGCCACTGCGCCGACCTGCACAGGTCAGTGCAGATGCAGTAACAGAAACAGGGCACGATTAGGATATTACAATCCCTCTTACTGCTGCTCGTCTGCTGCACTGCTGCTGCCTTGACACTGCGCCGACCTGCAAAGATCAGTGCAGATGCAGTAACAGAAACAGGGCACGATTAGGATATTACAATCCCTCTTACTGCTGCTCGTCTGCTGCACTGCTGCTGCCTTGCCACTGCGCCGACCTGCACAGATCAGTGCAGATGCAGTAACAGAAACTGGGCACGATTAGGATATTTCAATCCCTCTTACTGCTGCTCGTCTGCTGCACTGCTGCTGCCTTGCCACTGCGCCGACCTGCACAGATCAGTGCAGATGCAGTAACAGAAACAGGGCACGATTAGAATATTTCAATCCCTCTTACTGCTGCTCGTCTGCTGCACTGCTGCTGCCTTGCCACTGCCCCGACCTGCACAGATCAAGTGCAGTGCAGATGCAGTAACAGAAACAGGGCACGATTAGGATATTTCAATCCCTCTTACTGCTGCTCGTCTGCTGCACTGCCACCTTGCCACTGCGCCGACCTGCACAGATCAAGTGCAGATGCAATGACAGAAGCAGGGCACGATTAGAATCTTTCAATCTCTCCTACTGTCTCCTCTGTCGCACTACTGCTGCCTTGCCACCGTGGCGCCAGTCCAGTTCAAAGCAGCCGCACGTTTGAATCAGACAGACGATATCATACGTGAATACAATTCAAACTGTTTCACCTTTGGATGAGCTGAATCTTGCAATGGAGAGCCCGCCATAAATGCTGCTCGTTTTGATACCATCGCCACCAGCCGCAATTGTCCCATTCCGACCCAAGCCATGCAGTTGAACCGAAGCAGCAACGGAGCCTGCTGTGCCGGCATGGGCTGCTGAACCAAGAGGTTCGGCAACAGCCCAGTAACCAGGCTTGCAAAGCGGCGTGGAATTCGCCAGAGCCCAGGGTTGGTGGTGGCATGGATGTTTACTAGAGTTGGCCACGTCAGCTGCTGTCATGACCACGTCAGCTGAGGCCCAGGCACCATTGTTGGACAAAATATGTGAGTCCACATTTAAGTTGCTTCTAGCCACAGGAATGTTACCACTGGGAACCACAGGGATGCTGCTGCTGCTGTTTCTGCCGGTTTGCCTTGTAACTATGTTACAAATGCTGCTGTCGCCGTTGCTGCTGACAAGACCATCCAACCCTAAAGAACCACGCGTACAGTCAAACCCGCAAGCTGAGCCCTGCCACGTGTTTCCAAAGCATTGGCGGGCCCTTCTGCCTGAAAGCCTTCGTGCAAAAACGCCAAGACGAGACATGGTCTACGGATTTGCAAAAAAAAAGCACAAACCGCGTCCTAAGTAGGTTGAAAGAGGTCTATGAGAAGAGAAACGTGCGATTTACTTGATGCTAATGCGATAGCCGAGACTCGCGTCTGACATTCCGCACTGTTGATCCCTAGCTTCCGAATCTGGGATGAAGTAGTATAAGGGGGTGTCGGAATCGCCAGCAGCAGCGCGATTGCCAAAGGCATGCACAAATCGAAACATATCAGAAGCTCAATGTGCCTGGAAGGACGGATCTGGCTCACAAAATGAGCAGACAGAATCCGAAAGCCTCATCGGAACTCGGTCGTCGGACCCGTTTTGCCAGTGTCGACGGGAGGGGTCGTCGGAGGAGGGCCTGACGAGGCGGGCGACTGACGCGCGTGCGGGCCCGCCAGCCTGGCCCAGGGCTGGGCCGAGCGCACGACCGCCGCCCTCCGAAATTGAACAGCGACCCACGTTACCGGGTGGGGTCGGCGAGCTGGCGACCCCTCGCGCGAGGGAAAGTTACCCTCGCGCGAAGGCAGCCCACACGTGCTGCCTGCCCGCGAGGTCCTAGTAACCCATCGCGGCCTGCCCGGACGGGCAGGCGAGGGCCGTGCGAAAATACGGGCCCCCCTCGGGACACTCGACAATTTCGCGATTCGCAGCGGTGGCGCCACGTGTTCGCCCGTGGCTTCGCATCGGGCGCATGCGAAATTTTTGTCGAGGCGGAAATAAATTCTCTCCCATCGCATGCATTCTATCGTCGCGAACCGCTACGAAATCGACACGTGTCGATTGTAGCGTCGCTCCGCGCGCAGGAGGATTCGTGCGTCCCCTCGCCGACCTGGGCCAATGGACGCGAAGTCGACGCTCTACCAAGGCGGAGACGGACCACCTGTGCCACTTGCGCATCCGCCCTCCGAGCACTGCCGAGCCAGGCCCTGCACCCTTGGGCGATGCTGAACGGGCCTGGAGGGGGGGGGGGGGGGGGCACCACCTCCTTTTCTCTGTGGAAGGTGGCCTCGCTCCGCATTTTCGGCATCTCTTTTGAATTTTCAAACATTGACAGCTCTGCGCCTCCCCTCTCTCCTACCAGAGCCGTCCGCCTCTTTTCTTAGTCGACAGATATGGAGCCGATCTCCGCCGCCGATAAGTCGGCGCCGACATCGGCCGACTTTCCCCTTCGGGTGCAAATGGGTCGCGGTCTCAGCTTCACCTTAGAGTGGAACGACTACGCCGTCCTTCGCGACCAAAAGAAAGAGTTCACCGAGAGATGCTTTGGACTCGCCATCAGGTGGGACGCGGGTAGTCGCGGTAGTCGAATAGGGAAGATGTCGGTGCCGACCAACCCTAGTAGGGCGCACTGTCGCCGATTGTCTTCCGACGTACGTCGGCGGGCGCGTTTGACGAAGCACGTCGACATGGCAGCGTTTGCTTACCAGCCATGTTCTCATCCCTCGTGCTCACTCGTGCGCTCAGGTTCGCTTGGTTTGACATTGGGCGGGACGACCTGCGGTTGTGGGTGCTGGGGATCGGCCCGCTTCGATCGGCCATGAAAGCCGCCGACCATTCTTGCTTTGCTAAGGCTTTCGACGCCGACATCGCCGCTATCCCGCTGAAATCGACGTGAGCTGTTACCCCGTTGTCCAGTCATCGTTTTTCAGTGTCGGCCGCATCAACGCCTTATGCTGTGGTCGACGCCGTCGTTTATTGCGTGTGCAGCGGCGGCCCGCTTCCAGGGTCACACTGCAGCGTCATAGCCATCCTCTACCCAGGAGATGTGCTGAAGGCTGAGGGACAGGTCTGCAGGACATCGATCCGGCACATCGACCCGCACACCGGAAAGGGGAAGCACCGCGACGAGGCCGTCCGCGTCCTGAAGTAAGTTGTGAATAGTCGTCGCTGTCGAGTTTGTTAGTCGCCGACACAGGGAATCTCATGCTGACCTCCTCTCCACTACGTTGCTCCAGGCTATTCCGCACGGCTGCCCTGGCCGAGCTGGGGCGTCCCGGTAGGAAGTGGGACGGGGCGCCTCCATCACAAGCAGTGGTGGAGGAAAGGCTTGCCGACTGCGACGACCCTATCCGCGACGTGAGTTGCACGTTTAGGCTCCGCTACGGTCTGCGCGTATCTGTATGCACCGCTCATATTGTGCCGCGCTTGCCTGTGCTGTATGCAGAAAGTGCCGGGCACAGTGTCGGACGGGCATGTCGGCACCGGCATGCTTGCCGCGACGTCGTTCGGGTGGGTGGCCAAGCAGATCGGCCTGCTGACGGGCGACAAGGCTCGGAGCGCTGTGAGCATCGAGAACATCAAGGTCGCGGGTTTGAGGTCGCTCCGTGATAGCATGGTCGATTACATCTGCCATCGTGTCGCCGAAAACCGGATAGCGGCGCCGACTTCAGGCGCCGACGGACCCGCCGAGGGTGCGATTGATGACGACGGCGCGGAAAGTCAGACGGCGCCCCAAGCAGCAGCTGCCGCCCAGCGCCAGGAGGACTTGCCGGTGTCCGCGGAAGGAGGAACCGGTGGAGGACTAGGCGACGATGCGGCAGGCGCAGGGAGGAAGGAAGAGGAGTTGACGGACTCTGGCTCAGAGTCGGAGTCGGAGGGGGAGGAGGAGGACGAAGGGGAGAAGGAGAATGAGGACGAGGAGGATGACGAGGGCAAGGACGAGAACGATGAGGTGGTGGAGGTGGTGGCCGGGAAGGATGAGGCGGCGCACGAGGAAGGGGTGGAGGAGGAGGTGGAGTACGAGCTGGAGTACGCAGACGGCACGGTTGAGGCGGTGGGGTCGGCGGACGAGAAGAACGAGGAAGCGGAGGATGGCGATGCGGGTAATGCTACGGGGTCGGCAGGTGAGGGGAAGGAAAAGGATGAGGTCGGCGTGGAGGCAACGACGGAAACGGGCCAGGAGGAGGCGGCATGCGAAGGTGCGAAGGTGTCGGTCGACGCCGGCGAAGGTGCGAACATCGCGGGCGTGCAGGAGACGGGGGACGCATCTGGTCGGCAGGGCCCTGCAACGGACGACGTCGAGGAGCTGCGACGGGAGAACTTGCTGTTGAGGGCGGAGAACGCTCGGCTGCAGGGTTTGCTCGATGCGGAACGGGCTCGGCTGGACGCGTTTTTTGTTGGGCTACGTGGACTCGTCGACCACCTGAAGGAGTTGGCCGAGCAGGTCGACGACACCGAGAAGTATGCGGCGGAACAGCTGCGAAACGCGGCGGAGGCCATGTCGCAGACCATCACGGGCAACATCACCGGCAGCTTCGACGAGGCGTGGAAGACGATGAAGACCTTCGCGGAACAGGCGTCGGCGTGGCTGGAGGACTTCGACAACCCGGAGGGAAATGTGGCGTATCAACGCGCCTTAGCGGTCACCACCTTGGCCGACCACGTCGACAAGGTGGTGGGCGATGCGCAGGAGGATTTGCGGGAGCACATCACGAGCCAGTTGTCCGCCGCAGCTGTCAACATCGCCACAGCTGTGACCGGCAGGCTCCCCGTGCAGCCGCCGCCACCGCCTCAGCCCACGCCGCCCGCCCTCCCGGAAGAGCTCTTGAAGTCGTTCAAGGCCGACATCATGAAGACGGTGACGGAGGCCACCGAGCAGTCGTTCGTTGCGTCCGGGATGAAGATGTTGACCGAGATGATCGGCACGGTGGCGCCTGGTCGACGTGGGTCGTCGCCTTCGGCCAATGACGCCGACGCCGCGCAACAGAGGGCGGCCGACAAGCAAGGCCTGAAGAGGTCGGGCGACGGTGACGACAAGGAGAGCTCGAAGCGGAGCAAGGGATCGGACGGGAGCCGCGTCACGAAGCCTCCTGCGCGGAGCGTGGTCGACATGCTGAAGGCGAAGGGGTGGAAGGTGAGGGGAGGGTCGACCAGCAAGGGAAGCGGAAGCGGGGGGGCGGACGGGAGACCTGCCGACGGGATCGCGGCTAACGTCGATGCACCGCCTGGCCCGCCTTTGGACGCCGAGCAGACCCATCCTCAGGCGAGCGGTGGGAAGGACGCGGCCCCCACTGCCCAGGCGGCGAAAGTCGGAGGCGCCGGAACCACCCAGGGGCCGTCTGACGCGGTGCCGGCCAAGGGCAAGGCGATGTCTGCGTCTGCTACGGTCGCCGGAACCGGCACGGCGAAGGCTGCCTCTGCTTCAGTCCCCGGAACCGGCAAGTCGAAGGCTGCTTCTGCTACGGTCGCCGGAAGCACCAAGTCGAAGGCTGCTTCTGGTACGGTCGCCGGAACCACCAAGTCGACACCATGTAACCCGCCTGCGGCAACCACCGGGCCCGCCGGCCAGTCAGGTGCGGGGAAGCATGGGGAGGCCCGTGCGGCCCCTCCAGCTCCAGCAGCCCCTACTGCCGCCAAGGTCGACGCGAAGGCTGCTTCGGCACAGGGGCCACCCGGGAGTAACGCGCTTAGGGTGTTGCTCCACCGCATGGAGTCCCACCGCCCGGGCGCGCAGCAGCATCCTGTGGTCGACGCCGGCCTCGCAGAAACAGCACGTCGCTCCGTCACTCCGCACGTTGCCGGCAAACCGTCCGATGCCCAATCTGCCGCGCGGCCGGTCGCCGCCCCACCGCCTGCGGACCCCAAGTCCGCGTTTCTTCGCGCCCATATAGGCGCACGCAAAGCGGCAGCTCCACCAGTCACTCAGCCGGAACCCGGCACAAGCGCGACGCCGACGGCTGTAAATGCGACCGCACCCTCCCCAGGAGCAGCTGTGGTCGATCTGGCGGCGGAGAGGGGAGTCAGTGCAGCGCTAGCCACCGGCGGCCGCGCCGACAGGCATGCCGCCCTCGAATCCGTCCTGGCCCAGTTTGAGGCAGCAAAACGGCCCGAGCATGCCCCGGCACTGGCCATCGTGGACACGGCGCATGCGGAGCCGTCGGCGACCAACACAGGGGGTTCGGCGGAGCCGACGGCCGCAACGGGTGTTGTCGCCGAGGGAAATGCGGGACGGAAGGGTAAGGACGACACCGGGAAAGGGAAGGCGGTGTCGGCGGGGAAGGAGATGGCGGAAGACAAAGGGAAGAAGCCGGCACGGAAGACGGGCGGCAAGGGTAAGTCGGCAAAGAAGAAGGAGGAGGAGGAGAAGGAGGAGGAGGAGGAGGAGGAGGAGGTGGGGGAGGGGGAAGAGCATGGACGCCGGGGTCATGGCATCCGCCGAGACAGGTCTGGCGACGGGCAGGGGTGGGTGGGCGAGATGAAGTTCAAGAACCAGAATCGGTACATCGGCAAGTCCCGCGACAAGATGGAGCTGGCCTACGAGCACGCGATTGCGTACTTCGTCTACGACGGCTACGTGAGCAAGGTGCTCATGAAGGAGCTCACCGCCTTGAAGCCGGGAGAGTTGGATGAATGGAAGGCGGTGTGGGAGGAGGTCAAAATCCTGCCGACCGGGATGTGGACGGTGATGTGGGCCAGAGGCTTGTGCCATCCGAGAGCAAGGTAAGTCGGTTACCGACATGCCGTGTTTTGACGACCAAGTCGGTGTCATTAATTCTATGTGTACGTGTTCGCTCGGCAGGTTCGACGACATACTCGGCAGGTTCCGTGGGTACGCAGGTTCGGGTGATGCGCTTCATGGCGTGCTCTGGCCGGCGATGTGGTTCCCCATCATCGAGGACACGGAGGAAGGCAGGGCGGAGACAAATGCCAACATGTCGGCGATGGTGAATCGCGTGTCGATGTGCGCGGCGTATGGAAAGGTCGCGGCGAGAGTCGCGTATGGGAAGGTCGACGGGAGCGCGGAGGCGACCGCGGGAGAGACGACGGATATGGAAGGCGCGGACAGGAAGGCGGACGAGAAGGTGCAGATGGGGGCCCAGGCGTTAGCGGCCTCTGCATGCGCCCTCTGGTGCTACATGTCGACGCCGGCGTCGGTGCTCGGTGCTGTGGGCGAAGGTAAGGCGGCCGCGATTCTGGCAGGTGCGGGGAAGGAGAGGGGCGAGCACTTCGCGATGGTCATGCACGTGGTTATCGAACACGCACGCACTCGGCAGGCTCCCGCGGGGGAGGTTGCACATAACGTCGCGCCAGAGCT
The DNA here is from genome assembly GCA_947470075.1 of Closterium sp. Yama58-4. Taxonomy (NCBI): domain Eukaryota; kingdom Viridiplantae; phylum Streptophyta; class Zygnematophyceae; order Desmidiales; family Closteriaceae; genus Closterium; species Closterium sp. Yama58-4. Next base: position 143,092 of record CANIUD010000860.1, on the reverse strand, counting down.
GCAGCGCTATGGAGTGGCCAGGGCCTTCGAGGCGGGCATTGAGGAAGACGAGGCCGACATGATCGCAAGAGCGACGGTCGAGACCTTGGCGTTCTGGGGAATGTGCCCCCTCGACGGGCCCAAGCTCAAAGCGGAGGGCATCGATGTGCCGTGTGACGCGAAGATGGAGTACGACTTGGATCACAGGGGGAGGAAGGGGGAGAAGGTCAAGCAGGCCAAGGGCAGCAAGAGGAAGAGGTAGTACGGATGCGTAGTCGGCGGAATGATGTTTGCTAGGTTGCTAGGGTGTGTACTATATTGGTATGGACGGCGCCGATTTTGGCGTAGATTTGTTAAATGTGGCCTTTTTTTGTTCAAGTGCTGTTCGTTTCAATATTGGGCTAACAACTCGGTGTCACTGTATAACCATGCTAGCCGAATATCACCCGATGAGCCAAGTCGGCGCATATGTCGACATGATATGCACATGATACGTCGGCGATAAGCAGTGCAGAAACATGGTTGTCGGCATGACGTCGACAGTGATTTTTAGCCACACCTACTGTACTGGGCGACAAACAACCAACATCGGCAACATCGGTTCGCATGGACATTGATGTGGGATGTTTACAAACTACCAAAAACATCAGTCGGATGGGGCGGGGGGGGGGGGTGGGGGGGAGGAGGGGGGGCTGTTGAAGTCTGCCAAAATCTACGCAGACGCATATCCCATGAGGGACTTCATGCCGTCTTCTTGCGCTTGGTCGGAGGACGCTGCACGGGTGCGGTCGGCTTGGCCGGTGCTGTCGACTTGGCAGGTGCGGTCGGCTTCGCCAGGTCGGCCTTGGTCTTCGGCATCTGCTCCTCCCAGGTGTCTGGAAAGAGGGCTTCGAGCCATTCGGCCGGCTTCAGATTGAGCGCGACAAGCCCACAGGCGAGGCGAAGCTTAGAGACGACCTTGGGGCCCAGCCCCTTGACTCCCATGCCAGGCTCTTTCGACTTCATCGGTTCCGTTTTCGGGTTGAGCACCGTGAGGGCGTCACAGAAGGTCCCAATGCCCGGTGCCGCGATCCTGTTCAGTGCGTCGACCACGGCCTCGGTGTCGGCGTCGCCGTCGCTCGCGCGTAGCTGGCGCACCGCATCCATGGCCCTCATCATGCGTCGCACTTTCGTGTCGAGCCCACCCTGCGTCGCGCCCTTTCCTGTGAGGAGGGTGTGGCGGGCGACGAATCCCTTCTCGGCGACCCTGTCGCAAAGGCGACGGGTGTCATTGGCGGTGGCGGAATTCCATAGGCGCCAAGCGTCCCTCACAGTCTTTGCCTCCCGCCACGGTTGCACCACGTTGAGCTCGTAACTGGCCTCCTCGTCCGTCTGTGGGGGGGGCGGGGGTTTGTCATCCCCTTTCTTGGCTCCAGCCCCCGTGCTGGCCGACTCCGCCGATCCACCATCGCTGGGAGTCTGCGCGGGAGCCGACGGCGGGGCCACCGGCACTCTCCGTGCTTCCGACAAGCGGAGTGCCTCGGTGACACGGGCTAGCTCGGCGGTGAGCCCAGCGATGGTGTCGTCGCGCTTCTCGATCTCCTCTAGGAGATCAATCTTCTCGTTCGCGGCGCGCTCTTTCTCCTTCTGCATCTGGGCCATGAGGGACATGTTGTAGTACTCGGTGTCCATGCGCACCGAGATTTCCTGCAGCAGTAGGAGGAGAAAAACGTGAGGGCCGCGGTGGTTTGGTTTACACTCCCTACTGCACGTCGGCGACAGTATCGTCGACTTACCTCTGGCTGTATTTGGGTCGGGTCGCGACGCTTGTTGATCGTCTCGGTGTCGACGCTCTCCACCCGTTTCGCCCAGTGCTGGAAGAGGGGGATCCGGCAGAGCTTGGAACCTTGGACGTACGGGTGCCATGGTGTGCGGACTAGCTTCACCGCTAGGTCCTCGGCGACGATGCGGCGCAGCATCAGGAGAGTGCGCCAGAAGTGCACCGCGGCTTTGTCGGCGTCTGACCCCTCGACAGCCTTCCCTTCCGCCTGCCATTTGTCACGGGTACGGGGAGCTCAGAAAAGGTCGGCAACACGACTCGGCGGCAAGCTACGAGGGCGTCGACTAACATACCTCCTTCAGCATGTCGTCGACGCCGGGGAATATGTGCTCGGCGAGGAGCTTCAGGAGCTTCTCGGAGGGCGGCACCCTGCTCCGACCCAAGAAGTAGTCCTGCTTGTACCCCGAGTACCCGGCCTTCTTCATCACCACCCCCACCGGAATGGCGGTGATGTACGCTCGCGTCATCTTGTCGAGAGCCCAGTGTCCAAGCTCCGCGATCTCGGCGCGCGGCGTGCCGTCGATAGCCAGCTCCTGGGCCCCGCCCGCTCGAGCGGCGTGCACGTTCCTCTTGCAGAACACCTTGTTGGTGTCCCACAACTGCCGCGTCCAGCGTTGGTGGGTTGCCGCAGAGAGCTCACCCTGGTCGGTGTCGTTTTTGGCGAAGAACAGGTGTTTCTTGTACCAGCTAGCGCGTGTGCTGGTGTCGACCGGCGGAATGAGGCGGACGCCGTGAAACTGACCGATCTGATCGAGGACGAAGTGCAACCACAGGCCCGTCTCGCCGACGGCGCACAACTCCGCTTCGAGGTGCCGCGCGGCGTAGCTCTGCTGCAGACGAGCATCCTTGGACGTCTTCGAGTTCCGCGCTCCGATGACCATGACGACCGGCTGGTTCTCCGGGTTGATCGAGGAGGTGCTCGCCAGTCGGTACAAGAAGATGTCGGGGAGAGTGATCTCGCGGATGCTTGCACCGCGCAGGAGAGAGTGGTGGGAGAGTAGCGTGAGCACCTTCAAGAGAAGAAACCTCCACAGCGTCTGCGAAGGACCCGTACCCCGCGGGTTCCACGCCTTGGCCGCCCACGCCGGCAGCACCCTGAACATGATCTGGCGGAACTGTTCGGCGGTGTAGGTATCGCCGATGGTTCCGCGACGGCGATCGGCGCAGTTCCTGCCAACAATGCCATGGGCAAGGGGTATTTAGGGCGGCGTCGACAAAGATCATGACAGCAGGAGAGTGGTCGACGTAGGTTAAAACATAAACTCACTTGATGTCCCGCTCGTTCTTGGTGCGGATCATGTACCGCACCTCCGACCTGACCACCGATATCTCCCTCATGATGCTCAGTTCCGTCTCCCGGAAGAGCGTCGCCTCCACTCTCGCCGCCATCCTGCATGCCTTTATGCGCCCGAGGAGCGTGTGTACCGTTGTCGACTGCACCGGCTGTGTTCCTGTGGCGTTGTCGGCCCCCTTGCCGGACTCGGCATCGAGGTTCAACTCCCGAATCATGTACTTCACGTATGCGCGAAGCCGGTCCTTGGTGACCCTAGGGCCGTGCAGCCACACGTGAGACCGGGGGACATCGGCCTCTTGGTCCCAGTTTTTCTTCTTGTTCTCCCGGATGTAGTGCCCTATCTCGTCGACGTGCTTAAGCCTGTACTCCTGCGGAAGCTTGTTGCGAATTTGCTTCAACATCTTCGCCGCCCACCTCTTGTAGTGATAGATCCACGAGGTGTACTGCCTCAGCGTGCTGTTCCTCTCCACGGTTTGCAGGTGGCGAAGAGCGTCCATGACGAGCACGTCTACGCACGCGTAAACCATGTCCTCCTCGACGAAGTCTGCCGCTCTCCACTGTTCGCGCGGCACCGCCAAGTTCTCCTGGTCCTCGTCCTCGTCCTGGTCGAGCAGTATGTCGATGAATTGCAGTTCCCGCCTGAGTCGTTCGTCCAAGGTGCGCGGATTAGAGCTACGAGGTGGACGGTCGTCGTTTTCGTCATCGCTTTCCTCCTCCTCCTCCTCCTCCTCCTCCTCCTCCTCCTCCTCCTCCTCCCCCCCCTCCTCCTCCGCGTCCTCGTCATCGACCTGGTTTCCAGGGGCGGCCGGTGCCGACGAGGTACCTGGCCGACCATTTTGCGTAGGAGTCTGTTTTTTCTTCTTGTTGAACTTCCCTATCGGCGGTGGCGGAACGTCCGTGGTGAACACCCCTTCTGGGATCTGCGTCAGCTTGTCCAGATCGTAGAGTAACTGCAGGTTGTCTTCGTCGGTAGGTGTCGGACTGTGGTCGGTGGATGTCGGACTGCGGTCGGTGGTCGTCGGACCCTGGTCGGTGGATGGCCTAGCGTCGGACATGTCGACGTCGGCCATGTCGGTACACGTCTGCTGCTCTACCGTCGTCCGTGTGCGTTGGGGAGGTTGTTAAACCACTGCCGGTACTGAGTCACGGGTGCGGTGTACGCCCGAACAGTTGCGCGGCGGTCGTCCTCGAGATGTCCCTCAATAACGTCTATCTCGGCGTCGAGATCGAGATCGCGGGGGGTGGTAAACCAGAGACGGTACTGTGTGACGGGTGCGGCGAACGCGCGAAGCGTCAGGCGGTCTTCGTCTTCTTCGAATTCTCGCTCAAGCGCGTCTAACTCGGCTTCGAGTTCAAGCTGTTCCAGCTGCGCCTTGATGTCGGCGTCTACCGAGTCGGCGGGGGGTGGGATGGGTTGCGGCTGTTGGGCCCTCGGGCGACCTCTGGCCATGCGTCGCCGACTTGCTACGTCGACTCGCGACGTGGAACCTGTGCCGACTTGGACGAACAATCGGCTGTCGAGCAACCTACAGGCGCGATGACAGACTGGCAGCTGAAAATTCTAAGGGAACGAGAGAGCAGGAAGGAACGCAGGAACGGACAAGCGAATGAGCAGGCTCGCGGGGCAACGGACGGGTATGGTCCTGAGCGACTACGATGCTGCCGCGCGTCACGCACACCCCAATGCATCCGCCGCCGTGCATGTGTTCTCGTAAAGGCGGCGCACTGTCCGACGTGGCACGTGCCAGGCATGGCTAGCTGGGCGCCGCGCTGCACGGAAGGGGCGTAAGCCAGTGCCATTCCACGTCGGAATGGGCGTGCGTTACGCGGCTTGCGACCGCCATTGGCGCCCCAGTGCAGAAATTAAGGCAAGCAGACATGGATCTCCCGGAGGCCCGGGATGACTCAAGCACGGCGTGGCAACCATGCCGTGGGGGGCCTATGATCGGCGCCGACTTCCACTCGGCGCGCTTGGCAGAGAACGTGCCGTGTGGCCGGGTTTGTGTGCCTTGGGATGATCTGGTCGACACCGACTTCCCTGGCAACCCGCGATGCCACAAGACAGTGAAGATGTGGACGGTCCGATTTGCGCCGCGTGGGTTTGCACCGCTAGAGCGACGCGTGGCCACGACGCCCACGTCGTGGCAGCCTTGTAATCGGTGGGGCGGGTCTCGCACCTCCCTATTGGTCCGCGTGGAGGCATCCGCGGCTCGACGTGGCGAATTTTGTCCGCTGAGATTTCCTTCTCAGGAATCTCCCAGCGCAAACGGGTGTCGTCGGATTGTCGACAATCCCGAGGGCTCCCGAGGCCCCTGGGACGCCATTTGGGCCCGTCTGGGAGCTCGGAGGTCGTCGGGAGGTCGTCAATCCCGAGGGGGGGCCTTGTCCCTTTTGAACCGCGAATCTGGGCGGCATTTTTCGTCCGCTGAGGTATATCATCCCGCAAACCGCGGAGGAACAAAGAGATCTGCAGCAAGCAATCCGTAAATGCGGGTGCGTGAGCAACAATGGAAGGGGTGGCGTCCTTCTGACGATTCTGTCAATAATCGGAAATTTACACCTCAAATTCTTTCGTCATTTTTAGATAAACTGGTTGTGTAACAGGGCTCCTCGAACACCTATTTCGAAAGGACTTCTTTGCGAAAGTTTGTTCCAAGTTTAGGTACATCCGAAAACCCTGGTTAAAGAAGTTTCTTCAGTTTAGTACGGCAAGAAACGGTATAGTGTGACGCTTCGCGGTTGCATCTAGTGACCAATAGAGTCGAACTCGGAAAAGGGTAACCAGGTTTACTCCACTGATTGGTCTGGTTGGCCCGATTGTCCAATTGTTCTGGTTTCGCAACCTTGAAAACTTCGCAAACATCCCTGGCACACCCTCGTTCACCCTCCTCTCGTCATTCTCGAGGGCTCCTTGTTGGGGAAGCAAGCAAGAGACAAGGACGACCCTCTTGAACCTATCTATTCTCAGGTTTCCTTCTTTCTGTCCCTGCTGGGTCTTAGGCAGAGCTGTTCGTGTCGCATTCTTCATTTGTGCAGCGCGACTAGGCTGTGCGGCTGCGACATAGCGCACGCGTACGGTTTAGGCGAGCATTCTCAAGGAGCCTGTACACCTCTCTCATCCACCGCTTGTCGTCATTCAAGTTCGCTAGATCCGCCGCCATCGCGATCTCGATCCAACGACTTGAGATCAAGCATATTATTATCGGCCTTTTGATATGTCTGGGGATCAGCGAGAAATTCAATAAACGGCCCAGATCTCGTCAACGCAGTTTCGTTAGACGAACGGGATCTGGTCAAGGCGGATCTGCTGCTCAAGCGCTTCATATCCAGTCAGTGACGTTGACTGTAAGCTTTTGGTCTCTTTCTATCCTTATAATGGGTCGCTCGGACAGCGTGCGACACGCTGCAAGGATCCTTTTAACGAGGATTCATTTGCCATCATCGTCATCAGCAACAACACGAGCAGGAGTCACAGCAGCAGCAGCTGCGGGGGCATGTAACGCCTGTACCCGACAAGCAACAACAACTGCAGCAGCCGCAGCGGCGCGTTACGGTGCTAGCATGCAAACAGCAGCAGCGGCACGAACAGCAGCTGTCAGCCGTCCTGTAGATGCTATCGCTCGCGGCATGCTCGATCTCCCCACCAGATCCCCAACCGCGGCACATTCTGGTGCAATGAATCTGGACATAGGGGGTCTGAGATGGCTGAAAACAAGTGCGGGACGGGTACGCGCTGTGGGCGCGAAGGCAAAGGTTGGGGCAGGGTCGGGTGCAGGTGCAGTGCATGTGGACATTGGGGCGAGGGCCCGGGCGCGGCAGACGCAGCGAATGTGGACGCTTGTGATTGGTGGAGGCGCGGTGGCTGGGCTGGCAATATTCGCGATGAACTCGTTTCAAGAGAACCTGATGTTTTATATAACACCAACGCAGGTGAGTTGAGTTTGCTGTTTTTGAGGAGTCTGAAAGACCAACGCCTGAGATTGGCGGAGGGACCATGGGTGGAGTGGCTGTTGATTCTGCTGCTGCTTCAAATGCTGCTGTTGCAAATGCTGCTGCGGATGCTGCTGCTGCTTTTCCATGTCACACCCACTCGCTGGTCTCCCTCATTTCACGCCCATTCTTGCCTCCCTTGCAGGCACTTGAGAAGTTTGCAGAAAACTCGTCTGCCAACCGGTTCAGGCTTGGAGGGCTGGTCAAGGAGGGCAGGTAAGAGAAAGGACAGGAGGGTTGGTCGTGGGGGCAACTCGGCCGCTAGCCACTGTGCTGGGCGTGCTGCTAGCGGGAGTTGCAGGTAAGACGGTTAGCTAGCAGGTGCTGCGTTGCAGAAAACTCGTCTGCCAACCGGTTCAGGCTTGGAGGGCTTGTCAAGGAGGGCAGGTGAGAGTGGATAGAGGAGGAAATGTGAGAGGAGAGAGTGAGGGCTGGCGTGAGGGGGGTTGATGTGAAGGGCGAGGGGCTAGAAGAATGGAGGCAGAGGAGTTCCACATAATTCGGCAATCCGAGTTGGCCATGTTCGCTTCTGAAACATTTCAAAAGGTCTTTTTGATTCGGCATTCCGCGCTTTTATATTTTTTCATTGCGTTTCTTCGCTGCTCCCTTCCACCCTCCTCCCCCCAACCACCCCCCCCCCTCCCCTCCTCCCCCCCTCTCTCTCTGTACCTCACCAGTGTTCGCATCCCTGCCGGAAGCATCGAGATGGAATTTGTTGTCACCGACCTGGCAACCGATGTGAGTATTGAATTGACTTGTGAGTCGACTCAAAAGAGTTTGTTGTCACCGACCTTGCAACCGATGTGAGTATTGAATTGACTTGTGAGTCGACTCAAAAGAGTTTGTTGTCACCGACCTTGCAACCGATGTGAGTATAAGAATCTAAAAGCTGTGACAGATGTGGTTTCTAGAGTTTAGAAATAACCGATGTGAGTGTAAGGGGTTAACGAGTGCAACAGATGTGAGTAAACGAGGTGTGACAGATGTGAGTGCAAGAGCTTCCAATTTGTAACAGGTGGCTTTCTTTGACCCATAATTTTCTACACATGTTCACACTCCTCCTCTCCCTCCCTCCCTCTCTCCCACCTCCCCCCCACCCCCGCCCCATCCGTCCCACTGCAGATCTTGGTTAGGTACAGGGGCGCTCTGCCAGATCTGTTCAGGGAGGGCCACTTTCTGGTGGCGGAGGACTTTTCGCTGCTCTCACTCAGCCAAGCCAACACCGCTGCTCACTTGAGTGTTCCACCCTCACTTTCTCCCTGCTTATATGGCAAATCTTGGTACGCTACAGGGGCGCCCTGCCCGATCTGTTCAGGGAGTTCCACTTTATGGTGGCGGAGGGGTTTCTGCGGCCACTCAGCCAAGCCAACACCACTGCTTCCCTCAGTGTTACACCCCTTTTATTCTGCCTTTCTCCCTGCTCATACTGCAGATCCTGGCCAGGTACAGGGGCGCGCTACCAGATCTGTTCAGGGAGGGCCATGACGTGGTGGCAGAGGGGTTCCTGCGGCCTCTCAGCCAAGCCAACACCGCTGCTCACTTGAATGTTACATCCCTCTCACCTTCCTTCCCCCTGCTTACTCTGCAGATCCTGGTTCGCTACAGGGGTGCGCTGCCAGATCTGTTCAGGGAGGGCCACTCCGTGGTGGCGGAGGGGTTCCTGCGGCCTCCCAGCCAAGCCAACACCGCTGCTCACTTGAGTGTTCCTCCCCTTACTTTCTCCCTGCTTATGTGGCAGATCCTGGTCCGCTACGGGGGTGCTCTACCTGATCTGTTCAGGGAGGGCTTCTTCGTGGTGGCGGAGGGGTTCTGCGGCCCCGCTGCTTAAGTTAGTGTTACATCCCTCTCATCTTCCTTTCCCCTGCTTACTCTGCAGATCCTGGTTCGTTACAGGGGTGCGCTGCCAGATCTGTTCAGGGAGGGCCATTCCGTGGTGGCGGAGGGGTTTTTGCGGCCACTCAGCCAAGCCAACACCGCTGCTTTCACTGCGAGTAGCCCTGGCAGCAGCATCGGTAGTGCCACCAGCAGTAATAGCAGCAGCGGCAGTGGATTTTCGGGGAGGGGGACGAGTGTGTTGGGAGTTGTAGAGGCGGAGGGTGCAGTAGTGGGGGGAGGGATTGGGGAAGGGGGAGCAAGTGGGGAAGGTGAGGGCGGTGGGGAGAAGGGGGCGGAGGAGTGGGAGGATGTGAGTGCGAGTGCGCGGAGTGTGGGTTACTTCTTTGCTGCGACTGAAGTGCTGGCGAAGCATGATGAAGTGAGTGTTGCCGGGAAGCACTATGAGGGGCAGCGAGCTGAGATTGGCAGTATGAGGTGAGGTGAATGTGACTGGGTGCCTATGGTCTGGTGTGGCAAGAACGCGGGACAGAGTGTGTGGTTCTTCTTTGCTGCTTCTGAAGTGCTGGCGAAGCATGATGAGGTGAGTGCTGGCGAAGAATGATGAGGTGAGTGCTGGCGAAGCATGATGAGGTGAGTGAGTGCTGGCCAAGCATGCCAGCCCAAGGTTGAGGTTGTTTTTAGTTGTGGACATGCCATCCTTTCATAGAGGCACCTGGCTCAGATCCAGCAATGCCATGATATGATCGAGTCAGTCAGAAACTACTTGCTAGGTTTCTGTATGTAAGCCAGGTGCCTTGTTTTTCTCCCCCTTGTTAAGCATAATGGGTGTAATGTGTTGTTGCTGAGCAAGGATCAAGATGGCGTGTGCACCCTCGACCTCCCCCGCCCTCCATTCTTCCCCTGCTTTCTTCTACCTTAGGAATACATGCCTAAGGAGGTGGCAGCAGCTCTGGGAAGGATTCGTGGGACGTCTATTGATCTCAACATCCCCACCTATTTCCCGCCCTACCCGTCCCTCCTTCAACCCCCCGCCCTTTCCCTCCTTTCCTTCTACCTTAGAAATACATGCCCAAGGAGGTGGCAGCAGCTTTGGAGAAGAACAGAGCAGCAATGGAGGCAGCAGGGGAAGGGGAAGACACGAGTAATGGGGAGGGGGAAGGGAAGGCGGGAGAAGATGGGGAAAGAAGTGTGGAGGAGGCACAGAAAGGAAAGAAGTCATCGGTTGGGAGTGGTGGTGGCGGTGGTGCATTGGGGATGGGGGATGGTGCAAAGAAGCCTGGGAAGCTAAGCAAGCTTGGACAATCACCTAGTGTTTCTCAGGGATATGACATTCCTTCCTAACCATATTGATAGAGTGACTTTTGAGACTAATAATAAGCTTTCGCTGGACACACGGGGCAAGTTTTGACAATGTAATTAACATCATGAAACGAATTACGTGTACGATGGGCAGAGCGGCAAACGGGTAGGCGTGTGTCGCGTACGAATGGATCCAGCCCGAACGCCATTTTTGTGCGGACAGATCCAAATTCCAACGCGTGCGGCTTGTGATTGGCTTGCGGTGCATGCTCTGGTGGTGTAGTGCAGTCCAGACCACCATTGCTTCTAGCGAAATCTAGCGCAGATCTAGTGCAGCCATGGCGGCGTTAATGACATCCCAAGCCACCACCGCCATTGCTTGCCGCTTCTCCCTCCACCAAGGCCGACCGCTGCCATTCCGTCGCTCGCTTGCGCTCCTCTCTTCGCCGAGGCGCGTCGCACTCACAACGAGATGTGGCTCCAGCAGCAGCAGCAGCAGCTCATCCGCAGATTCTTCTGGAAAAGGGGCTGATCCGAAGCAGCTGTTCGCGGTTATTTACGAATACGTGCCGGACATTGTTACCCGTCGCGAGAAGTATCGCGAGGAGCACGTGCAGCTGTGCCGGTCGCTGGCCGCAGAAGGGAAAATGGTCGCAGGTGCTGCGACGGGTAACCCTCCCACAGGCGCATTGCTGATCGTCCGTGCGAACAATCGCGAAGAAGTCATTCGCGATCTAATTGACACGGATCCGTACGTTACCGAAGGGTTGGTCGTGCGACATTTAGTGGAGCCATGGACCCCTGTGGTGGGGACAATGGCCGAACCCCTCCAAAACGTTTGTTAATCCTCACGTGCGTGTACGATCAATAAGACAAATACACCAAGTTTTTAGGGCTCAGGATTGGTTCGCCAGATGACTCGCGCCGGATTTTGCGCCAGTGCTTGCTGCTTCAGTTCGGTACATTCGCGAAACCCTCGTAAACGTTCACAGGGCGAATGGAAGGTCTGATGTGAGGTGATGTTTTGGAAGTCCAGAAGCTGATCGTGAGAGCCCAGGCTCAGCTTGGGAAAAGCATGCAGGAGCGACGAGCGGAAGGAACGAGGGGGAGCGGCGCGCGAAGAGAAGGCTGACGGAAAGAAACGGTTTGGAGAAATGGCTGAAGGTGGTAGTTTAGTGGAGATGTCAAACAGCCTTCTGTTGTAGTCTTGGAGAATAGATGGCAATGCCTGCCATTCAGGCCCTATCAAGTAGTAGCCTTTGCTCGGCTGAAGCCATTGATTCCTCTCCTCAGTCACCATGAGTCATATGGTAACTCAGGGCAATGACCGCTGCTGGATGTGCCAGTGCAGGAGCGGAGAGAAACATTCAGTAGCTTCAAGCTTGTGAAGAGCCAGCCGTTGCTTGTGACCAGATCTAAAAAGAGAGGGATGGCATGTTATCAGGGATAATTTATTTGTCTGTCGTAAGGTACAGTAAAACTCCCAAGAAAAAGTTTCAGCGTGGCCACCCCGCCTCTGCCTGTGCCAGGGTGTACTCTGCCAGCTGGCGGATGACGTCAGCACTCAGGCGCGGACCGAACGTGCACTGCCCCCGGGGCTTGCAGTCCTCCCCATAGCCCTGGGAAGAGAAAGTGGGGAAAGAGAGAAGGTAGGGAGAGGGTGGGGGAGAGAGCGAGGAAAGAGACAGGGGGCAGTGAAAGTTGGGCTTCAAAGCCAGTGCACTGCCCACACAACTTGCAATCCTCCCCATAGCCCTGGGAGAGTTCGGCGGGCGTGTGTCGGAGGGTAAGGGTCGATTCGGAGTAGTCTCAGAAAGGCTTTAAAAAAAGCGGACAAGGGAGTGGGAGGGGCAGGAAAGGGGTAATGGGGATGGGAGAATGGGCGAAGAGAGAGGGGAAATGGGCATGGGAGAACTGGCGAAGGGAAAGGGGAGTTGGGGATGGGAGATTGAACAGACTGAGACGTACTAACCAACCTAAAGCTCTCTGACACATGTTCTGGGTATCGACAGACTGGGGTTTACCACGAATACCTGTTTTTCCGAGACGTCTTAAAGCTTAAAACTAGATCTCTGGTGCATGTTCTGGGTATGGGAGACAGGATTTTAGCTGGGATACATGCTCAGATGTCGTGCTGAAATGAATTGTTGGGGACGGAAATGCCCTGAAGCGTAATCCATAACCCTAAAGCTGGCAAGATTCTAGAGTCTGAAATGCTGTGATACCTATTATTGGATACTTACAGGCATGCGACCAATGCCGAACGCAGTGACTCTTGCAATGTCGTCTGCTGAGGTGAGCCCGTTCCTGAAGTGAGCACGGGAAATGGCGGGTGGGGAAGGCAGGCAGAGGAATGAGGATGAGGTGAAGCCTTTAAGGAAACAGCTAAGTGAGTGCAGTGACTCGTGCAATGTCGTCTGCTGAGGTGAGTCCGTTCCTGAAGCGAGCATGGGAAATGGCGGGTGGGGCAGGCAGGCGGAAGAATGATGATGAGGTGAATGGATGGCCTTCAAGAAAATGGCGGAAGGTGCAGTGAAGTGACTCTCGTAATGTCGTCTGCCGAGGTGAGCTCATTCCTGAAGTGAGCATGGGGGTTAGCAGACGGGGCAGCGAAATCGGAATAAGGCGGGTGAAGCTGTGAGGCAGGTAGACGGCTCGCTTTTCTCACTGAGGAGTACGCGACTATACTGAAATTTCTCAGAGTCCGCCTGCAACAACGTGCAGAGGGAACATGTGAGATAAGGGCGGATGGCTCGCCCCACTCGCAGTTCCTTTCACCGCGCTAGTTCACATTGTGCAACTTGTGAGACGTCTCGAAACAGATTCCACTGCGCTGCTGCCTCACATAGGGCAAGGATAACAACTTCGAATCACTTACTATACTTAGGGTGCTGACAGTCAGTTATAGAGTCGTGCAATTATGTAGGCGACAGCACAGAGAACAGCAATGGACACACAAAGGTTGATGGGAAGGGCAGGATGTACCTCTGAAGGTCGGCAAGTGAAAGCCCAGCTCCCTGGAGAAACAAAGATGATAAAAGAAAGGAGAGGAGAGGAACAATTGAGCTAAGCAAAATGATGGTGCAGTGAGGTGGCTGGATGCGAGCAGCGATTTCATCCTCACATCTCAAGGATATGTCGTTCCGGGAGTAAGAGATCGGCTCCTGGAAGGAATAAATACAGGAGGAGGAGAGGAACAGGAACCATAAGAAATGGGATGAGACAGGATGTATCACTCAATTATGAGTTTAGAAAAGTACGAAACAAAAAGCGTGCGGCAGCCTGCTACTTGTGAAGAGGTATCATAAATCAACCAAACACTTGAAAGCGGGAGGAGAGTGCAAAAAGAACAAGTGATAAGAGCCCAGCGATGATGACTCCCCATTGGAGCAGGTTCCCTCCACCAGCCTGGTAGTTAGCACATGTGCGCTCAAACACTGCTGCTGATGCTGGTGACGGTGGTAGGTGTGGCAGTACTGGTCTCGCAGGGCTGTTTGCATCTGACCTCACAGTGTACCGGCTTGAGCAGGTACCAACCACCAGCATGGCAGCTGGCACACGTGCGCTCAAATACTGCTGCAGCTGTCGATAATGGGAGTGACCGTGAGAAAGTGAGGCTTTGGCTGCTAGGGTGTGGTTAAGATTTTTATAACGTACCGGCTTGAGCAGGTTCCCCCCACCAGCGTGACAGCCAGCACATGTCCGCTCAAACACTGCTGCTGCTGGTGGCGATACGGAGACGTCCTGAGCTAGAGCGGGCTGCTGCACTGCAGTTGAGGGGAAAGTGGGTACGGGTGGAATTGAATCGAAAGGGGGTTGCGGGGGATGGGACGAGAGGTGGGGGGTGGACAAGAAAAGAGGGGCGCACGAATCGAAATGACATCTTGTGGGCAGACGTCGACTAATTTTTGTTTACTTTTGAGTCGACCAAAAAAACAAGAGGTCATTTCGTGTAGGGTCAGGCCCTCCAGTGATGATGTTGGGAACAAACCTGTGGGAAGATTTCTCTGGAAAGATTTCTCTGGGAAGATTTCACTGAGAAGATTTTTCTGGGAAGATTTCTCTGGGAAATTTTTTCTGGGAAGATACCTCTGGGAAGATTCCCTCTGGATGGACTATGTGTGACACGAGACAACTTATGGAAAGGCATATACGTACAGAGCAGAGTGGCAGAGAGCACTGCAGCAGCACATGCAGCCATGGTCGCTGCGTGCCCATGATGCTGTGCTTCTATGTGGTGCTCCCGTGATGCTGCTGCTGCTGCTGCTGCTGATGATGATGACGATGTGATGATGGTGGTGGTGGTGGTGGTGGTGGTGGTTGTGGTGATGACGTGGCAGAAGGAGACGCGAAGCTAGCGCGCTGGCGTGGCGCTGTGATGCGCTGCTGCGAGGGAAGCGATGTCTTGGCTGCACGATGGGGAGGGTGTGGGGGGGGCCGATAAGGGTGGTGGAATGGTGGGGGCGATGGGAGGGATGGGGGCGGGGTAAGGGTGACGGAAGAGAGGAGGAGAGGCAGGGGAGAGAAGGAGAAGCGAAGGGAATGATAGAGAAATATGTAAGGGATGGGATCCAAGAGGGAAAGGAAGAGGAGAATTGGTTAATATCAGGAGAAGAGATGGGACGTGCAGGAGAGATGTTTTTTTAGACGGGCTGAGCCAGGTGAGGGGGTGCGGAGTCAGGTGAGGGGGTGCGGAGTCAGGTGAGGGGGTGCGGAGTCAGGTGAGGGGATGCGGAGTCAGGTGAGGGGATGCGGAGTCAGGTGAGGGGATGCGGAGTCAGGTGAGGGGATGCGGAGTCAGGTGAGGGGATGCGGAGTCAGGTGAGGGGATGCGGAGTCAGGTGAGGGGATGCGGAGTCAGGTGAGGGGATGCGGAGTCAGGTGAGGGGATGCGGAGTCAGGTGAGGGGATGCGGAGTCAGGTGAGGGGATGCGGAGTCAGGTGAGGGGCTGCGGAGTGGAGCCACGTCAGCCCGTAAGAAAATCTCAATCCGAACGTCATTGGGAGAGCGGGGGCTAGGAGATGGTTTTGCGAGCAATTCTCATTTCGGACTTTCTCCGCTGGGACTCATCGCGTTACCGGATGCTGACTGATCGCGTCACGCAATGCTGACTCATCGCGTTACCCGATGCTGCCTGATCGCGTTGCGCGATGGGTGTGTGTTACCACGACAGCTACAAGCGCGACGATCGCGGATTGAGCGGCATGTTCTAGTTTCAGCCGTTGCTAGCTCGATCTTAGTTTTGCAGAAAACGTTTCGGAACCTCCTCGGCGCATTACTCGAGACATACAAAACCGCCTGTTCGAGAAATTTCAAAACCGCATGTTTGAAAATCAGGTAAAGCGGAGGAGCTCGAGCGGACAGGCACGGCGCGAGTGGGCTGGCGCGGCGACTTTTGAGTCTCGGGTCAGCTCTTTAAGAAACTTCAAAACCGCCCACTCGAGATTTACGTAATGCGGAGGAAATTGAGCGGACTGGCACGGCGCGACTCGACTTGAGTCTTACTAAAGGAGCGTTTTTAAACTTTATCCAAAAACAACCAAGCTTACAAGTCAAGGCGGTGCTAGCGGAGAGAGGAGGAACGGCGGAAGCGACGGCCATGGCGGCGGCAATCCCAAGAGACGACATTGTGCCGAGGTAAGGAAGACAGTGTGGTCTGGGGATGACTTGGCAGCAATGGCGAGAGATGTTCTATCTGTGGGTATTGAGGTGGAGATATGTCTGATGAGGGCAGGTCCCGCACTGACGCCAACGGTAACATTTTGAATCTTTTCCGTCATGAGAGAGCTCGTTATTTAAAAGGTAAGACGCACTGCCACTTACGATCCTTAATATTTTGTTAATAATCTGTCAATCAATAGTAATATCCATCAGCAAAATGCAGCATACAAATACTCCACGAGTAATTCTTTCTAAACAAAAGGGCTCAATTTATTTGCGTGAAATATTTGCGCCAATTAAAGCAACCCATCATTACCAAAACTGTAGCAGCAACGGCGGAAGCTGTCACATCGCAACTCTCATGGCTTGCTGGCGTGTTGTTACTGTCCAGAATTGCAGCCTCTGCCCAGCTCCTTCAAATCCACCCAGCAACAAAGAATGGCTTTCTATGAGCCGTCCACAGCTGCTGAACATTAATAAACGTACCCTTCAGTTACTGTCATACGTATTCCTGGTTAGGCCATAGCCTACAGCGGTTGACCTGGGAGGGAGATGCTGGCCCAACATACGGTACCGCTTTTGCTTTGATTTGAACAGTACGATGCGAAAGCGTAGATGTTCAAGGCGAGGAGAGTAAGTAAACAGAGAATATTATGGGAGACAACACGTTGGAACAAATAACGGCACAAATCAGCCGCAGCAGGAAGAATGAAACAAGGGCAACTTGAGAATGAGAGATGAATGTCCAACCAACCAACCAACCTTAGGCTTGAAGAAATAACGTACATTTTACAAGTTGAAGAGTGCAGCTGTTACTGTACCCTGCTTACTTAAGGAAGGACGAAAGAATCGAGGGTGGCAAGGGAGGCACAGGAGGGAGGAGTAAGCGCATGACAGAAGGTAGAGAAGGTGTGAGAAAGAATCGCTGTTGGGACGCGAGGGTGGATTGGAAATTGAGGGAGAGCTAAGGCAGAAGACTTAAGGACGAACAAGAAGAAGTGGAATGGCAGCAGGAAATGGAAAGGCATATATGATTGGACCCCAGCAAGGAGAGGCAACGCCGGCAAGATGAGGAGAGGAGGGAGCAAAAGATGTTAATAGGAGAGTGAAAGTCGAGAAAGGAAACGGGATTGTATTTAGGTGCTGTAATGTGGGCTTCTGCCATCTGGTGCCACTGGATGCCATATGGCCATTTGATTACATATGATGCCACCTTGTGTCAACTCGTGTCAGCTTGTGCCATGTGGTGCCATGTGGTGCCATGCGGTGCCATCTGATGCCTTCTGTTGCCATCCGGCGCCAGATAATTCATGCGATGCCATTTTGTGCCATCCGGTGCCATCTGATGCCATCTGGTGAAATATGATGCCATATGATATCACCAATGCCTGATGTCAGCTGATGCCGTTTGATGCTGTCTCATACCATCTTATGCCGTATGAGACATTTGATGCCATATGATACCATCGAATGCCATGTGTTGCCAATTGATGGCAATTCTACATGACGCAGTCTCATGCCATTTGATGACATTCAATGCCTCATGATGCCATCTCATGCCACCTGAGGCCTTTCATCACATGATGGCATCTGATGCTGTATATGCCAGCTCATTCCATCTCGTCCCAGCTGATGCACGATGAAGTGCGCAGCTGCCACGCTGCCTCTTACTCCAGCCCTCCTGCTGCACTCATTTCTGGAACCAAAAAGGGGAAGAGGGGGGTTGAGATGAGGTGGGATGGGAATAGACACTGGAATAAGTTACAAAAACAACCCGCATGACATTCTTGAATTAAGGCACTGGTAGTTCTTTTGTAGTGACAAGCTAGTTGTGAACTCTGTCGCAAAAGTACAAACAGGCTGAAATCCCATCATTGCACACATTAGACGAGTCGCTCGACCAAAGTTTCTGGAGATAATAACTCGATTACGAAATGCTGAAATCACTTGACATAGTCACTGGAATTTGTTAGACCAGCCTGTGCAATGAACATGAGCATGACAACACAAAGATGGGTGGAGGGGGTGGGAAGGGGTGGCTCCCATGGAGGGTTTGTTGGGTTCAAATCTGTGAGGTAAGGAATTGTGGGATAAGCGATTGCGAGAAAAGGGAAGATTGGTGGGAAAGGAGGGGAGACGGGGCAGACAAGAAATTGAAAGTGGGAAGTGAAGAGATGAAGAAAAAGGAGGCACATGAGAAAAGGCAGACTCAGAAGGAAGTCTGAAAGAAACAGAAGAGCAGGGAAGCAAGGTGAAAATGGGGGTGGGAGTGAAGTGACACACACATGGATAGTAGGAGGTAGAGAGTCAATACCACAGGGAGGAAGAGGGTTCTAAGGTGGGGAAGAGGGGCGGTCCAGTGGGAGATGAGCTCAAGTGGAGTCCTTCATGGGTTCTCCAGTGATACAAAAATAGAGAACAGAACCTCACTGAACACGATTTTCAATAGATACATGTATTCGCGTCCTACAACGTAATGTACATATCAACCGACCTATTTACAGTTTATACCGATCTAATATCTATGGCAGATAAAAGCTGCGGTACATCTGCTGCTGTGCTTATCCCTTCTGCAATTTCCCTTCCTTAGCTCATGGTTCATGCTGCAACTGCAGCAGCAGGCGCACTCCTCATCTTGGACAGTCTTGAAACTTCAAAACGCAACCGAATTGGTTCCAGCTGGGACGTTTCCTTCTCAACCCTTTCCGCTGGCATGCTGCTGCGTGTAGATCTCGCCTCAGCCACCTTCGCAACAGTCCTTGAGCCCACAGGCTTTGGAATCTTCGTGGGCAAGCAGGAAATTGCAGCCAGCGAAAGCAATTGTTGAGCTTTTTGCTGCAGCTTCCGCTGGGTCGTCTGCTTTTGTTGCTTCTGTGGCACGTCACAGGCAACTCGAGCAGGAGTTTCCTTGGAAGAACTCGCAGCCTTTGGTCGCAGGGGAGAAAACCCAAGTGGTCCACGGAAGGACCTTTCCTGCGGTAGCTTGTTATTCTCTTCGAATCTGCCGAATTTCATGGCAGCAAAGAAGGCACTGAAGCCTTGCTTGGTAGTTCGAAGCCTCCTTGTGTCAGAGTTGGGTCGTCTGTCATTGCTGGCGGGCTGGCTGCCGTTCACCATGCGGACAGTTGCCATCGTTGTGCTTAAGACTTGAGAAGCAGTTAAATTTGCAGAAAAGGCTGATGTTTTCAAGCAGTTAAATTTGCAGTCACAGAACAGAGTCTTAGAGCAGGTTCAGGAAATTCTTCGAGAGAGTACCGATCGGAGGAAGCGATCAAGAGAGCAGAATTACTTCAGAACAAGAAACTGGTGAAGGAATTAGCGAGCTGGTTGAATATGTACACCCAACAGCGAGGAGAGGAGACCAGAGGGGAGGAGAGGCTTTCTGGCAAACGCATAGAGACAGGCTCGGTGGGTGGGATTCCAAGCGAATTTTTGGGTGACACAGGCTCGGTGGTTGGGATCCCCTAGCGGATTTCTGGGTGAGACACGCTCGGTGTGTGGAATCCCCTAGCGGATTTTTGGGTGAGACAGGCTCGGTGGGTGGAACCCACTAGCGGATTTTTGGGTGAGAGGCTCGATGGGTGGAATCCCCACGCGGATTTTTGGGTGGAATCCGGAGATTCTGGGCAGGAAACTCAGGGCAAGTCGGCCAGCGAAGTCAACATTTTCTATGCTGCCCATGGTTGCGCTTCGTACCTTGGCTGTCAGCGAATAGGGGTTTCAGAGTCGGTGTGTCACGCTGGCCATTGTGCTACCGCGACGCGTCAGGCGAACTCGGCGGGATGAATGCAGGAAAGTGTTACGTGCGGGATGTTCGAGGCGGGTCTGGCTGAAGTTTCAGTTTCGTGCGATTTCGCCGCCCCTCGCCCCATCCCCGCTTATATCTCCGAATCAAACGGACAGGTTTGCGACCAGCTGTTACCACCTAGACTACCGACATACACTAACTAGAACTTTCGTCAAACTCGCTACACCTTTCGAATCACCACTATGAAGCTGTTTCGCGAACTAGGTTGGTGGTGATCCATGGTTGCGACAGCTGGACCTAGTAGCTTGTTCATTGAGAGTGGCCTTGATGTAGGGATTGACGAGAAGGGTGTGGCGGAGAACCTCGATCTGTACTCGCTTGTGCAAGAACAGTGGACAAGCATGTTAATTACGAGAGTAGATATAGGTATACATTTAACAGACACATTTACTCAACCCAACTTTCTTTCTCTTCCCCTACAGCAGCAAAAAAAAAAAAAAAAACCCTCTAGAACTACTTTCATCACATTTCAATCGTTTCATGCCAATGCCTTGCCAACTTCTACCAGTTTGGTGAACCTTTTTTTTTTTCCCATGAGAAATGGGATTCCGGTACGTAGGAGAGTGCCATTACAAATAAAGTTTTGTAAGAATGTACTACAGTACCATAAATGCGTTTGTGGTATTCTAGATTTCATGGAATCAATCCGCACCGCAACCTTAACAACAGTTAGATCCTCTCAAGTAGCAACCTTCATTTTGTCGTACCCTGCCTTAGCTCCCCTGCTCCATCTACTCTAAAGCAGGGGGGCTCTCCAGCTGGGGATCTTTCCTCCTTGCTGCTGCAACCGGTATTTTCTCCCTCGTATAGGAAGTTGAGAAAACAGAGCATCAAGTTGAATTGAATGCAACAACGTTGAGGAAAGAACTGGACAGATTTTCAACAGAAGCGAGAATGGTTGGTGCAGGTAATGATGATCAAACGTCAAGCAGAAAGTAAGCAAGAGTAGAGAACAGGTTAGCTTGAAACAACACATTGAGCAAGGGCCACAGGTAGTTTGCTGTGGTCGTCGAAATGGACGGGTCTTTTGCTGTCTCTCACTCAACGTGCCTTATTTGCCTGTGCTGCACTCACATCTGCCAGACTGCCACCACAAAACTGCTCAGGCGAGGAATTGAGATGGAGAATTAGGGTTATTGAGTAAAACAAGTGGATGGAATGAGCAACCGAAAGAAGTCATTTGTCTCCAGTGACTGGATTCAGGTCACTTGTATAACAAGTAATGAATATCGGTGACTGGAATGAGTCACTGAAATCATCTATAAAATTACGCTACTGAAATAGCTATTGCAATCAGAAAGTGGACGAAAATGTTGAATATTGAAATTAGAATCAGTGTATGACACGAGTCACTGAAAAAAGAGTGACTGAGCTCGTAGCAATTAGTGACTGGAATGCGTCACTGCAACAAGTAATGGGAATCAGTGACTAGAAATGAGCAATTGAACCTGGTCATAGGAATCAGTGACTAGAAATGAGCCACTGAACCAAGTCATAGGAATCAGTGACTGGAAATGAGCCACTGAACCAAGTCATATGAATCAGTGACCAGAAACGAGGCATTGAACCAAGTCATAGGAATTAGTGACTAGAAATGAGCCACTGAACGAAGTCATAGGAATCAGTGACTGGAAATGAGCCATTAAACACCAAATCATAGGAATCAGTGACTGGAAATTAGCCACTGAACCAAGTCATAGGAATCAGTGACTAGAAATGAGCCACTGAACCAAGTAATAGGAATCAGTGTCTGGAAATGAGCAACTGAACCAAGTCATACGAATGAATGACGAAAAAAGAGCCACTGAACAAAGTCATAGGAATCAGTAACTAAAAATGAGCCACTGAACCAAGTCATAGGAATCAGTGACTGGAAATGAGCCACTGAACCAAGTCATAGGAATCAGTGACTAGAAATGAGCAACTGAACCAAGCCATAGGAATCAATGACTAAAAATGAGCCACTGAACCAAGTCATAGGAATCAGTGACTAGACATGAGCCACTGAACCAAGTCATAGGAATCAGTGACTGGAAATGAGCCACTGAATCGAGTCATAGGAATCAGAGACTGGAAATGAGCCACTGAACCAAATCATAGGAATCAGTGACTAGAAATGAGCCACTGAACCAAGTAATAGGAATCAGAGACTGGAAATGAGCCACTGAACCAAGTCATAGGAATCAATTACTAGAAATGAGCAACTGAATCGAGTCATAGGAATCAGTGACTAGAAATGAGTCACGCCAAGTCACAGGAACCAGTGATTGGAAATGAGCCACTAAACCAAGTCATATGAATCAGTGACTAGAGATGAGCGACTGAACCGAGTCATAGGAATTAGTGACTAGAAATGGGCCACTGAACCAAGTCATAGGAATCAGTGACTAGAAATGAGCCACTGAACCAAGTCATAGGAATCAGTGACTTGAAATGAGCCACTGAACCAAGTCATAGGAATCAGTGACAAGAAATGAGCCACTGAATTCAGTCATAGGAATACGTGACTAGAAATGAGTCACATCAAGTCATAGGAATCAGTGACTAGAAATGAGCCACTCCAAGTCACAGGAAGAGGAGTGCAAAATATGTCTCTCATATGCACAGATTCGTATAAAATGGTAACTTATTGAAAATCCTTCTTGACAGACACAACAATCTGTCACAATATGTTTCCAGTATGCGCAGTTAGTCAGAAACATCACAGTGCGGTCAAACACAGAATCAGCTTAGGGGAGCGGTCAACAAAAGTGAGTCCTAGCATTGGCCACAGAAATCATTTGTAAAACCTTGAAAGGTTTCATTATAGTCACTGTTTTGTTTTGACTGGAATCAGTCAACAGGGCAATCGGAAAAGAAATAACTCAGTGAAGACAGTCACAAAAGTGCATTACTAACATATCAATCAGACCAGTGAAAGTCAGAAAAAGCTTGTCACTGATATCAACGACTTTAAACCAGACAACACAAGCAGTCACTCGCATGATGTTTCATAGGGTAACATATCACAGAAGTCAGTCATTACACCCCACTTACTGACATTATGCCTTGAAATCAGTGACAAGAACATACAAACTAGTACCTGAAGTAACAGCGTCCGCCCCTGAAATCAGTCAAAGGGTGCAAGAAAAGTAGTAACCAAGACTGGACCAGGCATTCACTCACCATATTGAGTCACGGTAGGCGGGAATGAAGTCGAACGTGGTTTGAGGCTGGAAGACAGGAGTGGGGTGGATGAAGTCTGAATTTGACGTCACTTGGTGTGATCGAATGCCAACTGACACTACCTGATGCCAGCTCTGCTGGTGCTGTAAAGTCTGAAAAAGGTGCTTTTCAAACACTGATGAAAGAGAACAAAACTGGGTGGGGAAGGGGTTGAAATGGTGTGGGCCCCATGGGGTGTTGTTAGGGTTCAGGTCTGTGGGATAAGGGACGACCATGGGTCAAGCGATGGAGGGAAGGGAAATGGAGGGAAGAAAGTGCGGAGAAGGAAGTGGAAGTGGGAAGAACTCAAGAGTAAGGAATGGTACTGGAGAAAAGGCAGACTCAGATGGAAGTTTACAAACACAAAGGTGAGGGGAACAGGGAAGCAAGGTGCAGGTGAGGTGGAAGGAAGTGACATGAAGAAGGAAAGTAGGAGCAAGAGAGTGGAGGAGAGGAGACCATAAGGGGAAGAGAGTTCTACGTCAGGGAAGAGGATTCCACGTCAGGAAAGAGGGTGAGGAGCGTACTAGAGGGCAACGAGCTCACATGGAGTGCTTCATGGGTTCTCCAGTGATTCAAAAATTAGAGAATGGCACTTCATTAAACACGACTTTCAATAAATAGACTCCCCTGCGTCTTATAACGTAACGTACATATTCAACACACATATTTACAGCTATAAATCTAATCTCTCTATGGTAGATAGCACGCTGCAGGACGACTGGAAAGCTTCAAACTTCTGCCATATTCATTCCTTTGCTCATGGCTCATGCTGCAACAGCAGCACCAGGCGCAACCTTCGTCTTGGACAGTCTTGAAACTTCAAAACGCAACCGGATTTGTTCCAACTTGGATGTTTCCTTCTTGACCCTTGTTGCTGGCATGTTGCTGCTTGTAGGTCTCGCTTGAGCTACCTTCACAACAGTCCTTGTACCCACAGGCTTCGGAATTTTCGTAGGCATGGAGGAAATTGCAGCCAGAGAAAGTATTCTCTTAGCTTTCCGCTGTAGCTTCTGCTGTGTCGTCTGTTCCCGTTGCTTCTGTGGCATGTCACAGGCACCTGGAGCAGCAGCTTCCGTGGCAGCACTCGCAGGGGAGAAAATCCGAGTGCTCCACGGAAACGCCTTTCCTGCGGTAGCTTGTTATTCTCTTCGAATCTGCCGAATTTCATGGCAGCAAAGAAGGCACTGAAGCCTTTCTTGGTCGTTCGAAGCCTCCTTGTGTCAGTGTTTGGTCGTCTATCATTGCTGGCGGGCTGGCTGCCGTTCACCATGCAGACAGTTGCCATCGCAGTGCTAAAGAATTGAGAATAAGTTAAGTTTGCAGAAAAGGCTGATGTTTCCAAGCAGTTAAATCTGCCGCCACAGAACAGAGTCTTAGAGCAGGTTCAGGAAATTCTTCGAGAGAGTACCGATCGGAGGAAGCGATCAAGAGAGCAGAATTACTTCAGAGCAAGCAACTGGTGGAGGAAATAGCGAGCTGGTTGAATATGTGCACCCAACAGCGAGGGGAGGAGACCAGAGGGGAGGAAAGGCTTTCTGGAAAACACATAGAGACAGGCTCGGTGGGTGGGATCCCCAAGCGGATTTCTGAGTGACAGGCTCGGTGAGTGGAATCCCCTAGCGGATTTTTGGGTTAGACAGGCTCGGTAGGTGGATTCCCTTTCCGATTTTTGGGAGAGAGGCTCGTCGGGTGGAATCCCCTAAGTAAAACAGGATCGCTGGGTGCAATCCCCTAGCGGATTTTCGGGTGAGACAGGCTCGGTGGGTGGAATCACCACGCGGATTATTGGGTTAAAGACAGGCTCGGTGGGTGGAATCCTCATGCGGTTTTTGGGTGGAATCCGGAGAGTCTGGGCAGGAAACCCAGGGCAAGTCGGCCAGCGATGTCAACAATTCTATGTTGCCCGTGGTTGCATTTCGTACCTTGGTTGACGGCGACTAGGAGTTTCGGGATGATATACCTCAGCGGACGAAAACTGCCGCCCAGATTCGCGGTTCAAAAGGGACAAGGCCCCCCCTCGGGATTGACGACCTCCCGACGACCTCCGAGCTCCCAGACGGGCCCAAATGGCGTCCCAGGGGCCTCAGAGCCCTCGGGATTGTCGACAATCCGACGACACCCGTTTGCGCTGGGAGATTCCTGAGAAGGAAATCTCAGCGGACAAAATTCGCCACGTCGAGCCGCGGATGCCTCCACGCGGACCAATAGGGAGGTGCGAGACCCGCCCCACCGATTACAAGGCTGCCACGACGTGGGCGTCGTGGCCACGCGTCGCTCTAGCGGTGCAAACCCACGCGGCGCAAATCGGACCGTCCACATCTTCACTGTCTTGTGGCATCGCGGGTTGCCAGGGAAGTCGGTGTCGACCAGATCATCCCAAGGCACACAAACCCGGCCACACGGCACGTTCTCTGCCAAGCGCGCCGAGTGGAAGTCGGCGCCGATCATAGGCCCCCCACGGCATGGTTGCCACGCCGTGCTTGAGTCATCCCGGGCCTCCGGGAGATCCATGTCTGCTTGCCTTAATTTCTGCACTGGGGCGCCAATGGCGGTCGCAAGCCGCGTAACGCACGCCCATTCCGACGTGGAATGGCACTGGCTTACGCCCCTTCCGTGCAGCGCGGCGCCCAGCTAGCCATGCCTGGCACGTGCCACGTCGGACAGTGCGCCGCCTTTACGAGAACACATGCACGGCGGCGGATGCATTGGGGTGTGCGTGACGCGCGGCAGCATCGTAGTCGCTCAGGACCATACCCGTCCGTTGCCCCGCGAGCCTGCTCATTCGCTTGTCCGTTCCTGCGTTCCTTCCTGCTCTCTCGTTCCCTTAGAATTTTCAGCTGCCAGTCTGTCATCGCGCCTGTAGGTTGCTCGACAGCCGATTGTTCGTCCAAGTCGGCACAGGTTCCACGTCGCGAGTCGACGTAGCAAGTCGGCGACGCATGGCCAGAGGTCGCCCGAGGGCCCAACAGCCGCAACCCATCCCACCCCCCGCCGACATCAAGGCGCAGCTGGAACAGCTTGAACTCGAAGCCGAGTTAGACGCGCTTGAGCGAGAATTCGAAGAAGACGAAGACCGCCTGACGCTTCGCGCGTTCGCCGCACCCGTCACACAGTACCGTCTCTGGTTTACCACCCCCCGCGATCTCGATCTCGACGCCGAGATAGACGTTATTGAGGGACATCTCGAGGACGACCGCCGCGCAACTGTTCGGGCGTACACCGCACCCGTGACTCAGTACCGGCAGTGGTTTAACAACCTCCCCAACGCACACGGACGACGGTAGAGCAGCAGACGTGTACCGACATGGCCGACGTCGACATGTCCGACGCTAGGCCATCCACCGACCAGGGTCCGACGACCACCGACCGCAGTCCGACATCCACCGACCACAGTCCGACACCTACCGACGAAGACAACCTGCAGTTACTCTACGATCTGGACAAGCTGACGCAGATCCCAGAAGGGGTGTTCACCACGGACGTTCCGCCACCGCCGATAGGGAAGTTCAACAAGAAGAAAAAACAGACTCCTACGCAAAATGGTCGGCCAGGTACCTCGTCGGCACCGGCCGCCCCTGGAAACCAGGTCGATGACGAGGACGCGGAGGAGGAGGGGGGGGAGGAGGAGGAGGAGGAGGAGGAGGAGGAGGAGGAGGAGGAGGAGGAGGAGGAGGAGGAAAGCGATGACGAAAACGACGACCGTCCACCTCGTAGCTCTAATCCGCGCACCTTGGACGAACGACTCAGGCGGGAACTGCAATTCATCGACATACTGCTCGACCAGGACGAGGACGAGGACCAGGAGAACTTGGCGGTGCCGCGCGAACAGTGGAGAGCGGCAGACTTCGTCGAGGAGGACATGGTTTACGCGTGCGTAGACGTGCTCGTCATGGACGCTCTTCGCCACCTGCAAACCGTGGAGAGGAACAGCACGCTGAGGCAGTACACCTCGTGGATCTATCACTACAAGAGGTGGGCGGCGAAGATGTTGAAGCAAATTCGCAACAAGCTTCCGCAGGAGTACAGGCTTAAGCACGTCGACGAGATAGGGCACTACATCCGGGAGAACAAGAAGAAAAACTGGGACCAAGAGGCCGATGTCCCCCGGTCTCACGTGTGGCTGCACGGCCCTAGGGTCACCAAGGACCGGCTTCGCGCATACGTGAAGTACATGATTCGGGAGTTGAACCTCGATGCCGAGTCCGGCAAGGGGGCCGACAACGCCACAGGAACACAGCCGGTGCAGTCGACAACGGTACACACGCTCCTCGGGCGCATAAAGGCATGCCAGATGGCGGCGAGAGTGGAGGCGACGCTCTTCCGGGAGACGGAACTGAGCATCATGAGGGAGATATCGGTGGTCAGGTCGGAGGTGCGGTACATGATCCGCACCAAGAACGAGCGGGACATCAAGTGAGTTTATGTTTTAACCTACGTCGACCACTCTCCTGCTGTCATGATCTTTGTCGACGCCGCCCTAAATACCCCTTGCCCATGGCATTGTTGGCAGGAACTGCGCCGATCGCCGTCGCGGAACCATCGGCGATACCTACACCGCCGAACAGTTCCGCCAGATCATGTTCAGGGTGCTGCCGGCGTGGGCGGCCAAGGCGTGGAACCCGCGGGGTACGGGTCCTTCGCAGACGCTGTGGAGGTTTCTTCTCTTGAAGGTGCTCACGCTACTCTCCCACCACTCTCTCCTGCGCGGTGCAAGCATCCGCGAGATCACTCTCCCCGACATCTTCTTGTACCGACTGGCGAGCACCTCCTCGATCAACCCGGAGAACCAGCCGGTCGTCATGGTCATCGGAGCGCGGAACTCGAAGACGTCCAAGGATGCTCGTCTGCAGCAGAGCTACGCCGCGCGGCACCTCGAAGCGGAGTTGTGCGCCGTCGGCGAGACGGGCCTGTGGTTGCACTTCGTCCTCGATCAGATCGGTCAGTTTCACGGCGTCCGCCTCATTCCGCCGGTCGACACCAGCACACGCGCTAGCTGGTACAAGAAACACCTGTTCTTCGCCAAAAACGACACCGACCAGGGTGAGCTCTCTGCGGCAACCCACCAACGCTGGACGCGGCAGTTGTGGGACACCAACAAGGTGTTCTGCAAGAGGAACGTGCACGCCGCTCGAGCGGGCGGGGCCCAGGAGCTGGCTATCGACGGCACGCCGCGCGCCGAGATCGCGGAGCTTGGACACTGGGCTCTCGACAAGATGACGCGAGCGTACATCACCGCCATTCCGGTGGGGGTGGTGATGAAGAAGGCCGGGTACTCGGGGTACAAGCAGGACTACTTCTTGGGTCGGAGCAGGGTGCCGCCCTCCGAGAAGCTCCTGAAGCTCCTCGCCGAGCACATATTCCCCGGCGTCGACGACATGCTGAAGGAGGTATGTTAGTCGACGCCCTCGTAGCTTGCCGCCGAGTCGTGTTGCCGACCTTTTCTGAGCTCCCCGTACCCGTGACAAATGGCAGGCGGAAGGGAAGGCTGTTGAAGGGTCAGACGCCGACAAAGCCGCGGTGCACTTCTGGCGCACTCTCCTGATGCTGCGCCGCATCGTCGCCGAGGACCTAGCGGTGAAGCTAGTCCGCACACCATGGCACCCGTACGTCCAAGGTTCCAAGCTCTGCCGGATCCCCCTCTTCCAGCACTGGGCGAAACGGGTGGAGAGCGTCGACACCGAGACGATCAACAAGCGTCGCGACCCGACCCAAATACAGCCAGAGGTAAGTCGACGATACTGTCGCCGACGTGCAGTAGGGAGTGTAAACCAAACCACCGCGGCCCTCACGTTTTTCTCCTCCTACTGCTGCAGGAAATCTCGGTGCGCATGGACACCGAGTACTACAACATGTCCCTCATGGCCCAGATGCAGAAGGAGAAAGAGCGCGCCGCGAACGAGAAGATTGATCTCCTAGAGGAGATCGAGAAGCGCGACGACACCATCGCTGGGCTCACCGCCGAGCTAGCCCGTGTCACCGAGGCACTCCGCTTGTCGGAAGCACGGAGAGTGCCGGTGGCCCCGCCGTCGGCTCCCGCGCAGACTCCCAGCGATGGTGGATCGGCGGAGTCGGCCAGCACGGGGGCTGGAGCCAAGAAAGGGGATGACAAACCCCCGCCCCCCCCACAGACGGACGAGGAGGCCAGTTACGAGCTCAACGTGGTGCAACCGTGGCGGGAGGCAAAGACTGTGAGGGACGCTTGGCGCCTATGGAATTCCGCCACCGCCAATGACACCCGTCGCCTTTGCGACAGGGTCGCCGAGAAGGGATTCGTCGCCCGCCACACCCTCCTCACAGGAAAGGGCGCGACGCAGGGTGGGCTCGACACGAAAGTGCGACGCATGATGAGGGCCATGGATGCGGTGCGCCAGCTACGCGCGAGCGACGGCGACGCCGACACCGAGGCCGTGGTCGACGCACTGAACAGGATCGCGGCACCGGGCATTGGGACCTTCTGTGACGCCCTCACGGTGCTCAACCCGAAAACGGAACCGATGAAGTCGAAAGAGCCTGGCATGGGAGTCAAGGGGCTGGGCCCCAAGGTCGTCTCTAAGCTTCGCCTCGCCTGTGGGCTTGTCGCGCTCAATCTGAAGCCGGCCGAATGGCTCGAAGCCCTCTTTCCAGACACCTGGGAGGAGCAGATGCCGAAGACCAAGGCCGACCTGGCGAAGCCGACCGCACCTGCCAAGTCGACAGCACCGGCCAAGCCGACCGCACCCGTGCAGCGTCCTCCGACCAAGCGCAAGAAGACGGCATGAAGTCCCTCATGGGATATGCGTCTGCGTAGATTTTGGCAGACTTCAACAGCCCCCCCTCCTCCCCCCCACCCCCCCGCCCCATCCGACTGATGTTTTTGGTAGTTTGTAAACATCCCACATCAATGTCCATGCGAACCGATGTTGCCGATGTTGGTTGTTTGTCGCCCAGTACAGTAGGTGTGGCTAAAAATCACTGTCGACGTCATGCCGACAACCATGTTTCTGCACTGCTTATCGCCGACGTATCATGTGCATATCATGTCGACATATGCGCCGACTTGGCTCATCGGGTGATATTCGGCTAGCATGGTTATACAGGGACACAGAGTTGTTAGCCCAATATTGAAACGAACAGCACTTGAACAAAAAAAGGCCACATTTAACAAATCTACGCCAAAATCGGCGCCGTCCATACCAATATAGTACACACCCTAGCAACCTAGCAAACATCATTCCGCCGACTACGCATCCGTACTACCTCTTCCTCTTGCTGCCCTTGGCCTGCTTGACCTTCTCCCCCTTCCTCCCCCTGTGATCCAAGTCGTACTCCATCTTCGCGTCACACGGCACATCGATGCCCTCCGCTTTGAGCTTGGGCCCGTCGAGGGGGCACATTCCCCAGAACGCCAAGGTCTCGACCGTCGCTCTTGCGATCATGTCGGCCTCGTCTTCCTCAATGCCCGCCTCGAAGGCCCTGGCCACTCCATAGCGCTGCAGCTCTGGCGCGACGTTATGTGCAACCTCCCCCGCGGGAGCCTGCCGAGTGCGTGCGTGTTCGATAACCACGTGCATGACCATCGCGAAGTGCTCGCCCCTCTCCTTCCCCGCACCTGCCAGAATCGCGGCCGCCTTACCTTCGCCCACAGCACCGAGCACCGACGCCGGCGTCGACATGTAGCACCAGAGGGCGCATGCAGAGGCCGCTAACGCCTGGGCCCCCATCTGCACCTTCTCGTCCGCCTTCCTGTCCGCGCCTTCCATATCCGTCGTCTCTCCCGCGGTCGCCTCCGCGCTCCCGTCGACCTTCCCATACGCGACTCTCGCCGCGACCTTTCCATACGCCGCGCACATCGACACGCGATTCACCATCGCCGACATGTTGGCATTTGTCTCCGCCCTGCCTTCCTCCGTGTCCTCGATGATGGGGAACCACATCGCCGGCCAGAGCACGCCATGAAGCGCATCACCCGAACCTGCGTACCCACGGAACCTGCCGAGTATGTCGTCGAACCTGCCGAGCGAACACGTACACATAGAATTAATGACACCGACTTGGTCGTCAAAACACGGCATGTCGGTAACCGACTTACCTTGCTCTCGGATGGCACAAGCCTCTGGCCCACATCACCGTCCACATCCCGGTCGGCAGGATTTTGACCTCCTCCCACACCGCCTTCCATTCATCCAACTCTCCCGGCTTCAAGGCGGTGAGCTCCTTCATGAGCACCTTGCTCACGTAGCCGTCGTAGACGAAGTACGCAATCGCGTGCTCGTAGGCCAGCTCCATCTTGTCGCGGGACTTGCCGATGTACCGATTCTGGTTCTTGAACTTCATCTCGCCCACCCACCCCTGCCCGTCGCCAGACCTGTCTCGGCGGATGCCATGACCCCGGCGTCCATGCTCTTCCCCCTCCCCCACCTCCTCCTCCTCCTCCTCCTCCTTCTCCTCCTCCTCCTTCTTCTTTGCCGACTTACCCTTGCCGCCCGTCTTCCGTGCCGGCTTCTTCCCTTTGTCTTCCGCCATCTCCTTCCCCGCCGACACCGCCTTCCCTTTCCCGGTGTCGTCCTTACCCTTCCGTCCCGCATTTCCCTCGGCGACAACACCCGTTGCGGCCGTCGGCTCCGCCGAACCCCCTGTGTTGGTCGCCGACGGCTCCGCATGCGCCGTGTCCACGATGGCCAGTGCCGGGGCATGCTCGGGCCGTTTTGCTGCCTCAAACTGGGCCAGGACGGATTCGAGGGCGGCATGCCTGTCGGCGCGGCCGCCGGTGGCTAGCGCTGCACTGACTCCCCTCTCCGCCGCCAGATCGACCACAGCTGCTCCTGGGGAGGGTGCGGTCGCATTTACAGCCGTCGGCGTCGCGCTTGTGCCGAATTCCGGCTGAGTGACTGGTGGAGCTGCCGCTTTGCGTGCGCCTATATGGGCGCGAAGAAACGCGGACTTGGGGTCCGCAGGCGGTGGGGCGGCGACCGGCCGCGCGGCAGATTGGGCATCGGACGGTTTGCCGGCAACGTGCGGAGTGACGGAGCGACGTGCTGTTTCTGCGAGGCCGGCGTCGACCACAGGATGCTGCTGCGCGCCCGGGCGGTGGGACTCCATGCGGTGGAGCAACACCCTAAGCGCGTTACTCCCGGGTGGCCCCTGTGCCGAAGCAGCCTTCGCGTCGACCTTGGCGGCAGTAGGGGCTGCTGGAGCTGGAGGGGCCGCACGGGCCTCCCCATGCTTCCCCGCACCTGACTGGCCGGCGGGCCCGGTGGTTGCCGCAGGCGGGTTACATGGTGTCGACTTGGTGGTTCCGGCGACCGTACCAGAAGCAGCCTTCGACTTGGTGCTTCCGGCGACCGTAGCAGAAGCAGCCTTCGACTTGCCGGTTCCGGGGACTGAAGCAGAGGCAGCCTTCGCCGTGCCGGTTCCGGCGACCGTAGCAGACGCAGACATCGCCTTGCCCTTGGCCGGCACCGCGTCAGACGGCCCCTGGGTGGTTCCGGCGCCTCCGACTTTCGCCGCCTGGGCAGTGGGGGCCGCGTCCTTCCCACCGCTCGCCTGAGGATGGGTCTGCTCGGCGTCCAAAGGCGGGCCAGGCGGTGCATCGACGTTAGCCGCGATCCCGTCGGCAGGTCTCCCGTCCGCCCCCCCGCTTCCGCTTCCCTTGCTGGTCGACCCTCCCCTCACCTTCCACCCCTTCGCCTTCAGCATGTCGACCACGCTCCGCGCAGGAGGCTTCGTGACGCGGCTCCCGTCCGATCCCTTGCTCCGCTTCGAGCTCTCCTTGTCGTCACCGTCGCCCGACCTCTTCAGGCCTTGCTTGTCGGCCGCCCTCTGTTGCGCGGCGTCGGCGTCATTGGCCGAAGGCGCCGTCTGACTTTCCGCGCCGTCGTCATCAATCGCACCCTCGGCGGGTCCGTCGGCGCCTGAAGTCGGCGCCGCTATCCGGTTTTCGGCGACACGATGGCAGATGTAATCGACCATGCTATCACGGAGCGACCTCAAACCCGCGACCTTGATGTTCTCGATGCTCACAGCGCTCCGAGCCTTGTCGCCCGTCAGCAGGCCGATCTGCTTGGCCACCCACCCGAACGACGTCGCGGCAAGCATGCCGGTGCCGACATGCCCGTCCGACACTGTGCCCGGCACTTTCTGCATACAGCACAGGCAAGCGCGGCACAATATGAGCGGTGCATACAGATACGCGCAGACCGTAGCGGAGCCTAAACGTGCAACTCACGTCGCGGATAGGGTCGTCGCAGTCGGCAAGCCTTTCCTCCACCACTGCTTGTGATGGAGGCGCCCCGTCCCACTTCCTACCGGGACGCCCCAGCTCGGCCAGGGCAGCCGTGCGGAATAGCCTGGAGCAACGTAGTGGAGAGGAGGTCAGCATGAGATTCCCTGTGTCGGCGACTAACAAACTCGACAGCGACGACTATTCACAACTTACTTCAGGACGCGGACGGCCTCGTCGCGGTGCTTCCCCTTTCCGGTGTGCGGGTCGATGTGCCGGATCGATGTCCTGCAGACCTGTCCCTCAGCCTTCAGCACATCTCCTGGGTAGAGGATGGCTATGACGCTGCAGTGTGACCCTGGAAGCGGGCCGCCGCTGCACACGCAATAAACGACGGCGTCGACCACAGCATAAGGCGTTGATGCGGCCGACACTGAAAAACGATGACTGGACAACGGGGTAACAGCTCACGTCGATTTCAGCGGGATAGCGGCGATGTCGGCGTCGAAAGCCTTAGCAAAGCAAGAATGGTCGGCGGCTTTCATGGCCGATCGAAGCGGGCCGATCCCCAGCACCCACAACCGCAGGTCGTCCCGCCCAATGTCAAACCAAGCGAACCTGAGCGCACGAGTGAGCACGAGGGATGAGAACATGGCTGGTAAGCAAACGCTGCCATGTCGACGTGCTTCGTCAAACGCGCCCGCCGACGTACGTCGGAAGACAATCGGCGACAGTGCGCCCTACTAGGGTTGGTCGGCACCGACATCTTCCCTATTCGACTACCGCGACTACCCGCGTCCCACCTGATGGCGAGTCCAAAGCATCTCTCGGTGAACTCTTTCTTTTGGTCGCGAAGGACGGCGTAGTCGTTCCACTCTAAGGTGAAGCTGAGACCGCGACCCATTTGCACCCGAAGGGGAAAGTCGGCCGATGTCGGCGCCGACTTATCGGCGGCGGAGATCGGCTCCATATCTGTCGACTAAGAAAAGAGGCGGACGGCTCTGGTAGGAGAGAGGGGAGGCGCAGAGCTGTCAATGTTTGAAAATCCAAAAGAGATGCCGAAAATGCGGAGCGAAGCCACCTTCCACAGAGAAAAGGAGGTGGTGCCCCCCCCCCCCCCTCCAGGCCCGTTCAGCATCGCCCAAGGGTGCAGGGCCTGGCTCGGCAGTGCTCGGAGGGCGGATGCGCAAGTGGCACAGGTGGTCCGTCTCCGCCTTGGTAGAGCGTCGACTTCGCGTCCATTGGCCCAGGTCGGCGAGGGGACGCACGAATCCTCCTGCGCGCGGAGCGACGCTACAATCGACACGTGTCGATTTCGTAGCGGTTCGCGACGATAGAATGCATGCGATGGGAGAGAATTTATTTCCGCCTCGACAAAAATTTCGCATGCGCCCGATGCGAAGCCACGGGCGAACACGTGGCGCCACCGCTGCGAATCGCGAAATTGTCGAGTGTCCCGAGGGGGGCCCGTATTTTCGCACGGCCCTCGCCTGCCCGTCCGGGCAGGCCGCGATGGGTTACTAGGACCTCGCGGGCAGGCAGCACGTGTGGGCTGCCTTCGCGCGAGGGTAACTTTCCCTCGCGCGAGGGGTCGCCAGTTCGCCGACCCCACCCGGTAACGTGGGTCGCTGTTCAATTTCGGAGGGCGGCGGTCGTGCGCTCGGCCCAGCCCTGGGCCAGGCTGGCGGGCCCGCACGCGCGTCAGTCGCCCGCCTCGTCAGGCCCTCCTCCGACGACCCCTCCCGTCGACACTGGCAAAACGGGTCCGACGACCGAGTTCCGATGAGGCTTTCGGCTGAATAGCCTCGCTGGCCGTTGTGCTACCACGACGCGTCAGGCGAACTCAGCGGGATGAATGCAGGAAAGCGGTACGTGTGGAATACTCTAGGCGGCTCTCGCTGATTTGCAAGTTTCGTGCGATTTCGCCGCGCCTGGCCCATTTCCGCCTTTTGTCTCCGACTCAAACGGACAAATTTGCGACCAGCTGTTACCAGCTTCATTACCGGCATGCACTCAAACAGCTTTCGCCAA
This sequence comes from Closterium sp. Yama58-4, assembly GCA_947470075.1. NCBI lineage: Eukaryota > Viridiplantae > Streptophyta > Zygnematophyceae > Desmidiales > Closteriaceae > Closterium > Closterium sp. Yama58-4. The sequence continues at coordinate 107,969 of CANIUD010000860.1, read as the reverse complement.
ATTCTCGACACATGCTCGCGACACCTTTCACGACGAGTACGAAGCGGTTCCGCGAACTAGAATGGCGACCCATGGTTGTGACAGCTGGAACTACGATGAGCTTGTTCATCGAGGCTGGTGCCCAGTTCCTTGGGATTGACGAGAAGGGGGCGGTGAAGAATCAAGATCTGTACTCGTTTTTGCACAAACAGTGTTGAGCAAGCTGATCTGTAACAAAAACATGACGAGTATTTTTTAACAACAATATTCCACTCATCCTAATTATGTTTCTCTTCCCCAATAGCAGCAGGAAAACCATTGAAAACCATTTTATAAGAAGAATCCCATTGATTTGCCAATTCCTTGCCAACTCCTACCATATTTCTACAATTTTTTGCATGAAAAACAAGATACAGTATGCTGAAAGGGTGTACATATAATATAATATAGATGACACAAAATTTCTCCACATTACAGCCTTAGGCAAACTGAGGGGACAACTTTGTGAGTTGCCTTCCCTCAGCTCTCTGCTTCACCTTTTCATGCTAGACCAGACCTGACTGTCCATCTGCAAATCCCACTTTCATTCCAGCTGGGACATCCTCAATATTAGTTGGATCCCTCGCAAGCATCATCCTCGTCTCGCTGTACTGTGCCGTTGCTCCTCCGCTCCATTCAATGCACGTCCTTGGGAATTCCACAAACCGCGCGCTTCTCCTGCAGTTGAGACTTCCCTACCTCGCTGATTCTGTTGTTGATTATCCTCGGACAGAAATGCGACTGTTGTGGCTCTGCCTTGTGCTGTCATATTCTGCTAAGCTGAAGGGCAGGGGTAAGGAGGGAGTGGGAAAGGAAACATTACTTGGACAAGTAGAGAAAACAGAACACCAAGTGGATTGGATTGAACAAACACAAACGAGAGAACCGGTGGATTCTTCACCTGAAGCGATTTTGGTTGATGCAGGGAATATAGATCCGATTGCAGGGATATGTTTCAGTTGGTAAACTCATTGCTTGCTAAAGAAAGCCAGGGAAGAACTAAGCAAGAACAGAGAGGTTTAGCTTGTAGCAAAGATCTGGGCAAAGGTTACGTGTTATTTGATATGGTCGTCGAAGTGCACGGCTGCTGTGCTCTCTCACTCAGCCAGCCTTATCCGCCTCCTCTGCTGCGCTCATATTCGCCACCACAACACTGCTTGGAGAGAAGAATTGAGACGGAGAAAGTAGGGTTGGTGACTGAAGCAAGTCGCCGCTGAAGTCAGAGTTAAAATGAGTCACTGAAACAAGTCGACGGCATCCAATAACTGGAATCAGCTAGCATGAAAAACGACTCATGGGAATCGGCAACTGAAACGAGTCACTAAAACAAGCCAAATTACATCCAGTGACTGGAACCAGCTAGCATGTAAAACGAGTCATGGGAGTTGGCGACTGAAACCCGAAACAAGCCAATGACCTCCAATGACTGGAACTAGCAAGCATGTAAAACGAGTCACGGGAATCGGCGACTGAAATGAGCCACCGAAACAGGCCAATGACATCCAATGACTGGAATTAGCAAGCATCTAAAACGAGTCATGGAGATCGGCAACTGAAATGAGTCACTGAAGCAAGCCAATGACATCCAATGACTGGAATTAGCAAGCATCTGAAACGAGTCATGGGAATCGGCGACTGAAATGAGTCACTGAAACTAGTGAAAGACATTCAATGACTGGAATTGGCTAGCATGTATAACGAGTCATGGGAATTGGCGACTGACATCAGTCACTGAAATGAAACGAGTCAACGACATCCAATGTATGGAATCGGCTAGAATGAAAAAAAAGTTATGGGAATCGGCTACTGAAATGAGCCACTGGAAAAAAGCCACTGGAGTCACTGAACACATCACGGAACTTGGTGATTTGAAGTAGTCACAGTACCATGTGAAATCATTGACGCGGATTAAGTAACTGAAACAGCATGCGTCACTACGTCATGAAAGGAGAATCTGTGACTAGAATGAGTCGCTGGAAGACTTCACAGCACTCAAAGACTGAATGTGCCACTGGTTTGAGAAGCCGCAATAGATACAACGTAGATGGAAGTAGTGACTGATCCAAAGCAGTCACTGAAACAGGTCACTCAAGTCGGTGACTGGAACAAGTCGCTAAAGATTTTACAGCACTCGATGACTGAATATGTCACTTAATCAAGTCACTTTATTCAGGTTTTGGAACGAGTAACCGCAATAGGTACACAAAAATAGGGACTGAACCAAAGTAGTCACTGAAACAGGCCAGTTAAGCAAGTAACTGGAAGTCATCAGTAAATAAGTCACTGAAATATGTCAATAACATTTAACGACTGGATCGAGTCAATAAAGTAAGCCACCATAGTCAGTGACGAGCCACTGGAACAAGTCACTGAAACCAGTGACTGGAATGAGTTAGTGAAACAAGCCAAATCGTGAGCGTGGTTGGAATGCGTCATCGCAACTATTAATGATATTCAGTGACTGGAATGAGTCACCGGAAACAGGTTGCTGTCAGTCAGTGACTGGAATGAGTCACTGGAATAAGTCTGCCACTGAAACAAGTAATGGAATCAGTTAGTAGATTGAGAGACTAAAACTAGTCATTGGATTCTCAGTGACCAACCAGAATAAGTCACTAAAGCTAGATGGTGACTGGAACGAGTCAATGAGACACTGGTTTCAAATCAGTTACTTACTGGGCGAAGTAAACAAAACCAGTTATATCAGTCACTGCACTCAACTCGGTGACTGAATGTGTCACTTTGACGAATCACTGGAATCAGTGAATAGAATGAGTAACTGAAACGGGTATAGACTGGAATTAGTGACTACATAGAGAGTGGGACATTGGAAATCAGTCTGAAAACCCACAATAACCATTGCAAGTCACTGGAATCAAGTTAATGTTACTGCAGTCTGGGAACCCACAACAACCATTGCGATCTAAGGCTTGAAGGCGGGAGAGCAGTGAAGACAGTAAAGGTAGGAAGGGAAAAGCTGGGTAACAGAAAAATGATGGGGGGGAAGGAATAGAAGGAGGAACCCAGTGGACACACCAAACCCTAAGTGCTGACTATGTTTCCACATACTCCTATCTGCAAGATCGTCACTTGTTTAGATCTTCACCACCCTTCAGGGCAATAGCGTGCACTAACATATGTACAGGAGTATTATGTACAAGTTACTAAACTTCCAGTTAAGTATCTAGCATAAATTAGCACACAGAAACATCTGATATGCTATGCTACTGTTGTCTCTGTGCCAGCACCACCTTAGGGCTAGCCATCACAGAAACAACTTGGTGTCAACAGAAAGTCATCAGCCAGCTTCGCATTTCCTCCATTTTTCATAGCTCATGCGGCAACAGCCGCAACAGGCACAGAAATTTTTGCCTTGGTCATTCTGGAAAGTTCAAACATCACCTTCATTTGTTGCAGCTTTGATAAACCTTTCTCCGCCAAGGAGCTTCCAGTTTCAGAAACTCTTGCTGATCTGGTGCTGCTCGTAGCACTCGCCTCAGGGACCTTCACGGACTTTCTTGAGCATGCAGGCCTTGGGATCTTCGATGGCATGCTTGAAATCGCAGCCAGCGAAACCGATTTCAGTGATCGTTGCTTTTTCTTCTGCTGTGTCGCATGTTGCTGCCTCTTTGGCAGATCACAGGCGACATGAACAGCAGCCTTCACCACAGCATTCACGGCAGCTGGACGCAGCGGGGAGAAGCCAGGAGGTCCACGGAAGGACCTCTGCTGGACTAACTTCTGTTCCTCGTCGAATCTGCCGATCCTGTACGCGGCAAAGAAAGGGCTGAAGCCTTTCTTGGTCGTGCGCAGCCTCCTGGTGTCCGAGTTCGGCCGTCTGTCCTTCCTGCTGGCATCGCTATTGCTGCTGCTGTTGCTTGTAGCGCCAGCAGCCGTGCTGGAAGCCAGCAGAGACAGATTCGCCATCGAGATGACTTTTAAGAGGCAGGAGGACGAAGATTCGGTGCTTTCAATAAAGATTTAGGCTCGAAGTAAGAGCGGGTGGGTCTCGAATATCAGGGAGTAAGCTTGAGCTTGAGAGTCAGAGCACGAAACTTGAATGAACAAGTGGGATTTGCTCCCTAAGTAATCGTTTGGAGCTGAAGGAGTCCAGCAGAGGGGAGGCAAGGAGAGGCTCTGTGAAGTCCCCGTAGAGGGAAAGGCTCTCTGCATGGAATCCCGAACCGAACTGTGAATTTCGGGTAGGGCAGGAACGATTTCTGCGGAAATTCCGGGCAGAGGAACAAGCGCTAATGTACCAGCACGTCATCGTTTCCCATCCTGCCCGTGGTAGTATTTCGCACCTTCGGAGGTGATTGCGAGTTGGGGTGTCAGAGTCGGTGTTCGTTGCTGACGCTCCGCGTCAGACAAAATTGGCGGGATGAATCGAGGACAGCACTACGTGCGGGATTCTCGATGCGGCTTCTCTGGTTTTCCAGTTCCGTGCGAATTCGTGGCGTCTCGCCCCATACCTGCCATTTCCCTCCGTCTCAAACGGACACTAATCCGACCAGCGGTTACCACCAGACCTGTAATCAATTGCACTCATTCTCGTCAAAGGCTCGCAAGACAGTGTGTCGTAAAATTAGAAGTGCTTTCGCGAATTTGATCATGACAACATACTTGTGACTGCTGGACGTATGACGTCCAAGAGCGGCGGCTTGTCAACGATCTAGGGATTGCGAGAAGGCACGAGAGGGAGGCTGAGAGTTGTACTCCCTATAGCTCACACGGATATATGAATTTGAAGTATGTGATCCCAACATGACTTTACATTCGGTAATGACTTCCATAAGCTTCAATGCAACAGCCATCAGCTAAGATTATACATGTCAACGAGTTGGAATAAAATTAGCACTTAAATAATGCTTCAAACCACAATGATGTGCACAAAATCTCTTCTAGACACATAATCAACATTGGACTACTCATCATCCTCCTCACTGTCTTCATCATCTGAAACATCCTCCTCAACAAACATTGGTCGATGATTTGGATTCCTCTCCAATGGAGGCAATCCATCGTCCTCATCTTCACCCTCCTCTTCCTCTCCCACACCCACTTCCTTCATCTGCCCATCTCCTCTCGGTCTTTGCCTTGACTCCTCTGGCCCCTCCCCTGCGCCACCTTGGGAACTCCGCAAACCCTGCCCTTCCTCTCCAGATGAGCTGTGCTCTGCACCTTGCTTTTGCGGCTCCTGTTGGCTTTGCTCCAGTGGCGCTGCTGTTGATGCTCCTGCTCTTTCTTTGACCACTGCTTCTGCAAATGCCTCTGGCCTGCCAATTTATTAAATCAATTTACCAAAGAGAGAGATGGGTGGAAAAAAAGCTTATGGTTGCATTCTCACGGAATTAACTGAGATGCAAATAAAGAAGCACACAAGGGCTGGTGGTGAGAATACAGAAGCAAGAAGCCGGGAAAAAAATAGGAGAGATGCGGCGGCAACAGCTCTGTACGAACCACTGATTGGAGGCTACGAGTTCTTTAATGTGATGATCAAATAGCACAGCCGTTATGCTGCCTCTCACTCTCCCGCCCGCCTTATCCACCTCCTCTGCTGCACTCACGTCTGCCACCACGAAACTGCCTGGTGGGTGGGGCAGGGGGGGAAGGGAGGAGGGAAGGAGCATATTAATAAGAAAAATTCATGCTGCAGTGATGTGAGTGAAAGAGGTATGAGATTTGCTAGTCAGGTGACGCGCCAGATGTGAGAACAAAATGCATTGTGAGATATTTCGACATTTGTCACAAAAAGGAGAGTAACGGGGCCATAGAAGTAGAGAAAAATAGTCCGAGTGGTCACATGATGGTGTAGGCGCATGATCAGCCACGAACGAGGCTGCGCTGCAAGAAGGGTGCTACATACCGCTTACAGTTCTCTAAAATCGCTCCCATCACTTGAGAGTAATTCCATCCTTTCTTGACCCATGCCCTGCTCTCTTGACCAGCAAGACCTTGCTTCACCCACTCACACCTCGCTCGACCCACTCTCACCTCTTTTGAGCCACAGCATTCGGTGGAACTTGGCAGGCAGCATGCACAGCATGGCCGTGCCCTTGACATCCTCCAGCTGTCGGGGCGGATGGGAGGAGCGGAGGAAAGGAGAAGAGAGAGAGAACATGTATTTCTGAGCTCCTGCCATTCTCCAGCTGAGGGAGCAGAGGGGGAGACGGAGAAGAGAAACCAGCAGAAGAAGAGGGCAGGAGGAGGGAGCAGGGGTGGCGAAGCGGGGCAGGGATTAGGGGAGCGGAGAAGGGGGGAGGAAGGGGGGTTGGAGAGAGTGCAAGGGAGGCGGGAAGGCAAAAAAAAACAGAACAGAACAAAAGACCTTAATGAGTTGCTGCCCCTGAAATGTACCCCATCCTGCCACTCCTCCCCCACTCCCCCCACCCTCTCGCTTTGCCTGAAAAGACCACCTCATCTCTCACCTCGATGAGGTTGCTGCCCCTGGGAGCCACAACACGCAGAATCTGCTCGCCCTCGCCCACACTCACACGCTCGCCCAGCGCACCCGCCTTCACATGCTTCCGCGCTCGCGTCATGGCGATGTAGCGATGGCAGCTGGTGAGGGGTGGAGGGGGTTGATGGGAAGTGATGGGGGATGAGAAAGGGCGTGACAAGCCTCGCCCAGCGCACCCGCCTTCACATGCTTCCGCGCGCGCGCCATGGCGGCAGAGGGGTGGCAGCTGGCAAGGGTTGGAGGGGGGTGATGCGGGAAGAGCACGAGGAATGAAAAAGGCTGAATAGGTTGCTGCCGCAGAGGGAGGACGACGCAGAGAATCTGCTCACCCTCCCCACGCTCACACGACCCAGCGCACTCTTCACAAGCTTCAGCGCTCGAGTCATGGCGATGGGGTGATGGGAGGTGATGGGGAGTGATGTTGAGGAAATAAGAGGGAGAGTCATGGCGATGGGCTGATGCAAGCTGATCAGTGGAAGAGTAAACTTTTAAGAAACCAAAAATGGTGTGGAACAAGGGGCAAAAGGCTGAGAGGGACAAGGTACGAAGTGGGGGCAATGGGGGACGGCCTAGACAACTTAAACTGACCAGCCCTTAACCCTGACCGCAGCGGCGGGTGTTACGACTAAGCTCCAGTGAAACTATGGCTCGAGCCTCTGTCAAGCTTCTTTTGTTTCGATATTCAGAAACGACAAATTCGCAACATGAATCTGCACCTTTTGCGAACCCCGGTGGATTTGTAACAGCGGCACCGCGGACGCCACAATTACGCTGGAAACTTCCGGCGAAAACGAGATTCCGTTAATGAGATTCTGTTTATCATCAACGGGATAACTGGACTACGAGACAATGTGCTGGCAGGCAGCCGCAAGGCTGTTCCTCACCCTCTCGTGTATCTCACATCCAGCTCCCGTGAATTCAATCCTACCGCTTGCTCGTCTCTCACATCATCCCCTGGCTCTAGGGGGCGGAGGTCCACTTATCGCATTTACCCTAATTGGTCCCACTAGATCCCCAAAAACCCTAATGATCCAACCGCTTTTTGATATTTCACAGGAGTGACGACGACCGCTATCCTGGGTTATCGTCACTCACTACCCACGTAATCTCGTGAAACCACCCAACCCAAACCTTATTCCGTGCTCGCTGCTGCTTGGGTGTTCACGACTGGCACTCACCACGGCAAAGGATCGAGACTTTGCGGACCACGATCTAAGTCGAGTATCCTAACTCTGGTAGGTTAGTCTGCGAATGTTAGTAGAACGGAGCAGTCGATTGCTAAGGTGCTCAGCACTGTGTGTCGTGTAATGAGCGAAATAATCGCCTGCTGTACGACATTGCCTGAAAACCGCACCTGCTGCCAGACCTAGCTTGAAGTAACCCTAAGTATCAAAATCGCGGACTTGAGCAAAAGTAAGCACTTTCACTTCGCCGCGAGATTCTTGAGCGTCGAGGTCAGTCGAAGCGAAACGATTCCGCAGCACACGGTATGCTTGCGAGAGTCGCACATGTTCGTAGCAATCAGACACAAAACAACCCAAGCCAGAAAATGCTTTCTCAAGTTCGACTCCAAGCACCGATTTGGACCTCGCATAATGGTTCTTCGACCGATCTAAAACCTCTTGACGATGTGGTAAATGCATATTTCGAATAAAAAAAAACAAGAGGCGACAATGTCGTCCTAGGGTTGCTAAGCGTTTTGCATTATTAACATATGTTTTACAACTTATATTACTAACTATGGATCTCGTTTTGAATGATTACCTAACTACTTATACCGAGTCTGTAACTCAAGACTGAGATTTGCAAAATTCTTCGCGTTGGGAATCGAACCTAAGACCTTCGGAATTTAAGCGAAACTTCAAAACCACTACGCTAAATGCAACGTGAAAATGTTTTCTTTAAAACTTACAGACCAATTATTGGTCGACGAAGTCCTTTTCTGCTTCGTGTCGTTCTGCTTCATCTTCTCCAGGCTACTCCATTGACGCCCCCGACTCCTATACTCAGCTACTACTACCTAGGTGAGCCTTAAGGACTAGTTTTAGACTTAAGATGATAGTGGATTCGTCTGTCTAAACCGTTTTCATTCTGTTTCAGCCGTTTAGACTTAGAAACGAGTTGTTTTTCTGCCGGATTTAATCCATTTCGACGATCGTCCAGGTCGTTCTTCCTTTTCAGCATGCAATGCCAGTTTTTCGTCTCACTTTCACATCTTTTAGATTTGCCGCATAATTCCTTCATCCATTTCGTTTCTGTTTTTCGTTTTTGTCTCAATTTCTTTGGCGCTTTGTAAATACTTTAGCTATTCTTTGTAGATAATCCTGCATCTGGTTCTTCTATTCTTCATCATGACTTCCGTTCGTTTAGTGCATCATTCCTTTTCGTATTTACACATTTTCTTCCCCTTTTTGCTCTTCTTCGGTTTAGAACCGTCATATTCTCCTAACCGCCATATTCTCGTAACCGTCATTTTTTTAATAATACATGAAGTTCTTTTGAACCCTAGTTATGAACTCTCTCTCTCTCTCTCTCTCTCTCTCTCTCTCTCTCTCTCTCTCTCTCTCTCTCTCTCTCTCTCTCTCTCTCTCTCTCTCTCTCTCTCTCTCTCTCTCTCTCTCTCTCTCTCTCTCTCTCTCTCTCTCTCTCTCTCTCTCTCTCTCTCTCTCGCTCTCAAAGTAACTAGGCAAGAATGGATGAACTAGCAGAAGTTTTGGGTACAAATATGAAACCCTAGTTGGGGTTGTACCCCATATTGGCTACCCCACTACAGCCTACAAGCATAATACAGTTTAACACACCCCCATAGGCAAAGTGGGGGAGAACAAAGGGTCACAAGACCAGTCCAGCAAAGCAAAGCAAAGCCCAGGGTGGATCACAACGTCACCACGCTCCGAGCACAAGTAAAGGCCACAAGGCCAGTTCACATGCAGTGCTAGATATAGTACAAGACAAACAACACAGTGATCAAAACCTAGCAAGCAAGTAACAAGATATATATAAAGTACAGTACAAAGAATGTCAAGCAGTGAGCAAGTGAGGAAACGTGGACACAAGGCCTAAAGAAGTACAGTGCCGCTGATGATCACTAGGCGGGAGCGCCTTGGTGAAGATATCAGCAGTGTTGGCCTTCGAGTCCACGTACACAAGCCGAAGCTGACCGCGCTGCTGAAGCTCTCGAGCAAGAAAGTAGCGAAGAGCAATGTGCTTCGTCCTGTGCTCCAGTCTGTGCTCCTGACACAAGGCAAGAGCCGCCTTGTTGTCACCGTACAGAACTGGAGGAGAACTAGGCCGCTCTCCCAAGTCAGTCAGCAGGTAGGTGAGCCAGCGTAACTCCTGTGCAGCCATGGCTGTGGCGTAGATCTCAGCCTCACAACTAGAGCCGAGAACAGAGGAAGAGCGGGTGGACCGCCACGAGACAGAACCAGAGCCAAGGCTGAAGGTGTAACCCTGTGACGACCGCTGCGTAGCCAGGTCGTCCACCCAAGAAGCGTCCGAGTGGCCAGTGAGGACAACTCTGTCGCGTCCTCCAAGCACCAGCCCCATGCCTGATGTACTGCACAAGTAGCGCAGCACCCTCTTAGCAGCCTCCCAGTGCTCTCGCCTGTGTCTCCCAGGCGCAACGTAACGAGCAAGGATGCTAAGAGGGTACGCGAGGTCAGGTCGCGTGCAAGTCATCAGGTACATGAGGCAGCCCACAAGCTCTGGGTACGGGCCACTCGGCTCTACGGACTCGTCCGGAGGTGGAGCTGAGAGCGAGTGGCTGGTAGCCAGAGGTGTGGCCTGTGGTGAGGAGAACTGGAAGCCGAAGCGCTGAAGGACCTGCTGCACCATGTGTGACTGAGTCAGGGTGATGGTGCGGCGAGCTCTGTCCCGGGTGATCTGCAAGCCAAGGTAGCTACGCAGCTCACCCAGGTCAGTGCAGGTGTGTCTCTTCTGCAGCTCCGACTTCACACGAGCGAGTGCCTCAGTGTCAGCAGTAGCAAAGACCAAGTCGTCGACGTACACGAGAATGTAGAACGGCGGCAGCGACGTGTCAGTGCGCAGAAACAGCGACGGGTCAGCAGTAGACGGCGCGAACCCAAGAGCCGCAAGTGTAGTCCTCAGTGTGTCGTGCCACTCGCGTGGCGCCTGGCGGAGACCGTAGACTGGCCGGCGGAGACTCCACTGGGTACCAGGAGGAAACGACCCAGTAAAGCCAGGTGGGCGGCGCAGCCAGATCTCCTCGTGCAGGCTGCCTTGCAGGAACGCTGTGCTGAAGTCAAGAGAGTGAAGCTCGTAGTCACGCTGAGCAGCAACGTGCAGCAGAACCCGAAGAGTGGTCATCTTCGGGGTGGGGGAGAAGGTCTGGAAGAAGTCGACCCCCTGACGCTGACTGAAGCCTCTAGCAACGTAACGAGCCTTGAAGACAGGCGGAGAACCTGGCGGCCGCTTCACCCTGAAAATCCACATGCCATCGACGATGTTCGCCCCAGGAGGGAGAACCTCGTCGACGTAGGTGCCTGTGGACTTCCAGGATGCCATCTCTGCGTTCATGGCTGTCTGCCACTGAGAGGAGTAGGGACCCGAGATCGCCTCTGCGTAAGTGCGCGGAGTGGGGATGTCTAGTGCATCCGGGTCTCCCTCAGGGGCAAGCAACCAGGCCACGAGATGAGGTACAGCAGCCGCGAGAGAGTCAAAGTCCTCCTGCCTTTCCTCAAGGACGTCCGTGCCAAGAGCACACTCACCCCCGACGGACGGAGGACAGACAGACGCAGACTCAGACCCAGCAACAAGGCTAGCAGCGTAGTCTAGACGAGAGGCAGCAGCAAAGTCAACCAACTCAGCGACCAGAGCAGACGCAGCCGAGGACTCAAAGGTAGGGTCAGTAACAGTAGTAGCTAGAAGACGCGTGACAGTAGGGTGCTCAGCACGATACTGGTCAGACTCAGGGTCCGGAACAGCAGGCAAAGAGGACGCAGGAGGAGACGGCAGAGGGACACGCTGAGGAGCAGTAGAGGGACGCAGAGTCATGTAGTGAGTGCCTGGGACAGGAGGAGGACGCTCACGACGGACACGACGACCAGTGCGAGCAGTACGGACAGGCGACGCAGGACGAGACTCAGGCTCACGACGCTCTGTAAGACCTCCTGTGGGACCAGCGTAAGGAGAGGGAGCAGGGAGAGGCGAGGCAGGCGGTAACTGTGACTGCGGCTGGACAGGTGGAGGACACTCTACGGAGGGAGGAGGACAAGGAGGAGGAGCCTGACCAAGAACCTGCTGAAGGAGCGGAACGAAGTACGGTCGCGGCCGCGCAGCGTCTCCAGAACCAGCAGAGACACCAGCGGCAGGGTCCTCAGCACCAGCAGCAGCTCCAACGCCCGGGTCCTCAGCACCAGCAGCAGCGCCACCGCTCGGCTCCGCAGCACCAGTAGCAGCTCCACCGTCCGGGTCCTCAGCTCCAGCAGCAGCTCCACCAGGTGGGTCCGCAGCACCAGCAGCAGCACCACCCCCAGGGTCCGCAGCACCGCAAGGAAGAGCACCCCCAGAGTCGGCAGCTACAACTCCGCTAGCGCCGCCAGCTCCAGAGTCCCCAGCTCCAGCAGCTCCAGTCGAGCCACTAGGACGGCGAAAGCGCCGGACGTACCAGTCACGAAGCTGCTGTGGTGTGAGAGACTGCTCAGCACCCCGAACCGGAGCACCCCCAGACGCAGCAACCCGAGGCTCCGTAGGCTCAGTAGCAGCACCCCCAGGCTCAGTACCCGCAGGCGCAGCACCCCCAGACCCAGCACCCCCAGACTCCGCACACGCCGGCTCAGCACCCCCAGTCGCAGCACCCCCAGGCTCAGCACCCCCAGGCGCCGAACTCTCAGGCACAGTACCCTCAGCTCCAGCACCCGTAGTCCCAGCACCCCCAGGCCCAGCACCCGCAGGCTCAGCACTCCCAGCAGCACCACCTGCAGCAGCACCTGAGTCACCTGTGACCTCGACAGGCTCAGTGACGGGAGGAGGGTCTACCTGAGAGACACCTGAAGGAGCAGGACCCTGAGGGGGAAGGGGGTCTACCGGAGGGGGACCAGGAGCAAGGAAAAGCGGCGGGGGAGGGAGGGGGGCAGTACGGTAGGGGAAGAGACGGTAAAAAGGGACCGACTCGTCAAAGGTGACGTCCTGAGAGGCGAAGACCCGGCGCGAGGTGGGGTGGTAAAACTGCCAGCCCGGCGCGTCAGGGACAAAGCCAAGGAAGACACAGGGAAGCGTGCGGGAGGAGAGCTTGTCCGCGGACGTATCGCGGACAAGGGCACGAGCACCCCACACCCGGAAGCGCGACGCATCGCCAACCTCCCCCGTCCAACGCAGTGTGGGCGAGGTCTCCGGCAAGGAGACACGGGGCCAGAGGTTGAGCTGATGCGCGGCGTACCGGACAGCAAACGGCCACAGAAAATGGGGAGCCGCCGCGTGGACCAAGGAGGTACGAGCGACCTCCATGACCAGGCCAATGCGGCGCTCAGCAACCCCATTCTGCTGTGGGGAGTCCGGAAGCGTGAAGGTCTGCTCGATGCCCTCCGCCTGACAGAAGGTCCTCAAGAGGTCGGAGGAAAACTCACCACCTCTGTCAGAGTGCAGACGCAGGACAGGAAGATCCGTCCGGAAACGGCGGCGGAGCTGGAGACGAACTGTGCGGATCCAAGGGATCAGAACAGCAGGGACCTCACCCTTGGTGCGCAAGGGGAAGACCGTGGTGTAACGCGAGTAGTCGTCGACAACCAGCAAAAAGTACCGCTCACCGCCCTGACCACGAACGCGGGCTGGGCCCCACACGTCCAGGTGGAGGGTCTGCAGAGGAGCCTCTGTCGGGGGGAACGAGGAGGAGTGAGGAGCGGCGCGCTGCCGCCCCTCGACGCAAGGAAGGCAAGGCGGCGCAGGCGAGGAAGGGAGAGGAGGGAGGGACCTGGGAAGACCAGACACAAGGCGGCGACGGTGCATGCCACGGAGGCGTGGCAAGGAGGGGTGACCCAGGCGGTGGTGCCAGAGAAGAGTCTGGTGCGACAGGGAACGACACTCACAGGCGTGGGCCACCAGACCTGACGCGGACACCTGACCGACAGCAGCGACCTGAGGAGACGCAGTGGTCAGTGTGTAGAGACTCGACCCCGGCCGACGAGTAAACGTAGCCAGGTGACGGCCGGTCCTGGAGCACGTGCAGATCGCCACACGCTGTCCTCCAGGGGTAAAGGTGTCAACCCACTGATCCTGGATGACAGCGTTGCTCACCAGGTTCGTCGAGAACGAGGGGAGGTGGAAACCCGTCAACGAGCCAGACGGAACCGCCGGACAAGGGAGCACAGTGGTGGACTGGGCAAGGACTGGGCCCCCAGAGGGGTCAGCCAAGGAGACTGGGACCGGTGCAGGAAGCGGTGTGAGCTCAGTACGGTCACGAAAGAAGCAGCGGGAAGCACCTGAGTCAAGGGTGAAGGTGTGACAGGTCTCAGCCGGTGCAGTACCTGAGAGAGCAGTCTCTGTGGGTGCTGTACCTGAGAGAGCAGACTCGCAAGCAGCAGGGACAGTGCTGGAGGGAGCAGGTACAGGGGGCACCATACCAGAGAGAGCAGACTCACTAGTACCTAGGGCAGCGGGCCCTATACCTGGGTCAGGCGGCACACACAAGTAACAGTCTCCCTCGGCACTAACAGTCAATGCATACATGGCAGCAATAATAGCATCATAGTCAAGAGCAAAGATATCAACACCAGCCCTCATCAGCTCAGCCCAGCGAGGGCGCTCAACATCCTCGCCCATCTCCTCACGCCAAGCGTCGTCAAGGCGGAAGAAGCAGCGGTACTGAGTGTGGAACTTTCCACACGTCTGCCCCTTGCGATCACCTGTGCGAATGACATAGGAACAGCGGCCACTGCCCCCCGACGTCCCACGCTGAGCAAGCCACTCACGAAGCTGCTGGGTCGACTGGGGACGCTGCTGCTGCTGGGAGCTCTGGCCCGAGCCGGTGCCTCCACTCCGACCTCCACCGCCGCCACTACCTCCGCTCCGACCGCCACCACCGCCACCGCCACCGCCACTACCGCCACCGCCGCCACTGCCGCCGCTGCCACCACCGCCACTGCTCCCGCCGCCGCCCCCGCCTCCGCCGCCGGCCCCACTCCCACCGGCACTCCCGCCACCGCTCCCTCCAGCACCGCCTCCCCCCCCACCTCCCCCACCCCCTCCCCCCCCAGCGCCACCCCCGCCACCCTTGCCCCCCTTGCCCTTGCCGGTGCGGCGCCTCCCACCAGGAGCAGAAGCAGCGCCAGCAGACTCAGCACCAAGGAAGTCAACAGCAGCAGCAGTAGCATAGGAGGGAGCGAGGGGAGAGGGAGAGCACCCCTCAAAGATGGGGGTGCGAGGAGCGCCGCGAGCAGCACCAACAGCCACAATGCTCTTCTCGGCTGCTAGCAGCTTCTCCTCTAGGAGGGCGACAGTGAGCTCAGTGGGACAGCGAGCAAGGAAATAGTCGCGCACTGAGCTGAGGGTGTCAGGGAGACGGGTGACTATGAAGTGGAGTGCCCAGTACAGGGGAGGGGGGTTCTTAGCGCAGAACTCGGTGGGAAGGGCGGCACGCAGGCGAGCATCACTAGTGCGAAGGTGGGTGATAAGATCGGCGACTGTAGCAAAGGTGGACAGGTCAGGGAACAGGTAAGGCAGCATGAGACGGCTAAGCTCGGCTGTGGCAGGTGAGGAGTAGCGAGCAACGACAGCGTCATATAGGGCCTTAGCGGTTTTGC
Organism: Closterium sp. Yama58-4; assembly: GCA_947470075.1. NCBI lineage: Eukaryota > Viridiplantae > Streptophyta > Zygnematophyceae > Desmidiales > Closteriaceae > Closterium > Closterium sp. Yama58-4. The sequence goes on along the minus strand of CANIUD010000860.1, from coordinate 92,735 downwards.
AGTCGCCAAAGTGCTCTAGCTCAGCTAACGGCAGGTGACTGCGAATAGCCAGGCGAGCTGCAGCGTCACGAGTCTGCCACTGTGAACGTACACTAAGCTCGGCTGTGGCAGCAGGAGCAGCGGCAGCACCAGACGCGTAGTCATAGAGGGAGATGTGGTCCGTGCTATTGCTCATAAGATACAACTGCAGGTCATCGAGCCAGGAAGTGAACTGCACGGGACGGCCCTCAGCATCGAAGGAAAGAACGCGAATAGAGGCCATAGCTCAGGCGTGAGGGCACAGCAGAGCAGCGGCAGCAGCAGAGGGGACGCGCTAGAGCGAAGCTAGCAGCCACAGCAGGAGCAAGCGGCGGTGCACAGTCAGGGAGCAGCAGGCGAGGCGGGCGGCGCTGCAGGCGGGAAGTGCGGCGGGCGGGCTGCGAAGCGGGCAGCGGGGCGGGCGGGCGACGCGGCGAGCGGGCAGCGCGGCGGGCGGCTGCGAAGCGGGCAGCGGGCGGGCGGGCGACGCTGCAAGCGGGCAGCGGGCGGGCGGGCGACGCTGCAAGCGGGCAGCGAGGCGGGAGGGCGACGTTGCGAGCGGGCAGCGGGCGGGCGGGCGACGCTGCGAGCGGGCAGCGAGCGAGCGGGCGACGCTGCGAAGCGGGCAGCGGGCGGGCGGGCGACGCCACGAAGCAGGTAGCGGGCGGGCGGGCGGCGCTGCGAGCGGGCAGCGAAGCGGGCGGGCCGCGAAGCGGGCAGCGAGCGGGCGGGCGGGCCGCGAAGCGGGCAGCGGGGCGAGCGGGCTGCGAAGCGGGCGGGCCGCGAAGCGAGCAGCGAGCGGGCGGGCGGGCCGCGAAGCGGGCAGCGGGGCGAGCGGGCTGCGAAGCGGGCAGCGGGGCGAGCGGGCGACGCTGCGAGCAGGCAGCGCGGCGGGCGGGCGACTCTGCGAGGGGCGCGCGAGGGCGCTAGCGAGGGGCGCGCGAGGGCGCTAGCAAGGGGCGCGCGAGGGCGCTAACGAGGGGCGCGCGAGGGCGCTAACGAGGGTGCGCGAGGGCGCTAACGAGGGGCGCGCGAGGGCGCTAACGAGGGGCGCGCGAGGGCGCTAACGAGGGCGCACGAGGGCGCTACGAGGCTAGGGCACGGGGTAGCATGGTAACCGCATGCGAGCGGTGGTGGGCCCTTAAAAAAAAAAACGGTCGGTAGGTCCTAGGGACCTCCTGCTCTGAATACCATCTCAAAGTAACTAGGCAAGAATGGATGAACTAGCAGAAGTTTTGGGTACAAATATGAAACCCTAGTTGGGGTTGTACCCCATATTGGCTACCCCACTACAGCCTACAAGCATAATACAGTTTAACATCTCTCTCTCTCGCTCTCTCACTCTCTCTCTCTCTCTCTCTCTCTCTCGCTCTCTCTCTCTCTCTCTCTCTCTCGCTCTCTCTCTCTCTCTCTCTCTCTCGCTCTCTCTCTCTCTCTCTCTCTCTCTCTCTCTCTCTCTCTCTCTCTCTCTCTCTCTCTCTCTCTCTCTCTCTCTATCCCATCTATATCGCCTCAACTTCTATTCCCCATTTCCCCCCTTTCGTTTCCCTATTTCCTACTTTTCAGAGGCTTTGCTGTACCATTCAGGAATTGAAGGTCTTTTTTAAAGGAGGAACGATCACATTTGTGGCGATTAGGTCTAATTGTGTTGTATTGCTTGGTAGTGATCTTTTGCATCTTCTGTGCTTTTTTTTTTTTTTTCTTCGTAAGCTCTTTTTGCATTGACTTGTTTCGAGCTTCTGTGCGTGCGTCTGTTCGTCTCATTGCGTGCGTATGTGTCCGTATGTGTGGCATTCATCTACCATATCATTATCCATCTGTTATTTCATTAACAATGCATGTCTGTGGTTTTTAGAAATGAGAATCAATTCTATCATTTCCCAAAGGTTCATTGAGTTACACTCGAACGGGTACGCTCACTTGAACTGGATTTGGTAGGTTGATCTCGTTTTTAGACTTCACAGATTGTGTTGTTTCATGTGGTAGTTGATTATTCAAAAGCTAAGCTATTGACCTCCCCCCCATGCTAGGCAGGGGATGGCGGTAGCTTAGTTTTTGGGTTGTTAACTGTCACGCATTTTATCATGTGCATGTGTATCATTCATGACATATCACATGCATTATATAGCATCATTCCATGCATTATGCATTGCATATCATCATTTATGCATTACGCATACATCTCTTTATCATTACACGGCATCATCTAACAGTAACATATAATGCAAACAGTACAGCAAATCTACACTAAACAATTGCAAAAATATCATTTGGTTTAATGCACTATGAACAGTACCGTATTCAAAACTGCTCAACATGCATACAGTATGGGAAGGGTATTATTGTAGTTGACAAATTTTATTTTCATGATTTTATAAAAAATATAAATATGAAAATAAAATTTGGCAAAATCGATCGTAAAGGGTTGCTTCGCAACCCAAAAAAAAATGTTCAGTGGAAAAAAGTGGACCGTATTACGAGTGGCGGACTGCGATTGCAGCTCACAAGCGCGTTTAGCGTAGTTTTTACATCAACACGCGCGGCACGCATCGCGTTCTATCAATAATCTATTGACTTTAGGAGCCACGAAAGGCACGCCAACGGCCGGGAACGGCGCTTCAGTACGGCTCAAAGCCTGAACCTAGTCCTAAGCGTAACACCAGCACCTTCCCAGAGTCTTCGCACATTCGCGCGATTATGACGACGACAACGAGCATCACGCGAGCCGTGCCGCTCACGCAGCGTCCGTTCGACATATTCTTCGTGCTCTTCTTCGTCGTCCACGTGCTCACCGCTGTTCTCATCGACGCGCAGATGCTACTGCCACGTGTTTTCTTCCCAGAGGCGCTACGCCGCGCTGTGACGTGGCACGTCGAGACATCAGGCGACTTCCTCGTCGGTGAGCTTATTTATCTGTTTGAGGCTGCTAGAAAATGCTGCCACGCGTTCTTAGTATCCCAGAGGCGTTACACGTTTGAGGCTGCTAGAAAATGCGTTGTGACGTGGCACCTGATCATTTCATTTCCTTTCTAAAAGCCGCATGGATAATGCGTCGCGCGAATAGAGAAGCGGCCGCGTGCCCTCTTTTCAAATGTGATGCACACGTGCCGTGACGTCATGGCACGCGGGGAGAACTTTCCTGTTGTAAACTTCATTAAAAATTGCTCTGGGATACGAAATATGAGGGAAATGAACACAGCTTCTCAGGCTGTGTCCTCATGTGGCACACCTGGAGATGACTTTTGGGTTGACTTAAAAGTCAATCTCTCCAGCCCTGGTTCCTCTCCTTTGTTGCCTCTCAGCTTCTGCTGCTCCTTATTCCGCCTCAATGCACCCTGCCCCTTCTCGCTTTTCCCACTCTTCTCCCCCAAACGCTCTTCTCCTTTCTCCTCCTCACCTCCTTTCACCGCCTCTCCTCCTTCCACCCACCCCCCCCTCAGGCTCGCTGCTCACCCCAGCCCTGATTCATCTCCCTCGTTTCCTTTCAGCTGCTGCTGCCATTCCCCCTCAGTGCACGGTTTTCCCCTCTTCTGCTTCCATCCACCCCCCATAAGCTCACCCTAGCTATGGTTCCTTTCCCTCGTTTTCTCCCAGATGCTGCTGCCATTCCCCCTCAGTACACCGCTTACCCCTCTTCTGCTTCCATCCAACCCCCTCACAGGCTCGCCCCAGCCATGGTTCCTCTCCCTCGTCATCCCCAGTTCCTGCTGCACGTCTCCTTATTGATTTTGAGGCGCCTCAATGCACCGTTTATCCCTTCTTCTACTTCCACCCCCTCCCCACTTCCTTCCCCCCACCCCTCCCTCACCCCCGTCCCCCGTCACAGGCTCGCCCCAGCCGTGGTTCCTCTCGCTCGTCATCTCTCAGTTCCTGCTGCATGTGCCCTCAGTGCTCCCTGGTCACCACATTGCAATGCACCTTTTATCCCTTCCTACTTCCACCACCCCCTCCCCCCACCTCTCCCCCATTCACAGGCTCGCCCCAGCCGTGGTTCCTCTCGCTCGTCATCTCTCAGTTCCTGCTGCATGTGCCCTTTTTCCTCGAAGCCATCTACGCCTTTTGCACTGGTGGGTCATTTTGCTGCCCACCCTTGGATCCTCCCTTTCATAGCCTTTCAGCTGCTGCTGCATGTCCCAGTCTTCTTCGCAGCTATCTACGCCTTTTGCTCTGGTAAGCTTTGCTGCTCGCCTCGTGATGCTTGCCCCACCCAAATTTCCTCTGTTTCTCAGCCTCTCATTTCCTGCTGCATGTCTCCTTCTTCCTCGTAGCTTTCTACGCCTTCTGCATAGAAAGAAGAGGCTTTAGCTTTGTTGCTCGCCTCGTGATGCCCATGTCCCATGTCCCATGTCCCATGTCCCATGTCCCATGTCTCGTGCCCCATGTGTGATGCCAGTTTCTCATCTATGTCTCGTGTCTCATGCCACATGTCTCATGTATCATCGTCATGTCTCATCCCTCGTGCGTCCCCATTGATCTCCATCTCACCGCTCTCAGGCAGGGAGTGGATCCGCGTGTCGGCTATTGCCTACTCTGGCCATGCCATCATGACTCATCCATTGTGCATGCTATATGCTCATTGTCTCTCATCTCCATCTCACTGCTCTCAGGCAGGGAGTGGATCCGCGTGCCGGCTATTGCCTACTCTGGCCATGCCATCATGCCTCATCCATTGTGCATGCTATATGCTCATTGTCTCTCATCTCCATCTCACTGCTCTCAGGCAGGGAGTGGATCCGCGTGCCGGCTATTGCCTACTCTGGCCATGCCATCACCAACATGGTCAGTCTCCTCATATGCATCCCATGCAAGCAACTGCCAGCATGGTATTGTCATCATAAGCATGGAATTGTCATTAGCAGCATGGTATTGTCATTAGCATGGTATTGTCATTAGCAGCATGGTATTGTCATTAGCATGGTATTGTCATTAGCAGCATGGTATTGTAATTAGCATGGTATTGTCATTAGCAGCATGGTATTGTCATTAGCATGGTATTGTCATTAACAGCATGGTATTGTCATTAGCAGCATGGTATTGTCATTAGCAGCATGATATTGTCATTAGCAGCATGGTATTGTCATTAGCAAGGTATTGTCATTAGCAGCATGGTATTGTCACTAGCAGCATGGTACTGTCAGCAGCAGCATGGTATTGTCAGCAGCAGCATGGGAATGCCATCATGCATACCTCATATCCCTCGTACCCTCCATTTTCCTCATACCCATCATGCCCCTCGTTCATTCTCCTCATACCCATCATGCCCCTCGTTCATTCTCCTCATACCCATCATGCCCCTCGTTCATTTTCCTCATACCCATCATGCCCCTCGTTCATTTTCCTCATACCCATCATGCCCCTCGTTCATTTTCCTCATACCCATCATGCCCCTCGTTCATTCTCCTCATACCCATCATGCCCCTCGTTCATTTTCCTCATACCCATCATGCCCCTCGTTCATTCTCCTCATACCCATCATGCCCCTCGTTCATTCTCCTCGTACCCATCATGCCCCTCGTTCATTCTCCTCATACCCATCATGCCCCTCGTACTCCTCATTCCCCTCATGCCCCTATTGTCCCTCATACCCCTCATCTCCCTCATACTGACATATCCCTCGTACCCCTCATGTCCCTCGTGTCCATACAATGCTCATCTCAGTCCCCATTACCGCGTTGTTACAAGCCCCCCTCCTGCTCCCTCCCCCTCGTGGCCTCTCCCGCCCTCTCACAAGCACGTTCCCATGCTCTTCGAAACTGCAGAGTTCTCATCTCTCTCCCACAAGGAGATTGTACTTCCACCCTCCTGCCCCATCCCTGCAGATCCCCATGTTCAGGAGGTTGCGCTGAGCCCATTCCTCTGGTCCACCCGTCAGAAGCTGCTTGCCATGTATTTGTCCTTCCTCGCGCTGCCCTGTCACTCGCCATTGTCCCCCTGTTCTCATCTCCCTCTTCTGCTGCTCCCTATTGCCTTCCCTCTTTATCGTCCCCCTCCTCGCACTTGCAGATCCCCATTCTCTCCGAGATCTCACTGAGCCCGTCCCCCTGGTCCACCCGTCAGAAGCTGCTGGCCGTCTACCTGCCCTTCCTCGTAGTGCCCTGCCTGCTGCTCGCCAGAGTTGCACTGCCGTCGTCTCTCTTCCATAAGAAATTTGTGCATGCCAAGAAAAGGTTGTGATTTTAAGATTTAGGGTTCATGCCTCCAGATACGGTATCAGCGTGAAAGGGATGTGCAGTGTGATTTCGTGTAGACCAGTCTGTTATTGATAATTATCTCCTGATTGTCTGTCCCTCCCAGATGACATGACTCATTTGTTTTGTGTGGGACTGATTTCAGTGACTTGTTTTGGTGCCTCTCAGTGACTCATTCGGGTCACTACTTCATGAAGCTAACTGCCCCTATTGTAACATCTTCGTTTTGTGTTACATATAAGCGTCACTTGGCTGTTCCTGTTGAAGCTTATGCAAGCCCCACTCAAGAAAAAGTTGATCCCCCAAGTATTACCTTTATGTAAAAACATGTAAGCACCACCCATTTCTGTAAAAACATGTAAGCATGTATATCCATGTAAGCTATATAGAGTACATCTCTCGCCTCATCTCAACCTCGTCGATCCCTAGATCGCTGACCAGCCGCCGTTCTTGAACGAGGTCATACTTCCAACTGTCACAAGTATGTTTCTCATGCTCGAATTCGCGAAAGAATTTCCAGTTTTGCGACACACTGTACAGCTAGCTTTTGCGAGCTCATCCGCGAATGTCCCTGAGGCGAGAGGTGCTTGCAGGCTTGGTGGTAACCGCTGGTCGCAGTTGTGTCCGTTAGAAACGGAATTGCAGGTATGGCGAGACGCCACGAATTCGCACGCAACTGGAAAACCAGAGAGATCCGCCTCGGGATTTCCGCACGTATTGATAACCTCGATTTATCCCGCCAGTTTTGTCTGACGCGGCGTGCCAGCAACGCACACCGACTCTGACACCCGAGCTCGCAGTCACCTCCGAAGGTACGAAATACTACCACGGGCAGGGTTCAAAATGATGACATGGCTGGTACATTAGCGCTTTTTCCTCTGCCCAGAATTTCCGTAGAAATCGTTCCTGCCCCAGCCGAAATTCACAGTTTGGTTCGGGATTCCATGCAGAGCGCCTTTCCCTCTAGGGGGGACTTCACAGAGCATCTCCTCTCCCCTCTGGTGGACTGCTCTAGCTCCAAACGAGCAGGTCCCACTCGTTCATTCAAGTTTCGTGCTGACTTTATAGCTCAAGCTAGCTAGCTTGATATACTAGACCTACCCGCTCTTTCTCTGAGCCTAATTCTTTAACGAAAGCACTGAATCGTCATCCTCCCGCTTCCTAAAAGCGACCTCGATGGCAAATCTGTCTGTGCTGACTTCCAGCACGGCTGCTGGCGCTACCAGCAACAGCGGTAACAACAGCGATACCAGCAGGAAGGACAGGCGGCCGAACACCGACAACAGGAGGCTCCGTACGACCAAAAAAGGCTTTAGCCCGTTCTTTGCCGCGTACAGGATCGGTAGATTCGACGAGGAACAGAAGGGAGTCCAGCAGAGGTCCTTCCGTAGGCCCCCTGGCTTCTCCCCACTGCGTCCAGCTGCTGCTGCTGCTCATGTCGCCTGTGATCTGCCAAATAGGCAACAACAGGCGACACAGCAGAAGATGAAGCAACGATCATCATCATCAGTCTTGTTGGCTGCGATTTCAAGCATGCCATCGAAGATCCCAAGGCCTGCATGCTCGAGAACGTCCGTGAAGGTCCCTGAGGCGAGTGCTACATGCAGCACCAGATCAGCAAGAATTACTGAAACCGGAATCTCCTTGGCAGAGAAGGGGTTATCAAAGCTGCAAAAAATGAAGGTAAAGTTTGAACTTTCGAGAGTGACCAAGACAAAAATCTCTGCGCCTGCTGCTGCTGTTGCCGCATGAGCTATGAAAACAGGAGGGAAGGCGAAGCTGGCTGATGACTCTCTGTTGACAGCAAGTTGTTTCTGTGATGGCTAGCCTTAAGGCGATGCTGGCACAGGGACAGCAGTAGCATAGCATATCAGACCCTTCTGTCTGCTAAACAATCTTGATACGGTACCTACAGCAATTGGGTAGTTGTAGTAACTTGTACATATTACTCCTGTACGATATGTTATCACACGTTATTATCCTGAAGGGTGGTGAAGGATGCTATTTAGAACGAACTTGCAGAAATATGTGCATGTGGAAAACATAATCAGCACTTGTCTTTCTGGTGTGTCCACTGGGTTCCCCCTTCTATTCCCCCATCATTTTTCTGTTTCCCAGCTTTTCCCAATTACCTTTACTGTCTTCCCTACCTTTACTGTCTTCCCTACCTTTACTGCCTTCCCTACCTTTACTGTCTTTCCTACCTTGACTATCTTTGCTGCTCTCCCTCCTTCAAGCCTAAAATTGTAGTGGTTATTGTGGCTCTTCAGCCTGATTTCAGTGATATTAACTCATTTTGGTAATTGATTCCAGTGGCTTGCTATAATAACACAGTCCGATCAATCACTGGTTCCAGAGTAGATACCCGGTTCAGTTACTCATTCCAATGACTAATTCCAGTAATTCCTGGAAGTAAGTGACACATTCTTGAGTGCTGACTGATTCCAATAACTTGTCTTGTTGACTTAACTGATTGCAAACCAGTGTTTCAGTGGCCCATTTCAGTCACCAATTTGTTACTTATTCCAGGTAGTCAATGAAATAGCTAAGACTTGTTTAATCTACCAAATAATTCTATCTACTTGTTTCAGTGAATACTTTTAGTTCCAGACTTATTTCAGTGACTCAGCTCACTCACTGACTGACAACAACCTGTTTTCAGTGACTCATTCAGTCACTGAATATCATGTGTAGTTGCAATGGCACTTTCCAGTGATTGGCTTCCGTCAGTTTTTCCAGTGACTCATTCCAACCATGACTCACGATTCCAGTGGCTTTTTTCACTAATTCATTCCAGTCACTGGTTTCAGTGACTTGTTCCAGTGGCTTGCCACTGACTATGGTGGCTTTTCTCATTGACTCGTTTTGCTTACTTGTTCCAGTTACTGACTTAAAGTGACCCGTTTCAAGTGGCTCTTTTGGTTCAATCTCCATTTTCATGTACCCATTGCAGGAACTCATGCCAAAAAATGATTCCAGTGACTGGGTGACCAATTCAGTCATCGTGTAATATATTTTCCTGGAGAAACAAAAATAATAGCAGAAAGTAATAACCCCAATATTAGTGCGACGGGAGCATGTATAGGAAAAGAAGGAAACAGAATAAAAAATATTGGAAAAAAATGAGAGCAAAAAGTTATTATTATTGAATTTAACAAAGAAAAAAAAATAGATTTTTTATTCAGTTTTTAAATCCTATAAAAATAGTTTCTATATTAGAAAAAACAGATTGTATTATTATAGTGGTACCTAAGAAAAATCAAGACTTGTTAAATAACTTTTTGCAAGAAGAAATCATTAAAGAAATAGAAAAGATCTTTTCTAAAAAAGTAAAAATAGAAATTTTAGAAGAAGTAGAAGAAAAGGTTTGACTAATAAGGGTACATTCCGCTGTGGACATGCGTCCCAATCGATGTGTCCCAATCGGGTGTACCGCTCCGAACCGCACTAAACCAGAGAAGCGAAAATTTTGAAACTAGGGTGTAATTCGGTGTAATAAGATTCAGTGCGGTAGAATCGATTGGGACACATCGATTGGGACGCATGTCCACAGCGGAATGTACCCTAAAAGGTTTTTTTTTAGATCTATAATTATGCCTGTGTTTTTCTATTTCAAATTCTAATGATTTCTTTAAATTTGATTCAGTCCGCTTCACGGATTTCAGTCACGTGGTTCAGTGGCTACTTTCAGTAACTGTTTTCAGTGATTCTAGGGGCTCCTGTAACTTTGTTTCAGTGGCTCGTTTCAGTCGCTGATTTCCTTGACTCGTTTTACATACGAATCGATTCCAGTCACTGGACGTCTTTCACTTGATTCAGTTACTCATTTCAGTCGCCAATTCCCATGGATCTTCTTACATGTTAGCTGATTGACTTGTTTCACTGACTCATTCCAACACTGAAACCAGCGACTTGTTTCAATCATTTACCCCACTTCCTCCATCTCAATTCTTCGCTTCAAGCCGATTCGTGGTGGCAGATATGAGTGCAACAGAGGAGGCTTATAAGGCCGGCTGAGTGAGAAGCATAGCAGCCATGCTCTATAATGACCACAGCAAGCAACCTGGAAATTTTGCCTAATGGTTGGCTTCAAGTTAAACTTCTCTGTTCTTGCCTCGTTGCTTCCCTAGCAAGTAATCAGTTCACCATGTCAAATTATATGTTTAATGTTATGTAGGCTGTAGTGGGTTTAGCCTTAGGGGGTACAGAAGTTTGCTCGACACTTCTTTGTATCCCCCTCCTTGCCCTAATCATCATACCTTCATACTATCTTCACATGGTATTAAGAGCTAGGACGTTCCTAGCCTAGGACGATTTTTTTTTTGGGCCCACCGTTAAACCTTCCGTGTTCCTGCCTGAATCGCATTCTCTATTTTTTCCGCCCGAAATGCGCCCTTAGGTGCATCGATTTTCGCTGCCCCGCGGCCCTGCCCTGTCCTGTCGCGCGTAGCCCACGAGCAGCCCGTACAGCCCCCGTCTGGCCTTCGCGCCGCCCGTACAGCCCGCGCCACGCCCGCGCGCGGCCCGTATAGCCTACGTTAGGCCCGCGCGCGGCCCGTACGGTCAGCGCTAGGCGTTCGCGCAGCCCGTACAGGCCACGTCAGGCCCGCGCGCGGCCAGTACAGCCCACGCCAGGCCTGCACGCTGCACTGCGCCTGTGCTGGTACTCTACCGCTGCTTCTACTTGCTGCCACTGCTGCTACTTGCTGCAGCTGCTGCTGCTTTCTGCCGCTGCTGCTACTTGCTGCAGCTGCTTCTACTTGCTGCCACTGCTGCTACTTGCTGCAGCTGCTGCTACTTGCTTGTTGTAGGAGCAGCCGGCCCTGCAGCAGGAGCAGCCGCCCCTGCAGCAGCCGCCCCTGGTGCAGCCGCCCCTGCAGCAGCCGCCCCTGCAGCAGCCGCCCCTGGCCCCTGGAGCAGCCGCCCCTGCAGCAGCCGCCCCTGGCCCCTGGAGCAGCTGCCTCTGCAGCAGCCGCCCCTGCAGCTGCCGCTGTCAAACTATATGTGCTGCATATTGTCTAGGCTGTAGTGGGGTAGCCCATATGGGGTACAACCTAGTTAGGGTTTACTACTTGTACTCCTGCATCCTGTTAGTTCATCCATTCCTGCTGCTAGATTCTAACATGGTTTCAGAGCACTAAGGTCCGTAGGACCGTTTTTTTTTCGGGCCCACCTACCGCTGCGGTTACCGCGCTACCCCACGTAGCCTTGCCTTGCCTTGTATGCCTTGCCTTGCCTTGCCTTGCCTGCGCGCTTCCCCTAGAGGCCCGTAAGGCCCGCGCGCCGCCTCTACACGCCTGTCGGGCCCGCACACACGCTGCTACCGCGCGCTGCCCGCACCGAGATCGCGCAGCCCGCCCCGAGTCGCGCGCAGCCCGCTGCAGCCACGCGCAGCCCGCACCGAGCCGCGCGCAGCCCGCTGCAGCCGCGCGCAGCCTGCACCGAGCCGCGCACAGCCCGCTGCAACCGCGCGCAGCCCGCACCGAGCCGCGCGCAGCTCGCAGCTGCCGCGCGCAGCCCGCGCCGAGCCCGCGCAGCCCGCGTCGAGCCGCGCGCGGCCTGCTACGGCCTCGCGCAGCCCGCGCGCGGCCCGCAGCAGCTCGTGCCGAGCCGCGCGAGGCCTGCTCCTGCCTCGCACGGCCCGCGCGCGGCCCGCAACAGCCCGCGCCGAGCCGCGCGCGGCCCGCTACTCCCTAGCGCGGCCGCGCGCGGCCCTTTGCCTCGGCCCCGACCTGCCGCTGATGCGGCCCCGCCCAGCAGCTGCCATGGCCCCGACCTGCCGCTGATGCGGCCCCGCCCTGCAGCTGCCACGACCCCGACCTGCCGCTGACGCGGCCCCACCCTGCTACTGCCGCTGACGCGGCAGCGCCCTCCAGCTGTTTCGGCCCTGCTCTGCAGCCGGTTTTGCGGCCCCGACGTCGCCGCTGTCGTGCGCCTACTCGAGCGCCGGCCCTGCTCTCCCAGCCTTTGGTGAGCGCCTGCCTGCCTGCCTGACGGCCTGCCTGTCTGCCTGCCTGCCTGCCGGCCTGGCTGCCTGCCTGCCTGCCGGCCTGCCTGCCTGCCTGCCTGTCTGCCTGCGTGTCTACTTGCCTGCCTGCCTGCCTGCCTACCTGCCTGCCTGTCTGCCTGCCTGCCTGCCTGCCTGGCTGCCTGCCTACCTGCCGGCCTGCCTGCCTGCCTGCTTGCTTGCCTGCCTGCCGCGCCTGCCTTTCCTGCGCTACTGCTACTGGCAGGTGGCCAGATGCAGCTCCAGCGACATTCACGCGAGCCTCTGACGCCTCAGCAGCTTAGTGAGTGGTATACTAGCTGGGGTTGTCGCGGTAGCCGTCGTAGCTGTCGCCCTGGAGCTGGTCAGTTGGGAGCGTCTGGCAGTGGCCAGCTGCAGCTGCAGGGACGTCCACGTGAGACACTTACGCCCCGGCAGCTCCAGGAGTGGTACGCTCAGTGTAGCAGGTCTACGCGTACAGTCCGCTGCCCGTACGTCATTCGCACAGGTGCTAGGACTGGTCAGCCTTGTGGGACGCTTGGTCACACACAGTCCCGCTGCTTCGCCCGTCTGAGCGACGACTGGCGCACAGTGTTTGGCGACGAGGCTGAGCTCCCCACGTGGCTGGAGCTGCATAGACAGAGGGTAGATATCTTTGCGCTTGACTATGATGCTATTCTCACTGCCATGTATGCATTGTCTACTAGTGCTGACCGTGCCTGTTGCCTGTGCGTACCGCCTGACCCTGGTGAGGCTGCTGCCCTAGGTGCTAGTGCGTCTCCTGCTCTAGGTGCTGGTGAGGCTGCTGCTCTCGGTGCTAGTACGTCTACTGCTCTAGGTACTGGTGAGGCCGTGGCATCAGGTGCTGCTGTGTCTGCTCTCTCTGGTACTGCGCCCACTGCGGTCTCGCACACCTTCACCCTTGACTCAGGAGCTTCCCGCTCCTTCTTTCGCGACTGCACCGCACTTACGCCGCTCCGTCGGCCAGTCCCGGTCTCCCTGGCGGACCCCTCTGGGGGTCCAGTCCTTGCCCACTATTCCACGGTTCTGCCGTGTCCGGCCGTCCCGTCCGGCTCGCTGTCAGGTCTTTACCTCCCCTCGTTCTCTACGAACTTGGTGAGTGGAGCTGACCTCCAGGATGGGGGGGTTGACCAGTTCACTCCTGCGAGTCAGCGAGTGACTCACTGTACGTGTGCTAGGACGGGCCGGCACTTGGCCACGTTCACCCGTGCACCTGGCTCGAGTCTGTACACACTGACCACTGAGTCCCCTCAGGTAGCTGCGTCTGCGTTTGCGTCTGCGTCTGGTCAGCTGGCGGCCCCCTGCGAGTGTCGCGCTTTGTCGCACGACACTCTCCTGTGGCACCACCGCCTTGGTCACCCCTCCTTGCCTCGCCTGCGTAGCATGCACTCTCGCTCCCTGGTCTCTGGTCTTCCCAGGTCCCTGCCTGCCCTCCCTCCCTCGCCTGCGCCGCCCTGCATTCCTTGCGTCGAGGGGCGGCAGCGCGCCGCTCCTCACTCCTCCTCGTTTCCTCCCACAGAGGCTCCACTGCAGACGCTCCATCTGGACGTGTGGGGCCCAGCCCGCGTCCAGGGACAGGGCCGCGAGCGGTACTTCCTGCTGGTCGTCGACGACTACACGCGTTACACCACGGTCTTCCCCTTGCAGAGCAAGGGGGACGTCCCTGCTGTTTTGATCCCCTGGATCCGCGCTGTTCGTCTCCAGCTCCGCGAGCGGTTCCGGTCGGACTTTCCTGTCCTGCGTCTGCACTCTGACAGAGGTGGTGAGTTCTCCTCCGACCTCTTGGCAGCCTACTGTGCGGAGCACGGCATCACCCAGTCGTTCACGCTTCCGGCCTCTCCGCAGCAGAATGGGGTTGCTGAGCGCCGCATTGGCTTAGTCATGGAGGTCGCTCGTACCTCCATGATCCATGCGGCTGCCCCCCATTTTCTGTGGCCGTTTGCGGTCCGGTACGCCGCGCATCAGCTCAACCTCTGGCCCCGTGTCTCCTTGCCGGAGACCTCGCCCACACTGCTGTGGACGGGGAAGGTTGGCGATGCGTCGCGTTTCCGGGTCTGGGGTGCTCGTGCCTTTGTCCGCGATACCACCGCGGACAAGCTCTCTGCCCGCGCTGTTCCCTGTGTCTTCCTTGGCTTTGTCCCTGACGCGCCTGGTTGGCAGTTTTACCACCCCACCTCGCGCCGTGTCTTTGCGTCTCAGGACGTCACGTTCGACGAGTCGGTTCCCTTTTACCGTCTCTTCCCCTACCGCACTGCCTCGCTCCCCCCCCCGCCGCTCTTCCTTGCTCCAGGTGCTCCCCAGGTAGACCCCCTCCCCGCTCCCGGTCCTGCTCCTTCAGGTGTTTCTCAGGTAGACCCTCCTCCCTTGACTGCGCCGGTTGAGGTCACTGGTGACTCAGGTCCTCCTGCGAGTGGTCCTGCTCGGGGTGCTGAGCCTGGGGGTGCGGAGCCTGGGGGTGCTGAGTCTGGGGGTACTGAGCCTGAGGGTGCGGAGCTTGAGGGTGTAGAGCCTGGTGGTGCTGAGCCTGCGTGTGAGGGGTCTGGGGGTGCTGAGCTTGGCGGTACTGACGCTGGAGGTTCTGGAGCTACTGAGGGTGCTGGCGCTGGAGGTTCAGGAGCTGCTGGAGGGCCTAGTCCTGGTGGCGCTGGAGCTGGAGGTCCTGGAGCTGTTGAGGGTGCTCGCGCTGGAGGTTCTGGAGTCGCTGGAGGTACTGGTGCTGAGGGTACTGACACCGGAGGTTCTGGAGCCGTTGGGGGTGCGGGCGCTGAGGGTTCTGAGTCTGCTGTTGCGCGGTCTCCTTGGAGTGGCCGCCTTCGTCCCCGTGTGCCTCTCACCCCACAGCAGCTGCAGGACTGGTACGGTCGCCGTCAGCGTCGCGCTGCTGGAGCTCGGAGTCGTGCTGGTCCTTTGTCTACTGGAGGTGCTGGAGTTGCTGGTTCTGGAGGGGCTCGTGCTGGAGACACTGAGGCTGGAGACCCTTGGACTGGAGGTGCTGGCTCTGGGGGTGCTGCTGCTGGAGACGCTGAGGTTGGAGACCCTGGAGCTGGAGGTGCTGGTTCTGGGGGTGCTACTGCTGGAGACCCTGCGGTTGGAGACCCTGGGACTGGAGGTGCTGGTTCTGGGGGTGCTGCTGCTGGAGACACAGAGGTTGGAGACCCTGGGACTCGAGGTGTCGGCTCTGGGCCTGGAGCTTCTGGAGCTGCTGGAGGTACTGGAGCTGCTGGAGGTACTGGAGCTGCTGGAGGCACTGGAGCTGCTGGAGCTGCTGGTTCTGGTGCAGCTGCGCCGACACGACTGTTCTTCGCTCCGCCGTCTCCGTCGTCTCTGCCGCCGTCTGCCTCTGTTCTTCGTCAGGTTCTTACTCTTCCGTCGTCTACTGGTCTTCCGTTACAGACTGGCTCGCCGCTGCCTGCTCCTTCTCCTTACGCTGAGCTGACTGGTAGTCCTGCTGTGCGTCGTGAGCCTGCGTCGCGTCCTGTCTCGCCTGCTCGTCCTGGTCGTACCGGTCCTCGTGTTCCTCGTTCGCGTCCGCCGGCTGTCCCCAGCGCGCACCTCGTAGTCCGTCGTCCTTCCTCTGTTCCGCAGCCTGTTCCTCTGCCGTCTCCTCCTGCGTCCTCTTTGCCTGACGTTCCGGACCCTGCGTCTGACCGGTTTCGTGCTCAGCACCCTACTGTCACGCGTCTACTAGCCACAGTTGTCACTGACCCGTCGTTTGAGTCTGCTGCTGCGTCTGCTCTTGTCGCTGAGCTTGTTGACTTTGCTGCTGCCTGTCGTCTAGACTTCACTGCCAGTCTTGTTACTGAGTCTGAGTCTGTCTGTCCTCCGTCCGTCGGGGGTGAGTGTGCTCTTAGCACGGACGTCCTTGAGGACAGGCAGGAGGAGTTCCAGTGCCTTGCTGCTGCTTTACCTCATCTTGTGTCCTCGCTACTTGCCCCTGAGGGAGACCCGGATGCACCAGACATCCCGACTCCGCGCTCTTACGCAGAGGCGATAGAGGGTCCCTACTCCTCTCAGTGGCAGGCAGCCATGGACGCAGAGATGGCTTCCTGGAAGTCCACAGGCACCTACGTTGACGAGGTTCCCCCACCTGGGGCGAACATCGTCAGTGGCATGTGGATTTTCAGGGTGAAGCGGCCGCCGGGTTCTCCGCCTGTCTTCAAGGCGCGTTACGTGGCTCGAGGCTTCAGTCAGCGAGAGGGAGTTGACTTCTTCCAGACCTTCTCCCCCACCCCGAAGATGACCACTCTTCGGGTGCTGCTGCATGTTGCTGCTCACCGTGACTACGAGCTTCACTCTCTTGACTTCAGCACAGCTTTCTTGCAGGGCAGCCTGCACGAGGAGATCTGGCTGCGCCGCCCCCCGGGCTTCACTGGGTCGTTCCCTCCTGGCACCCAGTGGAGCCTCCGGCGGCCGGTCTACGGTCTCCGCCAGGCGCCACGTGAGTGGCACGACACACTGAGGACTACGCTTGCGGCTCTTGGGTTTGCGCCTTCTACTGCTGACCCGTCGCTGTTTCTGCGCACCGACACTTCCCTGCCGCCGTTCTACATCCTCGTGTATGTCGACGACTTGGTTTTTGCCACTGCTGACACTGAGGCTCTCGCCCACGTGAAGTCGGAGCTGCAGAAGAGACACACGTGCACAGACTTGGGTGAGCTGCGCAGCTACCTTGGCTTGCAGATCACCCGAGACAGAGCACGTCGCACCATCACCTTGACTCAGTCACACATGGTGCAGCAGGTCCTTCAGCGCTTCGGCTTCACCTGGTCTTCAGCACAGGCCACTCCTCTGGCTACAGGTCACACGCTCTCAGCTCCACCTTCGGACGAGTCCGTAGAGCCGAGTGGTCCTTACCCAGAGCTAGTCGGCTGCCTCATGTACCTGATGACTTGCACTCGACCTGACCTCGCATACCCTCTTGGTCTCCTGGCTCGCTACGTGGCTCCTGGTCGGCACCGACCTGAGCACATGGCTGCTGCTAAGAGGGTACTGCGTTACTTGTGCAGCACATCAGGCATGGGGCTAGTGCTTGGAGGGACGAGCCCAGTTGTCCTCACTGGGCACTCAGACGCTTCTTGGGTTGACGACCTGGCTACTCAGCGGTCGTCACAGGGTTACACCTTCAGCCTTGGCTCTGGTTCAGTTTCGTGGCGTTCTACACGCTCGACTTCAGTTCTCGGCTCCAGTTGTGAGGCTGAGATCTACGCCACCGCCATGGCTGCACAGGAGTTACGCTGGCTCACCTACCTGCTGACTGACTTGGGAGAGCAGCCTCGTTCTCCTCCAGTGCTGTACGTTGACAACAAGGCCGCCATTGCCTTGTGTGAGGAGCACACACTGGAGCACAGAACGAAGCACATTGCTCTGCGGTACTTCCTGGCTCAAGAGTTGCAGCAGCGAGGCCAGCTTCGTCTTCGCCACGTGGCCACTCGGGCCAACACTGCTGACATATTCACCAAGGCACTTCCGTCTGGTGATCATCAGCGCTTTTGTACTCTGTTAGGCCTTGTGCCTACGTTTCCACACTTGCTGTAGTCTCTGCTTGTACTGTGATCTGTACATATATATATATATGCATGCTGGCTCTTGCTAGGTAGCCATCA
This sequence comes from Closterium sp. Yama58-4, assembly GCA_947470075.1. Classification (NCBI taxonomy): domain Eukaryota; kingdom Viridiplantae; phylum Streptophyta; class Zygnematophyceae; order Desmidiales; family Closteriaceae; genus Closterium; species Closterium sp. Yama58-4. The sequence goes on along the minus strand of CANIUD010000860.1, from coordinate 74,919 downwards.
CTGTACTGTTATTGCTGCATATATATCTCTGCATGTGAACTGGCCCAGTGGCCCTTTGCTTGTGCTCAGAATGCGTGGTGACGTTGTGATCCACCCTGAGCTTGTTTTGCTTCTCTTGACTGGTCGTGTGACCCCTTGTTCTCCCCCACTTTGCCTATGGGGGTGTGTCAAACTATATGTGCTGCATATTGTCTAGGCTGTAGTGGGGTAGCCCATATGGGGTACAACCTAGTTAGGGTTTACTACTTGTACTCCTGCATCCTGTTAGTTCATCCATTCCTGCTGCTAGATTCTAACAGCCGCCCCTGGCCACTAGAGCAGCCGCCCCTGACCCTGGAGCAGCCGCCCCTGTAGCAGCGCCCCTGGACCTCTGCAGCTGCCCCTGGCCCCTGGAGCAGCCGCCCCTGGCCCCTGGAGCAGCCGCCCCTGGAGCAGCTGCCCCCTGCAGCTGCCGCGGAGCCCTCGCCCTGCAGTGGTGCCGGCCTCGCCGTTGCCGCCGTCGTACGCCTGCCCTTCTTGCCACTGGTGAGCACTGTCCTACCTGTACTAGTACTGCTACTGCTGCTCCTGCTGCTACTGCTGCTCGTGCTGCTCCTACTGCTACTGCGCTTTCTACTGCTACTGCTGCTCCTGGCGTGGCCAGATGCAGCTCCAGCGCCGTCCGCGTGAGTCCCTCACGCCCCAACAGCTTCGTGAGTGGTACGCTCGTTGGGGTTGTCGGGGTGGCCGTAGTGGGAGTCGTCCTGGAGTGAGTAGTTCCGGAGCTTCTTGTAGTGGCCAGGTGCAGCTGCGGCGTTGTGTGCGCGCGGTCCCGTCGCCCCCGCAGCTTCATGAGTGGTACGCTCAGCGTGGAGGGTCACGGGGTTCTGCTCGCTGCCCGTACGTCATTCGCACTGGTGCTAGGACTGACCAGCCTTGCGGGACGTTTGGTCACACAGAGTCCCGCTGCTTCGCCCGTCTGAGCGACGCCTGGCGTACAGAGTTTGGCGACGCGGCTGAGCTCCCCGACTGGGTGGAGCTGCTACGGCAGAGGGTAGATGTCTATGCTCTTGACTTTGATGCTATCCTCACTGCCATGTATGCATTGTCTACTAGTGATGCCGGTGACTGTTCCCTGAGTGTTCCGCCCGACCCGGGCGGTGCAGCTGCTGCTCTAGGTGCTAGTGAGTCTGCTGCTCCAGGTGCTAGTGAGTCTGCTGCTCCAGGTGCTGGTGAGTCTGCTCTCTCAGGTACCACGTCTGCTCCGGCGTCGCACACTTTCACCCTTGACTCGGGTGCTTCCCGCTCCTTCTTTCGAGACCGCACCACTCTCACGCCGCTCAGTCGGCCGGTTGCGGTCTCCCTGGCAGACCCCTCTGGGGGTCCTGTTCTTGCCCACTACTCCACTGTACTACCGTGTCCAGCGGTCCCGTCTGGCTCCCTGTCGGGTCTTTACCTCCCCTCGTTCTCTACGAACTTGGTGGCAGGTGCTGACCTACAGGATGGGGGGGTTGACCAGTTCACCCCTGCGCGTCAGCGAGTGACCCACTGCACGTGTGCAGAGACGGGCCGACACTTGGCCACGTTTACCCGTCGGCCGGGGTCGAGCCTGTACACCCTGACTACCGAGTCTCCTCCGGTTGCTGTGCCTGGTCAGGTAGCTGCGTCGGGTCAGGTGTTTGCTGCAGCGTCTCGGTCTGGTCCTGAGTCTGCCCCCTGCTCGTGTCGCCTCCTGTCCCACGAGACTCTTCTCTGGCACCACCGTCTTGGTCACCCCTCCCTGCCTCGTCTCCGAGGCATGGCCTCTCGTGTCCTGGTCTCTGGTCTCCCCCGGTCTCTCCCTCCCCTTCCTCCGGGGCCTGCCCCTACCTGCGTTCCCTGCGTCGAGGGGCGGCAGCGCGCCGCTCCTCACTCCTCCGAGTTTCCGCCGACAGAGGCTCCGCTGCAGACTCTTCACATGGACGTGTGGGGCCCAGCCCGCGTCCGTGGACAGGGTCACGAGCGCTACTTCCTGCTGGTGGTTGACGACTACTCGCGTTACACCACAGTCTTCCCCTTGCGCCGCAAGGATGAGGTCACTGAGGTGTTGATCGACTGGATCCGCGCTGCTCGTCTCCAGCTCAGGAAGAGTTTCGGCTCGGACTTTCCTGTTCTGCGTCTGCACTCTGACAGAGGTGGCGAGTTTTCCTCCGGCCCTCTGCGAGCCTTCTGTCGTGCGAGGGGCATCCGCCAGACGTTCACGCTTCCAGCCTCTCCACAGAAAAATGGGATTGCTGAGCGCCGCATTGGCATGGTCATGGATGTCGCTCGCACGTCCATGATCCATGCGGCTGCTCCCCATTTTCTGTGGCCGTTTGCGGTTCAGTACGCGGCGCGTCAGATCAACCTCCAGCCCCGGGTCTCCATGCCGGACACCTCCCCCACTCTGAGGTGGACGGGGCAGGTTGGCGATGCGTCTGCGTTTCGTGTCTGGGGATCTCGGGCTTTTGTCCGAGACTTGTCTGCGGACAAGATGTCCTCCCGTGCTGTTCCCTGCGTCTTCCCCCCTGACGCGCCTGGTTGGCAGTTTTACCACCCCACCTCGCGCCGTGTTCTGTCCTCCCAGGACGTCACATTTGACGAGTCGGTTCAGTACTGCCGTCTCTTCCCCTACCGCGCTGCCCCCCTTCCCCCCCCCGCCGCTCTTCCTTACGCCAGGTCCCCCCCCGGTAGACCCCCTCCCCCCTCAGGGTCCTGCTCCTTCAGGTGTGTCTCAGGTAGACCCCCCCCCCCTTGGCTGAGCCTTTGGAGGTCACTTCCGACACCTCTGGCCCACCCGAGGGGGGTGACGCTGCTGCTGCTGCCCCGCCGGCCTACCGCCGCGCACCACGCTTGGAGACCCCTCCGGGGTTCCCTCCGCGACCTTCTTCGCCGCCTCTGCAGCCGGTTACTGTTGACTCTGGTGCTGTTGGGGGTGGTGCTCCTGGAGGTGCTGCGTCTGGGGGTGCGGAGTCTGGGGGTGCTGAGCCTGCGCGTGAGGTGACTGGAGGTCCTGCACCTGGGGGTGCTGTGTCTTGGGATACTGAGCCTGTGTGTGCGGAGTCTGGGGGTGCTGAGTCTGGAGGTGAGACGCTTGACGGTACTGGGACTGCTGGTGCACGGCCTACTTGGAGTGGCCGCCTTCGTCCGCGTGTGCCTCTCACCACTCAGCAGCTGCACGACTGGTACGGTCGCCGTCAGCGTCGGGCTGTTGGAGCCCGGGGCTCTGCTGCTGGAGGTACTGGAGCTGCTGGGGCTGGGGGTGCTGCGCCTGGAGGTGCCGCTGCTGGAGACACTGAGGCTGGCGACCCTGGGACTGGAGGTGCTGGTTCTGGGGGTGCTGCTGCGGGAGACACTGCGGTTGGAGACCCTGGGACCGGAGGTGCTGGTTCTGGGGGTGCTGCTGCGGGAGACACTGCGGTTGGAGACCCTAGGACCGGCGGTGCAGGTTCTGGAGGTGCTGCTACGGGAGACTCTGCGGTTGGAGACTTTGGGACTGGAGGTGCCGGTTCTGGGGGTGCTACTGCTGGTGGCACTGGCTCTGGAGCTGCTGGCGCTGGAGGTCCCGGTTCTAAGAGGTGCTGGAGGCACTGGAGCTGCTGGGGGTGCTGGAGCTGCTGGAACCGCTGGAGCTGCCGGAGCTGGTGCGGCTGCGCCGACACGACTGTTCTTCGCTCCGCCGTCTCCGTCGTCGCTGCCACCGTCTGACTCTGTTCTTCGTCAGGTTCTTACTCTCCCGTCGTCCACTGGTCTTCCGTTACCGCCTGGCTCACCGCTCCCTGCTCCTTCTCCCTACACTGAGCAGGCAGGCAGTCTTGCTGAGCGTCGTGAGCCTGCGTCACGTCCTGTCTCGCCTGTTCGTTCTGGTCGTACCGGTCGTCGTGTCGCTCGTGCGCGTCAGCCGGCTGTCCCCAGCGCACACCTTGTAGTCCGTCGTCCTTCCTCTGCTCCGCAGTCTGCTCCTCTGCCTTCCCCCCCTGCGTCCTCTCTGCCTGCCGTTCCGGGCCCTGCGTCTAACCGGTTTCGTGCTGAGCACCCTACTGTCACGCGTCTGTTAGCTACTGTCGTCACTGACCCGTCGTTTGAGTCCACTGCTGCGTCTGCCTTGGTTGCTGAGCTTGTTGACTTTGCTGCTGCCTGTCGTCTCGACTACGCCGCTAGTCTTGTTGCTGAGTCTGAGTCTGTCCGTCCTCCGTCCGTCGGGGGTGAGTGTGCTCTTAGCACGGACGTCCTTGAGGACAGGCAGGAGGAGTTCCAGTGTCTTGCTGCTGCTTTACCTCATCTTGTGTCCTCACTGCTTGCCCCTGAGGGAGACCCGGATGCATTAGACATCCCGACTCCGCGCTCTTACGCGGAGGCGATAGAGGGTCCCTACTCCTCTCAGTGGCAGGCAGCCATGGACGCAGAGATGGCTTCCTGGAAGTCCACAGGCACCTATGTCGACGAGGTTCCCCCACCTGGGGCGAACATCGTCAGTGGCATGTGGATTTTCAGGGTGAAGCGGCCGTCGGGTTCTCCGCCTGTCTTCAAGGCGCGTTACGTGGCTCGAGGCTTCAGTCAGCGGCAGGGAGTTGACTACTTTCAGACCTTCTCTCCCACCCCAAAGATGACCACTCTTCGGGTGCTGCTGCACATAGCCGCTCACCGTGACTACGAGCTTCACTCTCTTCACTTCAGCACAGCTTTCCTACAGGGCAGCCTGCACGAGGAGATCTGGCTGCGCCGCCCACCTGGCTTCACTGAGTCGTTTCCTCCTGGTACCCAGTGGAGCCTCAGCGGCCAGTCTACGGTCTCCGCCAGGCGCCGCGTGAGTGGCACGACACACTGAGGACTACGCTTGCGGCTCTTGGGTTTGCTCCTTCTACAGCTGACCCGTCGCTGTTTCTACGCACCGACACCACTTTGCCGCCGTTCTACATCCTTGTGTACGTCGACGACTTGGTTTTTGCTACAGCTGACACTGCTGGACTCGCCCACGTGAAGTCCGAGCTGCAGAAGAGACACACATGCACAGACCTGGGTGAGCTGCGCAGTTACCTTGGCTTGCAGATCACTCGGGACAGAGCACGGCGCACCATTACCCTGACTCAGTCACACATGGTGCAGCAGGTCCTTCAGCGCTTCGACTTCACGTACTCCTCGCCTCAGGCCACTCCTCTGTCTACTCGCCACTCGCTCTCAGCTCTGCCTTCGGATGAGTCCGTAGAGCCGAGTGGCCCGTACCCAGAGCTTGTGGGCTACCTCATGTACCTGATGACCTGCACACGACCTGACCTGGCCTACCCTCTTAGCATCCTGGCACGCTATGTTGCTCCTGGGAGACACCGACCAGAGCACATGGCTGCAGCGAAGAGGGTGTTGCGCTACTTGTGCAGTACGTCGAGCATGGGGCTCGTGCTTGGAGGGCGGAGTCGAGTGGTCCTCACTGGTCACGCAGACGCGTCTTGGGTCGACGACCTGGCTACGCAGCGGTCGTCACAGGGTTACACCTTCAGCCTTGGTTCCGGCTCTGTTTCGTGGCGGTCTACCCGCTCGTCCTCTGTTCTCAGCTCCAGCTGTGAGGCTGAGATCTACGCAGGAGCCATGGCTGCTCAGGAGTTACGCTGGCTGACCTACTTGCTGACTGACCTTGGAGAGCCGCCTCGTTCTCCTCCAGTTCTGTACGTAGACAACAAGGCCATGCTGGCCTTGTGTCGGGAGCACAGACTGGAGCACAGAACGAAGCAAATTGGTCTTCGCTACTTTCTTGCTCGTAAGCTGCAGCAGCGTGGTCAACTGCACCTTGCATACGTGGCCTCTCAAGCCAACTCTGCTGATATCTTTACCAAGGCACTTCAGCCTTGTGATCATCAGCGCTTTTGTACGATGCTAGGTCTTGTGCCTACTTGGCCGCACTTGCTCACTTCTTGACCTTGCTTGTACTGTGATCTATATATACCTGCACCTGCATGCTTACCCTTGCTAGGTTGAAATCACTGCCTTGCTTGTTCACCTTGATATATAACTCTGCTTGTGAACTGGCCTTGTGGCCTTGTGCTTGTGCTCAGAATGCGTGGTGACATTGTGATCCACCCTGAGCTTGTTTTGCTTTGTTTCTTCTCTTGACTGGTCTTGTGACCGTTTGTTGTGTTGGCTATCCCCCACTTCGCCTATGGGGGTGTGTCAAATTATATGTTTAATGTTATGTAGGCTGTAGTGGGTTTAGCCTTAGGGGGTACAGAAGTTTGCTCGACACTTTTTTGTATCCCCTTCCTTGCCCTAATCATCATACCTTCATACTATCTTCACACACCACCCAATCGGATATATAATCCCTGCATCACCCATACCCGCTTTTGGTGGAAAGTCCACCAGTTCGTCCATTTCATTGTTCAACTTGATGTTACGGCTTTTTCTTATTGTCCAAATCTTGTTCCCTTTTTCACTCCTTCAACCTGCTCTTCAGCCCAGCAGAATCCGGCAGCTAACGGCAAAGCCATGACAGCTACATTCCATCCGAGGATAATCAAAAGCAGCAGCAGCTAGGTGGAAGGGTCTCAACTGCAGGAGAAGCATATGGTTTGTGGAGTTTCCAAGGCTGTGCATCTGATGTTAGAATCTAGCAGCAGGAATGAATGAACTAACGGCAGGCCGGCAGACAGGCAGGCAGACAGACAGGCAGGCCGGCAGGCAGGCAGGCAGGCAGGCAGGCAGGCAGGCAGGCCGTCAGGCAGGCAGGCAGTCGCTCACCAAAGGCTGGGAGAGCAGGCGCCCACTGGGCGAGCAGGGCCGGCGCTCGACAGCGGCGACGTCGGGGCCGCAACACCGGCTGCAGAGCAGGGCCGAAGCAGCTGCAGGGCGGGGCCGCTTCAGTGGCAGTAGCAGGGTGGGGCCGCGTCAGCGGCAGGTCGGGGCCGTGGCAGCTGCAGGGCGGGGCCGCATCAGCGGCAGGTCGGGGCCGAGGCAGAGGGCCGCGCGCGGCTCGGCGCGGGCTGCGCTGACAGCGCGCTGAGCTGCTGCAGGCCGCGCGCGGCCGCGCTAGGCAGTAGCGGGCCGCGCGCGGCTCGGCGCGGGCTGTTGCGGGCCGCGCGCGGGCCGTGCGAGGCAGTAGCAGGCCGCGCGCGGCTCGGCGCGGGCTGCTGCGGGCCGCGCGCGGGCCTCGCGAGGCCGTAGCAGGCCGCGCGCGGCTCGACGCGGGCTGCGTGGGCTCGGCGCGGGCTGCGCGCGGCAGCTGCGAGCTGCGCGCGGCTCGGTGCGGGCTGCGCGCGGCTGCAGCGGGCTGCGCGCGGGTCGGTGCGGGCTGCGCGCGGCTGCAGCGGGCTGCGCGCGGCTCGGTGCGGGCTGCGCGCGGCTGCAGCGGGCTGCGCGCGGCTCGGTGCGGGCTGCGCGGGCTCGGTGCGGGCAGCGCGCGGCAGCAGCGTGATTGCGGGCCTGACGGGCGTGTAGAGGCGGCGCGCGGGCCTTACGGGCCTCTAGGGGCAGCGCGCTGGCCTAGGGCAGCAGGAGGCAGCGCTTGTGCAGCACGTCACAAGGCAAGGCAAGGCAGGCAGGTACGTGGGGTAGCGCGGTAACCGCAGCGGTAGGTGGGCCCGAAAAAAAACGGTCCTACGGACCTTAGTGCTCTGAAACCATGTTAGAATCTAGCAGCAGGAATGAATGAACTAGCAGGATGCAGGAGTACAAGGAGTAAACCCTAATTTGGTTGTACTCCATATGGGCTACCCCACTACAGCCTAGACAATATGCTGCACATACAGTTTGACATCTGATGGAGCCGAGGAGCAATGGGACAGTACAGTGAGATGAGGATGTTGTTGGGGAGGATAAAAGTTAAATCATATCGAGGATGTCTCATCTGGAGAGGATTGAGTTGGGGCAGAAGTGTTGACCGCGTAAGGCGTGCGTTAGGTGGAAGAAATGAGCTGATGTAGAGTGCAGTGAGATAAAGGTGATGCTTACTACATCCTGAGAGGATTGGAATGGTGTTGAGGTTGTAGTGATGAGTAATTTGTCAACTGATTAAACTAGAATAACAATTTTAGTAAACTCATACAGCATTAGCTTGAATGCCGTATTTCTTTGTCAGTTACTTGGATTAAAAGATGGGCGTATATATTGGTAGACATAGGTATCCCAAATCATGCCTTTTTTTGTTAGACGTATTAGGATACATTGAGGTGCATAGTGTAGAATACGTTGTACTCTTATAAGGATGCCACAATGGTATGTTATGGTGAAAGTTTTTATGTACACTCGGTTAGTTGTCGGTGACAGTGACAGTGACGATCGGTGAACGAACGTCCAGTTACATCAAGGTTCCTCGTGCAGTCACGAGGTGGTTGCTTGCCTGCGCTGGTTGGGCGAGCGATGTGTGGTTTGGTTCTTGGTTTGGTCTGGTTCGAGGCACGGTACAGAGGCAGATTTCTGGCAGTTGGGAGAAGCGAACCAAATCCACGGCACGGGCATGTTCTCCTGGACGGGCCTGTTTTCTGGCAGGTGAACTCAGACTCGGGATATGGTGGTGCAGCTCAGTCTGGCAGGCTTGGGGAAAGGTTTGGGCTCGGAAGGCAAGGTTTGTGTCAAAGGAGTTCCCAAAGCTAACAGCAGGCACAAGGGAAAAGGCAGAAACATGAGATGCTAGGCATACATCACGAAGGCATACTTCAATCAACAGCAGTAGCACCAGACATACCTCTGCAGGCCGTAGGAAAATCGCAAGGCACATCTGTTGGGCGTAGCAGGAGACCGCAGGAGCAAAAATTTATCACTGCAGCAGGCATCAAGTCGAAGAGTCTCGACATACCGTATTTCCCTTAGTTATCGGTGTCAGAGCGTCGCTGCCTGACATCCTATGGACAGACACGACTCAAATAAGCTTAGCTTAGCTCCAGTAGTCACAATCCTAACTTGTCGAATCCAGCTGCCGACTCGCGCTTCGTAAGTTGCCGTTTTTTCAGTCATCAGGTCTCGTCACGTGCCGCCGTTCCTCTAGAGGTGTTCCCATGGCACTGCACGACAATCATAGCCGGGAAGTAGGCGCTTCGACGGCTTCGGTAGATTCTTGTAATTTATTACAACGAACCAGTCTACGGCATAACGGAAGCAGAAGACCGTCGTCGATAGAATGTCAAGAATTCACGCGTCAACGCTATTCCACGCCATGGACACGACCTTGCCACGCGACTCCTTCTATCCTCCGGAAGCTTCTTATCGCTAGCTCGCAAGCGCTTCTCTCCGTCGCGGTGCTCGTGCTGTGCGCGCTTCGGCCCGTCGACTCACAGTCCCCATCTAATGACCGTACGTGAGACCCACAGATGCGGTGACTCTTAAGCTGACTCAAAAGCCATTCCGTGCTGTGCGCGTTTCGACCCGTCTCGTCTAACGACCGTACGTGAAAACCATTAACTCTGCTTTCTAAATTCTCCGAGACCCTTTGATTGTTTTCCCGGGAGGCATCACTAATGTTTCTGTTTGAAAGCGGGATGCGACGAGACGGTCGAGAGTGTATGCATAAAGAGCTGGTAGTTCAGAAGAGCTCGCAACTGTCAAGTCTCTCAACTAACTGTACGGTCCAAGTAGGAGTTTTTTTCAAAACGCTGTAGTCTCAGTTTCATTTAGGGCTCCACAACGCTTGGATAAGCACTTGTCAGCTGCCGTATTGCCTCCGTTAGTCGTTGTTCTGTCAGCCGGCGTGAATGTCAACTGTTCTGAAAGCTCTGTTACGGAGACGATTCCGTCAGCCATCGTTATGAGACCTCAGCTGTCGTGACCACTCCGTTAGTCATCTTGATGTCTTCGTCAGCCGTTTTGAGGACTCTTGCCACCCCTTTTTGACACATGACTCGTAAAAACAACGCCGGGAAGACCGCTTCGGAAAGCTAGGGTTGCGGGCTGCTCTAGCGTGGATGCAAGGTGCTGAATCCATTTGTTTCATGGAAGAAAAGGAAAGCCAGATTCCGACTCCACCGCTTGAGGCTTTCAAAGGGAACAACTGTGCAGATGCAAAGTTGAATCAAGTCTCCACTGAACATCCAATGAGTTTGTTTGCCTTACTCACGCGCTTTTCACGTTGCAAATCGTCACGCACGCATTCTTCTTTCCCTCCACTTTTTTTTTTCCCACCTCCAGTCTGAACCCCTTTCTCGCCCTTTCCTCTTTTTCCCAAGTGTGGCTCTCGCCACACAACGCCACATTCCGGACCTCACCCATCCTCCACTTCCCTTCACACCACACACGTACATCCCAACCACTCTCAACCCTTGGCCATGGCAGGCGTGTCTCTTGCGGCGCTGGGCAGCAGTCTGAATCCCAGCAGCTCGCTCGTGTGGTCTTCGCCTCTGCTGTGCTTTTCCTAGTCGACTCAAACTTCCCCCACTCCTCCCCCTTCCCCTCTCCCCCTCTGCGCTGGGCAGCAGTTTGGATCCCAGCAGTGATCATCGCCGCTGCTGTGCCTTTTAGAGTCGACTCAACCCATCTCCACCCCCTCAAATCCCTTTCCCCTTCCCACCCTCTTCTCCTCTCTCCCTGACCATGGCAGGCCTTTCTCTTGTGGCGCTGGGGAGCAGTCTAGACCCCACCAGCGCGCTCGTCTGGTCGTCGCCACTGCTGTGCTCTGGGTGGACCAACTTTATGTGCGTGTAAAGACAACACCACCATCACTGCAATGTGCGTGCAAGGTCAAGCCGAAACACGTGTGCGTGCGAGGGCCACGCACACCTATCTCAAAGAAGTGGGTGCGCAAAGGCAACGCACCATTGTCATCGCATCGAGCAAATCTATTTCCAATAGCGAAAAGTGTGCATTATGCATCGCTTAACTCAACGGGTTGAAGCAATGGGCGTTGCCATCATTTGGACTAACTTAATTAAGCTTCTCTCTCAGCCCCATATTCCTTGTTGCCCCGCGTCCTCCCCCTGCCCTGACGACTGAGTATTGGGAAGAGGAAAAACTGGGGGAGGTGGGGGAAGAGGGGAGATCCACCGTGTAGTCTTTTTGCCTCCTCCCTCCGCCCGCTCTCCCCCCCTGCCTGCATTTCCCTTGCCTTGTGGGTGCGCGGTGCAGCAATCTGGTGAAGATGCCACTCTCTGGCTCCCTGCCTCCTCCCATCTGTTCACCCCCCTCCTCTGCCCGCCCCGCCCCTCTGCCTGCCCCGCCCCTCTGCCCGCATTCCCCTTGCCTTGTACCTGCCTGCGCTGTGCTATGCAGCAATCTGGTGAAGATGCCACTCTCTGGCTCCCTGCCTCCTCCCATCTGTTCACCCCCCTCCTCTGCCCGCCCCGCCCCTCTGCCTGCCCCGCCCCTCTGCCCGCATTCCCCTTGCCTTGTACCTGCCTGCGCTGTGCTATGCAGCAATCTGGTGAAGATGCCACTCTCTGGCTCCCTGCCTCCTCCCATCTGTTCACCCCCCTCCTCTGCCCGCCCCGCCCCTCTGCCTGCCCCGCCCCTCTGCCCGCATTCCCCTTGCCTTGTACCTGCCTGCGCTGTGCTATGCAGCAATCTGGTGAAGATGCCACTCTCTGGCTCCCTGCCTCCTCCCATCTGTTCACCCCCCTCCTCTGCCCGCCCCGCACCTCTGCCTGCCCCGCCCCTCTGCCCGCATTCCCCTTGCCTTGTACCTGCCTGCGCTGTGCTATGCAGCAATCTGGTGAAGATGCCACTCTCTGGCTCCCTACCTCCTCCCATCTGTTCACCCCCCTCCTCTGCCCGCCCCGCCCCTCTGCCTGCCCCGCCCCTCTGCCCGCATTCCCCTTGCCTTGTACCTGCCTGCGCTGTGCTATGCAGCAATCTGGTGAAGATGCCACTCTCTGGCTCCCTGCCTCCTCCCATCTGTTCACCCCCCTCCTCTGCCCGCCCCGCCCCTCTGCCTGCCCCGCCCCTCTGCCCGCATTCCCCTTGCCTTGTACCTGCCTGCGCTGTGCTATGCAGCAATCTGGTGAAGATGCCACTCTCTGGCTCCCTGCCTCCTCCCATCTGTTCACCCCCCTCCTCTGCCCGCCCCGCCCCTCTGCCTGCCCCGCCCCTCTGCCCGCATTCCCCTTGCCTTGTACCTGCCTGCGCTGTGCTATGCAGCAATCTGGTGAAGATGCCACTCTCTGGCTCCCTGCCTCCTCCCATCTGTTCACCCCCCTCCTCTGCCCGCCCCGCACCTCTGCCTGCCCCGCCCCTCTGCCCGCATTCCCCTTGCCTTGTACCTGCCTGCGCTGTGCTATGCAGCAATCTGGTGAAGATGCCACTCTCTGGCTCCCTGCCTCCTCCCATCTGTTCACCCCCCTCCTCTGCCCGCCGCGCCCCTCTGCCTGCCCCGCCCCTCTGCCCGCATTCCCCTTGCCTTGTACCTGCCTGCGCTGTGCTATGCAGCAATCTGGTGAAGATGCCACTCTCTGGCTCCCTGCCTCCTCCCATCTGTTCACCCCCCTCCTCTGCCCGCCCCGCCCCTCTGCCTGCCCCGCCCCTCTGCCCGCATTCCCCTTGCCTTGTACCTGCCTGCGCTGTGCTATGCAGCAATCTGGTGAAGATGCCACTCTCTGGCTCCCTGCCTCCTCCCATCTGTTCACCCCCCTCCTCTGCCCGCCCCGCCCCTCTGCCTGCCCCGCCCCTCTGCCCGCATTCCCCTTGCCTTGTACCTGCCTGCGCTGTGCTATGCAGCAATCTGGTGAAGATGCCACTCTCTGGCTCCCTACCTCCTCCCATCTGTTCACCCCCCTCCTCTGCCCGCCCCGCCCCTCTGCCTGCCCCGCCCCTCTGCCCGCATTCCCCTTGCCTTGTACCTGCCTGCGCTGTGCTATGCAGCAATCTGGTGAAGATGCCACTCTCTGGCTCCCTGCCTCCTCCCATCTGTTCACCCCCCTCCTCTGCCCGCCCCGCCCCTCTGCCTGCCCCGCCCCTCTGCCCGCATTCCCCTTGCCTTGTACCTGCCTGCGCTGTGCTATGCAGCAATCTGGTGAAGATGCCACTCTCTGGCTCCCTGCCTCCTCCCATCTGCTCGCCTCCCACAACTGCCCGCCCCTCCCCTCTGCCCACATTCTTTTGCCTTGTGTTGCGCTGTGCGGTGCAGCAATCTGGTGAAGATGCCACTCTCTGGCTCCCTGCCTTCTGACATCTCCAGATTCAAAAGCCTTGAATTCCTGTCAGTCGCAGTCTGCCTGTATCCTCTGTTTTGAGAATTTGCTCATTACAACCACTGCTATTCATATTACTGCACGCACCACTATTCCTCTCGCCTTCTCTCGCTCTTTTCCTCTCACCTGCACTCACCCCCTCCTTCTCACCTGCACTCACCCCCTTTCCTCTCACCTGCACTTTCCCCTTTTTCTCTCTCCTGCACTCACCCCCTTTCCTCTCACCTACCCTCACCCCCTTTCCTCTCACCTGCACTCACCCCCTTTCCTCTCACCTGCACTCACCCCCTTTCCTCTCACCTGGACTCATCCCCTTTCTCTCACCTGCACTCACCCCCTTTCCTCTCACCTGCACTCACCTCACCCCCTTTCCTCTGATGTAGCAATTTCTTTGTGCTGGTTTTCTGCATGTGCTGCTCCCCTTGCAGGGTGATTCGGAGTTCCAACATCTCAGGCCCGTTGCCTGATGCGATCACCACTCTAAGAAACCTCAAGTACCTGTGAGTGTGATTATGTGATGTCATTTTGAGAGTCATCCTTTCGAGTCGACTTAAAAGTCATCTCACAACATCTCAGGCCCGTTGCCTGATGCAATCACTACCCTGAGAAACCTCAAGTACCTGTGAGTGTGTGTAACATCCTAGAAACATACACATTGTGTAACATTCTTAGAAAACGTGCCCCCTCATGCGTTTTTTCCACCCTAACATACCTTGCTTTCTCTGTACTCGGTAACGTGTTTCCCCTCCGTGTTGCATTCATTGCAATGTATCACCCATGCCATCGCATCTCTTACAGAGATTTGAGCTACAATCAAATATGGCCGCCTGTGCCAGCAGGCCTCTTCTCAATGCCAGACCTGAAGGGCATGTAAGCACCCTGTAGACTCTCTACATAGCCGAGAGCACTGCTTCGAGATCCTTTGGTTGCCTTGGTGGTTTTCTTTTTGAGACGCTGCAAGAACAAGCCCTAACAGCAGGCATGTGGTGTGGCTGGATCCACTCCACCCCCTCAAGTCTGCATATTTGAATGCCTTGCCTTACACCGGAGACACCGTTTCTTCCAGTTTCTTCCCCCCTGAACCCGCTCGCCTGTTGCGTTCACTCCTCTGCCGCCCCATTGTTTGCTTGCGTCTCACACCTCTACCGTACCGGCCACTTGCGACTCACTCCTCTACCGTACCTGCCGCTTGCGACTCACTCCTCTACCGTACCTGCCGCTTGCGACTCACTCCTCTACCGTACCAGCCGCTTGATTCACGCCTCTACCGGCCGCATCATGGTGCTTCTTGCCCCTTGGCACCTGCTCTGCCACACCCCCGTCTCTGAATCACTTGCTGCCTGCAGGCTGCTGGGCAACACCTGGCTGACCAATCAGACGGTGCCCAACACAGCCAAGGTCACCCGTCACCCGCCTCCCTGGGCAATCTGTCGAGAGATTCAGAAGAATCTCAAAGAGATATCAAACATTCCCCACCCCTGCCTGCAGGCTAGGCTTTCTGGGCAGCAACTGGCTAACCAACCAGCCCATGCCCAACATGGGCATGGCACCCGCCTCCGTCTACCCAGCTATTGCTTCTCATCCCTGTCCCCTCACCCCAATAACCCCCCTTGGTACCTCTCATGCCTTTGTGACCCCCCCTGCGTGCCTGCAGGTTGCTGGGCAACAACTGGCTGACCAACCAGCCGGTGCCCAACTTGGCCAAGGCACCCGTGTCCATGGGCGTCTGTCTTGAGATCTTAGAGAATTTCAGAGAGATCTCAAACATTTCCCACCCCTGCCACACCTGCATGTCGCTCCGCGTTTTTCCTGCCTGCAGGCTTCTGGGCAACAACTGGCTGACCAACCAGCCAGTTTCCAACTTGGCCAAGGCGCCCGCGTCTCTGAACATGTCGTCGCGAGATTTTTAAGAATTCCAAAGGAGGTTTCACCCGATCACACCTGCATGTCACTCCCCCGATTCCCTTCCCTGACTGCAGGCTGCTGGGCAACAACTGGCTGACCAACCAGCCGGTGCCCAACATGGCCAAGGCGCCCGCGTCTCTGAATATGTTGTCGCTGCGCAGCGTGAATGCCACTGTGGACAACAGCTCCAAAGTCGGCAAGTCTACTCTTGAGTGAGTGCATGCATGCCTTTTGGGGCGCCTCAGAATATGCTAATATGCCCAAGGCACCCGCCCCCCTGGGCTGGGCGTGCTGTCTCTGCGCAGCGTGAATGCCACTGTGTACAACAGCTCGCAAGTCGGCAAGGCTACTCTTGAGTGAGTCTGTGCCTTTGAATAAAATGTGCATGCCTTTGAATGGAATGGGCATGCCTTTGAATGAAATGTGCATGCCTTTGAATGGAATGGGCATGCCTTTGAATGGAATGGGCATGCCTTTAAATCGAATGGGGCATGCCTTGGAATTGGGCACGTGGAATGTGGCATGCAGTGAAATGTGGCATGCAGTGAAATGTGGCATGCAGTGAAATGTGGCATGCAGTGAAATGGGGCATGCAGTGAAATGGGGCATGCAGTGAAATGGGGCATGCAGTGAAATGGGGCATGCAGTGAAATGGGGCATGCAGTGAAATGGGGCATGCAGTGAAATGGGGCATGCAGTGAAATGGGGCATGCAGTGAAATGTGGCATGCATTGGACTGTGGCATGCATTGAAATGGGGCATGCAGTGAAATGTGGCATGCATTGAAATGTGGCATGCATTGAAATGTGGCATGCATTGAAATGGGGCATGCAGTGAAATGGGGCATGCATTGAAATGGGGCATGCATTGAAATGGGGCATGCATTGAAATGTGGCATGCATTGAAATGGGGCATGCATTGAAATGTGGCATGCATTGAAATGTGGCATGCATTGAAATGGGGCATGCATTGAAATGTGGCATGCACGCAACCTTCCTCTGACACTGTGTACTCCTTGTCTTGAAGCATGAGTGAGCAAGGGTCCGAGCCGAGCCGAGCTCGCTCGCCCCGAGTCGTGACGAGCCGGCCAGTGGATGAGCCAAGCTGGCCGGCGGCCGCTCTAACCCGCCTCGTTTCAAATCCCCCCTTCCTCCTTCCCACCGCGTTCCTCCTTTCCTTCCCAACCCCCACACCAGCCTATATTGCAAGACAACTCACAGATCTGCGACATGGTCACAGGCTGGCGCTCATGCCTACACAGACACAGTCACAGGCTGGCGCTCATGCCTACACAGACACAGTCACAGGCTGGCGCTCAACTTCTTTCCCTAACTATCCCCCCCACCCCTGCGCCCTTCTCCCCCCCTCCCGCCCGTTTCTTCTTCCTCCCCTTCCCTCCATCAGCCTGTACGGCAACCCACAGATCTGCGACGTGGCCACAGGCAGACCCCTCAACCTCTCATCCACCAGTGGCCAGTTCAACGATTCCTGCAAGTGGACTCGCACGCCCTTCTGCCTCAACCAGCGCTGCCTCCCCACGCAGTACATCGACCTCCCCACCTTCCTCAACGCCTACCCCCCCTCCAACTGCATCTACGGGCAAGGTCCCACAACCGCCCCTCTCTTTCCCTCCGACCCATCAGCCGCTGCAGCAGCTGCTGCCTCTGCCACCGCTCAGGCTGTCACGCAAGAGTCTAACCCCGGCTCCTCACCGCCTCCTGGGAGTGCCGGTCCACCTGATGCGGCTCCTGGTGATCCTGCAGGGGGTGGTGGTGCTGCTGCTGCTGGCGGTCGTCGTGGTGGTGGTTCAGCAGCCTCGGCGGGGGATGCAGGGGTGCCGACGGGGCCGGGAGCGTGTGAGTGTGTGGGCAGCGACCAGTTCTACGAGTTTGACCTGCTGTGCGCCAACAGCACCATCCAGGCGTGGACGGATGAGTACTCACAGCTCGTCTCTCAGAAGGTGTCTCAGGGGTTTGCGTATAAGCTCAAGAGATGCATCAATCCGGAGCAGGTGAGAGGGAGGGAGGAAAGGGGGGAAGGAACTGAAGCGTATTTCCGAAGGTGCGAGAGGGGGAGGGGGAGAAAAGTGTCCCTTGATGCGTCTCAGATCAGAAGTGGTCTGTTGTAACAGGATGGTTTGGGCAGGGAGGTTTGGTAGTGCATTGGTGGGTGGCAGGAGAAGAGGAGTATAGGAATGGGGCACAAGGTTATGAAGCGCTTCAAGAAGGGAGATTGGATACCGCCAAGCTCGACAATGCAATGCATTTATGCTAGCTTATCGATCCAATGCGATGCAATGCCCGTCGTCATGTCTCACTCGCTCGCTCGCTCACTCACTCACTCACTCACTCACTCGTGCAATCTCTCGCTCACTCGCTCACTCACTCACTCACTCAAGCACTCACTCGCTCACTCGCTTG